>JAWIIG010000069.1:0-450105 GCA_033557465.1 Ichthyophis bannanicus
TCTGTCTCCACCTGTTGGGCAAGGGAGTATAACCCCACTTGGCCTGGAATAGTCTACGCAGGATTCCAGGAAAGTAAATTATCAGGTATGGTAAAATGTTATCCATTTTGGACCATAAGGCACGTCTCTTTCCTGGTTGCTTGGGCCAAATAAATAAAGGGCCCAATATTCGAAAGGCCTTACATGATTTATAAGCCCTGGTAAACTGAGTTGTAAATGTTGCTATCCAGAATATTCAACGGCACTAAAGGGTTAATGGCGCTGAATATTCCCTCTCTTTTCCCTTACACACCCTGATGCTAACTGCTTAGCATTGGGACATGTCGGAGGCAGTTTTCCAGGGGAGGAGTGGAGGCAGTGATAAACCGAGTCCCTCCTGCTGAAGGATGTCACCAGTGTTGATAGTGCCGGGGGAACCCATGCCTGATCCCTCGCCACAGTGGAAGTCTCTTCCTGTCTGAGGCAGCTTTGAGGGCCTGTTTCTGGCCATTTGCCCTCGTTTTGGGATCGAGCGGGCTCTGAGCCCGGTGTACCTCTTTTTTTTTTTCCCCCCGAGGATTTACTTCCTGTCGCCGGGGTCGGAAAGCATCTTCGACTTCAACTTGGATGATGACTTTCAGCCCGCAGGGGAGGTCCCTTGGAGGATGATTTCCTGTCCAAGGGCTCCAACGACTTCGTGGCTCGGATGCTAACACTCACGCGATGCCAAAGTGTTTGTAGACATTGTCCCTGAGAGCAGTTGACTTACCTGCTCAAGGATGGCCCTGCAGCAGAGTCCTTGTTGAGCCAAACTTGTCCTTACACTACTCTCTGTGCTTTTTCCAGCTCCTTGGTTGCCAAAAATTCTGCAGGCAGAGCGGGCAGGAAGTGTAGTCATGGCGTCGGGTGCCCTAATAAGACAGGCAATTGTGGCCCGGTCGATGATGTACATGGTGCAGGAGCATTTGCCACAGTACTGAATCCCCGGATTTGAAGACATAGTGGGAAAACATGGCAACGGCACTGTCAGGCGTGCATGAGGGTACTTTCCCGCACCCACCAAAAAGAAAAACAAATGTGCCTGAAAAAAACATTGGCGTCAGAGGCAACGGTTGTAATCGGGTGATGGGAAGGTGCTCAAGGAACCAAACCAGCAAAAAAAAAAGCCATGAAAAAACACAAAACAAAGGAAGCTAGAGAACAAGGAAAATCAAACTAGCCCAGGGGAAAACAGAAGGGCACCCCCCGCATCTGCAGGGCTCCACTGGAAAAAAAGAAGATTTGAGGTAAGATGATTACTGCTTGGGCGGGAAGGTGGACCACGCAAGGGCATTGTAACCTCCCAAAGGTTTCTCTTGGAAAGTTGGGGAGTTGATCTGCATGGGCTCAGTCCCCCCCCCCCCCCCCGGTAGGCAGATGTCACCCATATGTGAGGATTGACTTGCTGCTTGCTCCTGGAGAATATAGATTATATACTAAGACAGCTCTGGGTTCTATTAGCAGAAAGAGGGCTCCAATCCTAGGAGCCTCAGCTCAAAGGGTCTATAGAAAGATAATAGAACATTTCCACCCTTGTAGAGAGCCTGACAATCTATCGCACAGGGAGATTAAATCAGCCCTTAGCAGCGCCATGAAGGCAAGGCAACCTCATCATCACTGAATGCGAGAAATTTCTAACCCAACTGTAGCCGAAGGCCAGAAAAAAAAAATTTAAATTCATAGGATCCCTTCTGTACACCTTGTATCTGCGGGTTCGACCGCAGTTGCAACAACGGTTCCAACAGAGAGAATAAATAACAGGGGGAGAAAGGGGGCACCCCTGCCGCGTTCTTGAAGGACTAGAAAGGGGGGACTGTTACTTCTGGAGAGAGAAATCTGCAACTGTGAGTTACACTTCTGGTAATTTTCTAAAAGAATTCTTTGTATTAAAGCGACTTAATCTTTGAACCCACTGTTTTTTGTTGGATCCGTTAGGGCCTAGTGCAGCAATTAAAGTTTGAATTTAAAACACAGAAGAGAGCTTTCTGGTTACATTTCAGACCCAGCAGAGAGCTTGTAGTTTAAATTTAATAGTCACTCAGGGCCAAGTAACAGCAAAGTACTTTTAGTTTAAATTTAACACACAGAAGAGAGCTTTCTGGTTAAATTTAGTACCCAGCAGAAGAGCTTGTAGTTTAAATTTCATAAGAAGTTAGAGCCTAGCAGCAGCTAAGAGCTATAATTTAAATCAAATCAGAATTAGCTTACCTCAGCAGCACAAGACAGGGTACTGTGTAGCAGCCCTCTTTTAATAAGTGTTATTTCCCTCCCTCCCTGGGATAATCATAGCTTTATAGGTACTTACACATCTTAAAAGACAGGAGGGGCTTTCAGGTGAAGCTCATTACCCAAATCAGTCATACACTAAAGACCTGAGATTAATTAAGCTTCAGGTGAACAAGGTATATTAAACGTATTAGGTACAGTTTTATTGGTATAAATACCCATAGCAACCCTAGTAAGTAAGAACTTAAAGATCTAGACACAAACTTAAAACTAAGATGCAGACAGCAGTCCAGCAGCGGGATGGGGGCTTTCCAGTCTTTTGCATGGGTGTCACAGGTATGATTTTCTCTCCAGTTGGTGATAGAGGTCTTACGTGTGCACTAGGTGCAAGGAGCTCTTTTCTCTCAGGGAACAAGTCCGTTCTCTAGAGGCTAAAGTAGCAGACTTGGAAAACATAAGACAGAGAGGTACATAGACGTCTCCAGACCTACAGGGATATAGTCCTGAAGTCCCACCTCCAGTCTGGCAGCACCCCCTGTTGCCATGAAGCTCCCGATCCACCTCCAGTGGGCAGGGAAGCCGCCGAGACAGCGAGTCCATTTGGTGAGACCAGCGCCGCAGCAGAGCCCTCTTTAATGGCATCATGTGATCTCTGGCCCATGGCACTACTTCGAGTGTAGCTGCCATCGTTCCGAGTAACTGCAAATACTGCCAAACTGTGGGAGCTCTCTCGGCCAGGAAGCTGCGCACAAGCGCCCTCAAGCCCTGAGCTCGCAGAACCGGAAGAAACACTCTCCCTTAAACTGTATCAAAGCGAGTCCCCAGATATTCCAAACTCTGTGATGGAACCAGCTTGCCTCTTGGACAAGTTGACCACCCAACCCAGGCTCTGAAGTAGTTGCAACCACCTGGGCTGTGGCCGATTCGCTCTCGCTCCTTGATTTTGCTCGAATCAACCAGTCATCCAAATAGAGGTGCATTAACACCACTCCTTTGCGGAGAGCCACCGCCACCACCACCAATATCTTGGTGAACGTCCTCGGCGCCGTGGCTAGACCAAATGGCAGTGCCCGGAACTGAAAGTGTCCTGTGGGCACCGCAAACCGAAGAAAATTGCTGATGCTCCTGTCGAATTGGAATGTGCAAATAAGCTTCCGTGAGGTCCAGCAAAGTAAGGAACTCTCCTTCCCTGACCGCCGCTATTACCGACCGCAGAATCTCCATATGGAAATGAGTCACACGGAGACAACAATTTACCTTTTTTAAATCTAAGATGGGCCGAAAAGCTCCGTCTTTCTTTGGGACCACGAAAATATATGGAGTACCGACCGCACCCACACACTGCTCCAGCGGAACCGGCACCACTGCCTTGAGCTGCAAAACCTGTCTAGTGTCTCCTGAACCGCTAGTCTCTTTAGCTGTGCAAGGGGACTGAACAAACGAGCTTACCACTGGCCGTTGGAACTCCAGAGCATATCCCTCTCGGATGACCTCCAACACCCACTGGTCCGACGTGATCTGGACCCAGGCAGGATAAAGGTCCCGTAGTCGCCCTCCTACAGGTGCACACCCCACCTGAGTCCCCCTCATCTCATTGTGATTTTCTAAGGTTCGAGGACGAGGCTGCAAAACCTCTGCCTGCCCCCCAAAATCCTCAAAACCCCTGGCTCCGCGCTGGAAACCTGCCCCGCTGAAACTGACCGAAGCGGGACGAACAGAACCTTCGAAATTCTCTCTGTGTCCCTTTGGGAGCCGGACTCGGTCGGCCTTGCTTTGGCTTGTCTTCAGGCAAACGACCACACCTTTGACTCCCCAAGGTCCTTAACTAACGTTTCCAAATCCTCTCCAAACAAAGCTTCCTTCTAAAGGGAAGTTTGCTGACTAAGCCTTTGAAGAACTGTCTGATGACCAGTTGCGTAACCTCAAATATCGCCGGGCTGCCACCACTGAAGCCTTACTCTTCGAAAGCCCCCAGATAAGATCATAATGAATGTCTGCCAAATAGGCGGTCCCTGACTCTAGACGGGCCACCTCTTCGACCTGCTCTCCCATTTGATCAACCTATAGCTGCTGAGACCAACGAAGACAGGCCCTAGCCACCCACGCACCAGCGATAGAGGCCTGCATTGAAAGGGCACTTATATCAAACACTTGCTTCAACAACGTATCCAGCTTCCAATCCTGACCATCCTTGAAAGCCGCACTGCCCTCCACCAGAATCGTTGTCTTCTTGGTAACCGCCGACACCGCTGCATCGACCTTTTGGAGAGCGAAAAAGATCCCTATCCTGATCTGACAAAGGATAGAGCCTGACTATTGCTCTAGACCAGGGGTCTCAAACACGCGGCCCGCGGACCGCATGCGGCCCGCGAGAGACCTTTGTGCGGCCCGCGATGCACAGGAAACAAAAAACCCCCCGGTTTCTGCTGCTGCTGCCGTGGCTGGAAGCTCTCTCTGAGTTACAGTGGTGCAAGGTCAGCGTGGCACAGGCCTATGTAAGGAAAGGAGTTAGACTGCCACCTGCCTGTCAGTTCAAGGATGGCAAGAGAAGGGAACTCGAAGTCTCAATATGCAGAAAAACAAAAAAAAACCCCGGCTTCTGCCGCTGCCGTGGCAGCGGCAGAATCAACTGTCCCGCGGCCCCTTCCCATCTGCCCGGCAAAGCATCTTAGCTCCATCAGCGGCAGCTTTCAGGGCCGCGAAGAGAGTAGTATTTCCCTCTCGCGGCTCTGTTAGCCTGCCGGGGCTGAATCGGCAGGCTAACAGAGCCGCGAGAGGGAAATACTACTCTCTTCGCGGCCCTGAAAGCTGCCGCTGATGGAGCTAAGATACTTTGCCGGGCAGATGGGAAGGGGCCGCGGGACAGTTGATTCTGCCGCTGCCACGGCAGCGGCAGCAGCAGCAGCCGCCGGGGTTTTTTTTGTTTTTCATTTTTTAATTTACTTGGGCTGATGGGGGGGAGGGGGTTAGGACTAGTAATGGGGGGGGGGGGGTAGGACGGGAAATGGGGGGATGGGGGTTTGGACTGGTAAAGGACAGATGGGGGTTAGACTGGAGGTGGTCTGATTGGGGGGCTAAGACTGAAAATGGGGTTATGGGGGGGCTAAGAATGAAGATGGGGCAATGGAAGGGTTAGGACTGGAAGTGGGCTGTTGGGGGGCTTAGGACTGATAATGGGCTATGGGGGGGGGGCTAGAACTGGTAATGGACTGGGGGGGGGGTGAAAGAACTGGAAATGGGCCAAGTAGAAGGGGGAGCTTGAAGCTTGAACTGCAAATAGCTGATGGGGACAGGGTCTTGGAATGGAAATGGGCTGAGTGGAAGGGGGCTTGGAATGGAAATGGGCTGATGGGAGGGGGGCTTGGAAAGGAAATGGGCTGATGAGGGGGGGGGGCTACGACTGGAAATGGGCCGAGCAGACGGGGGAGCTCGAACTGCAAATAGCTGATGGGTACCGGGTCGTGGCATGGAAATGGGCTGAGTGGACGGGGGCTGGGACTGGAAATGGGCTGATGGGGAGGGGGCTTGGAAAGGAAATGGGCTGTGAGGGGAGGGAGCTAGGACTGGAAATGGGCTGATGATGCGGGGACTAGAAGGGAGCGGATGCTGGGTGGGGCAGGAGCTAGAAGGGAGTTGATGTTGGGGGACAATTAGAATGGGATGGGGCTGGGAGAGTGAACTGGAGACGGGAAATATAGTTTGTGTGGGAGGGAAGAAAAATCTACAATTGGCCGGGTATTGGGAGAGTAATTGGGGATTGAGGAATGGAGGGGTAAAATTTGAGTGGATGAAAATAGGAATGAGGAAAGAGCAAAAGGAGAATGATTAGTATGTTAAAGCAGATGTAGAGAGAATGGAAAAAAACTAGGAAAGAAGAAAGGACAAATGGACAGCAGACAATGGAGCGTTAGCAGAAGACACGAAGAAACCAGAAGAAAGTGGCTGGAACAATTGCAACTGAAAAAAAATGCACAAAAGGTAGAAAAATCTCTCTTTATTTTGAATTTATTAACTGAAATATGTCAGCTCTTGGAAATGTGCATCTTTAACGTCTGCACTTTATTTAATACAAGAGGAAATCAATTTATAGTTTTATTTCTACAGTGTTGTACATTCTAAGTTTGGCTTTTGGGGTTCCCAGTTTAATTGTCTTCCTGTTTCTAAATTGTGATTCCTTGTTTGGTGATGGTGTATGTTCTGCATGTGTAACTGAGCTGAGGTATTCTGTTTATGTAATTCCTATTTGACATTGCCACTTGTTCTCTTTCCCGAGTAGGTTATGTATTGTTATTCTCTGAAATGTGTTGATTTAATATTTGCAGTGTTGCCTTTTGATAGTTAGGGTATGGTGCTTTGTGAGTCCTGGTAGTGCTGTTAGGACATGGCAGGTTTGCTATGGGTTCTAAATGAGCAGTGTTTCTAGTAGTTCCTAATGTGCCTGGCGGTTGGCACTGGTTTATAGTAATGTAGAAATCTTTTAGTCTTTCTTTATCCATACACTCATTAAGAGGCATGTTTACTAAAAGTTAGTGTATGGTAACATTATGCAAATATTTATGCAAATGATGCCCTTATGCAAATGATGCCCTTATGCAAATGAGGCCTGCATCTTGTGCGGCCCCCGGGTTACTCTACAAGTCCTCATTTGGCCCTCAAAGCAATTTGAGTTTGAGACCCCTGCTCTAGACCCCTTAAGGGCCGACTCGGGTAGATCCCATTCCTCCTGAATCATATTTCGTACCAGTCTGTGTATGGGAAACATCCGTTGCGTAGTATGCACGGCCTGTAACAACGGATCTTCTAACGTCTCATCCGCTGCTGGAACGGTAGACGGCATGTTCAGAGCCTTGAGTGTTTCAGCTATCAGCACTGGTAACTCTTCTCGCCTAGACACTCTGACCACTCTAGCCTGCTGTTCCGGATCAGGCAGCTCACCTTCCTCTAGCTCCTCTAACGAATCGTCATCGAGATCACCGTCCGCAGCCTCAAGGTCCTCTAAATGCGTCGAGCTCTCGATTCCCTCCTCCGATACCTTTGACTTAACAGGGGTAGCGCCAGTCCCATAATTATCGGGGTCCCCAGGCATTTTCCTCCCCGTTCCCCGGTAGGAGGGGTTACCCGCCCCTGGCTGCAGCAAAGAGAAAGCCTGATGCAGCAACAGAAAGAAATCCGGAGGAACTACGGATGGCCCAACCGCCTGACTGTGCACTTGCAGAGACGCCGGCCCTAAAGCCATGGACGGCCCAGCCGTCGGCTCTGGGAGGGGTAGAGTCGGGGACAGGGTCTCTCTCTGACCCTGAGGAACCATCGCCTGTCCTCCAATCCCCACTTCTAATGCCTGCTCCATCAAAGCCGCCTCCTGAGTGCAGCCTCTGCACACCCCCGTGTCGGAAACTGTGCCTCGCCTAGTGCCACAAACTAAACACTGAGGCCTAGCCGGCATGCTAGCCCCGAGGCCAAGACTCCACAACTAACAAAAAGAGCAACCGGAAGAAACAGGACCTACTTTTCTTTTTTTTAATAAGACTCAGCTGCCCCGACTAACTGAAAACGGGGCTCCAAAAACCCACAGGTAGCCAACTACAAGCTCTACACCGGCCCCTGCCTGTGCGCTGAAAAGAAAAATCAAAATGCCGCCATACGCTCTTCCCGCTCGAAGCCACGCGACCCTGCCTGCTCCACACAGTTGCAGTCCGATCCTGTGCGATCCCGCCACTACGGCCGACAAGACAGAAGCCCTGAACAACACAATCAATGCCCGAGACTTGCCACGGTCAAACTGCCTTCCGGCGCCTCGATCCACCTCCGGTGCTCAGCCGTACATGCGGCTTCGGCACCCGGAGAGGACAGACATGCTGCGCCAAGCCAAAGCGTGCACCAGACACCCCCCGTGCAGGAAAGCTGTCGGCTTCGCCTACCACCTGTTCCTCACCCGTTAATGCGGGATTGGGAGCAGGGAGGCTAAAAACTCCAGGTACTCACTCCCCCTGTGCCCAAATACGAGTGAGGGGGGGGGGGGGAGGAGAAAGGAGGTAAAACCTAAACCTCTGCAGCACAGACCATACGATACACTCCAACCCCTTTTAAACCTGTTCTAATAGTAATCCCTAACTACCAAATTAAAAACCTCTTCTTAGTTGTTGTGAGTGAGCCCAGGACCCCGGGCTCACCACCTTCTCCAGCTGCTTGGAGACAAACTACTGGGGTGGAGAGGCGGTCCTTGCCTACTTATACCAGTGTCAAAGTGATGATGTGTTTCAGTCTCCAAAGCTGCTGGAGGTGCTAAACCCCAGAGGTTCCGGGACTGGACTGGAGGGACGAAAAGGAATAACGCTTTATCCTTTTTAAGATACAGTGACCATAATTGCATACAATATTCAAAGTGCTGTCACACCATGGAACGATACAGGGGTATTATAATATCTTGTGTTTTATTCTCCATTCCTTTCTTTATGAATCCTAGCATTCTATGTGCTTTCTTGGCCACCGCTGCACACTGGGTGGAGGGTTTTAATATGTTATCCACGATGACTCCTAAATCTTTTTCCTGGGTGATAGTTCCTAATGTGGAACCTTGTATCGTGTAACCATAGTTTGGGTTGTTCTTTCCTAGGTGCATAACTTTGCACTTATCCACATTAAATTTCATCTGCCATTTGGATGCCCAATCTTCCAATTTATCAAGGTCCTTCTGCAATTTTTCACAATCCTCATGGGTTTTAACAACTAGTCTAACCTCTGTGGTGAATAAATTTGAACACGCTGCTGAATGAGAAAATGGTGAGGTTTCTGGAGTCCAATGGATTACTGGATCAGAGGCAGCATGGATCCACCAGAGGCAGGAAAAAAGGGACTATTGTAGTAGATGATATGGAAGGGCAGACTATATAGAAACACGAAGGCAGAAAAAGACCACATGGCCTATGTTTCTACTATTTGTAGCTAAGTCAAGGATTGACGGCTAGAAGTGTGCGACAGGCAGGGCTGGGAGCTGCTGATAAAGGAGCTTGCCACAACTCCTACTCCCCTATGCTCACCAGGACCTCTACTGGAAACAGCGGCACCAATAAAAAGCACACCAAGTCTAAACAATATGATCCTGCATGCTGACAGCTAAAAGCAGCAACTGAGCTGAAATAGCCAATAAATCTACTACTGAGTCTGTGCCAGGAAGGTCTTTGTCATCAAGGATCTGAGCCCGCATTGCCTTAGGGAAGGAACTGTACCTGCAGCCATACTCATCGCCGGTGCCCAGGAAGTAGCAGCCATATGACTTGCGACACACGCCAGTCTTAGGCCACCTGCCCTACTCCTTGCTGAATGGCAAGCGTTGTTAGAAGCCCAGCCTTGCACTTGGACCCAGGCCGTAAGACTAACCACAGAAAACAGTGCAGGTCTCTCTCTCTTAACATGAAGCTAATGGTATCGGTTAATCCATTTTAATTCCTAGCTAGAGGCATCATGAAACCCTTACATTTTCTGGCATACAAGCAACTGACTACTCTCAAAACCTATTCACACCTGATATTTCTTCTACATGCATGTATATCTGCCTGCCTGACATCGCTGCCTGGATGTCTCACTGCAGTTTGAAACTGAGCATGGCCAAAACTGAACTTATTTTTCCCCCCCCCCCCCGAACCCTCTTCCCCCTTCCTCTCTTTATAAACACTCTTCTGCTTCCTGTTTCCTCAGCCAGCAACCTTGGGGTCATCTTCGACCCCTCCCTCTCCTTCTCCACACATACATCCAACAGATAGCAAAAACCTGTTGTTTCTTTCTCTGTAACATTAACAAAATTCGCTCTTTCCTTTCTAAACACACTATAAAAAAAAAAAAACCAACCTTATCCATTCTTTAATCACCTCTCACTATTGCATCTTCCTCCTTGCTAGTCTTCCTCCGAGTCATCTTTCTCCTCTTCAGTCTGTTCAAAACTCTGCTGCGCGGCCTATCTTCTGCCAGTCCCATTATACTCATATAACCCCTATTCTTATATCACTTCATTGGCTTCCCTTCCGTTTCTGTATCCAATACAAACTTCTCCTTCTGACCTATAAATGCATTCATTCTGTTGCTCCTCACTACCTTTCCTCCCTCCTCTCTCTCTCTCTTTCTTTCTAACCCCTCCTCATGAACTCCGCTCTTGCTTTCTTCTCTCTTTGCCCTTCTCTTCCTCTGCCAACTCCAGACTTATTAGACATATGGATGACAGTGCTATCTCCTCTTTCCAACGCAATCCAGAGCACTTCTTTTCCACATGTCCTCTGCATTTCAGTAGCTTTAATATTGACTGGGTGACCAAGGAACTAGATCAGGGGCATGAGATGTATGCCATCTACCTGGATTTCAGCAAAGCCTTTGATACTGTTCCTCATAGGAGGCTTGTCAAACTCGGTAGCTTGGGGATGGGTCCCAAGATGGCAAACTGGATTAGAAATTGGTTGACAGATGACAGAAGGTGATGGTACATGGAGCTCACTCGGTTGAAAGGAAGGTGATTAGCGGGGTGCCCCAGGGTTCGTCCTGGGCCCGGCACTGTTCAATGTATTTGTGAGTGATATTGCTGAAGGACTGAATGGAAAAGTCTGTCTTTTTGCAGATGACACAAAAATTTGCAACAGAGTGGACTCCCCCGAGGGAGTGGATAACATGAGGAAAGATCTACAAAAGACTGGAAGAATGGTCTAATGCTTGGCAATTACGATTGAATGCGAAAAAGTGCAGCGTCATCCACTTAGGTAGCAGAAATTCAAGGGAAATGTACGCGATAGGGGGCGAGAAGTTGGTGTGCATGGTTCAGGAGAAAGACCTCGGTGTGATTATCTCTGATGATCTCAAGGTGGCAAAACAGTGCAACAAGGCGGTGGCAAAAGCCAGGAGGATGTTGGGCTGCATACAAAGAGGGATTACCAGCAGAAAGGAGGAGGTACTTATGCCACTGTACAGGTCGCTGGTGAGGCCTCACTTGGAATACTGTGTTCAGTTTTGGAGACCATATCTTGCAAAAGATGTAAAAAGACTGGAAACTGTTCAGAGGAAGACGACCAAAATGATTTGGAGCCTACGTAAGAAACCTTATGAGAAGGCCTAAATATGTACACTTTGGAGGAGAGGAGGGATAGGGGAGATATGATTCAGACCTTTAAATACTTAAAGAGGAACGATGAACAAACAAATCTCTTCCAAAGATGGTGAAGCTGCAAAACTAGAGGGCATAACATGAAGCTGCAAGGTGGAAAATTGAAAGGCAATGTCAGGAAATATTTTTTTCACTGAAAGGTTGATGGATGCTTGGAATGCTCTTCCAATGGAAGTGGTGGGGGCAAACACAGTGACGGAATTCAAAACAGCATGGGACAAGCACAGCGGATCCCTTTACAGAAAAAGGATAAAAACAAAATAAACTGAACCATCTAACTTCTCAACAAATAGGGGTGTCCTACATGGAGTGGTGGGTCCACCCCTAGACAGAGGCATGGGGAGGGGTGGCCTGCACAGAGCGACAGGCACTGTTCCCTCTAAGCTGTGCGCGCGCCGCACACACCTTGCCAAGCGAGCGCACATACTTTACAACAGAGCGCACAAAAATTACAGTTCTGATTCTGAAACACAGACGTCTTAAAATTTCAAAGTTGTTGTATATTTATGGTTTTCACAAGTTCTACAATATTTTCTAGTGCAATCAATGTGGTGTACATACTGTATTCTGACGTGTAGTCAAATTTTAAAGTACATAACTCCGAGTGTCGTTATGTGGCGCACAAAAAATGTAACCTTCCTTCAAAAGCCGCACAGCTGATATTTTATGCGCACACAGCCTACAGAAAATTAGAGGGAACATTGGTGACAGGTGCACCTACTCTTGCCGTATTGCTGGGCAGACTGGATGGACCATGCTGGTCTTTATCTGCCATCATTTACTATGTATGTTACTATGTTACTATGACTTTGATCCTTTCACTTTGCTGCTCCTTATGCCTGGAACAAGCCACCTGTATCGTTGTGTCAGGTTTCATCTCTCCCCACCTTTTCAAATCTGTGCTGAAGACTCACCACTTTCAGGCCGTTTTTGGATCTTAATGCTTTGTTCTACTTCTGTCTCCTGACCCTTTCCTACTGTACCCTCGTTCTCATCTATTGTATTGTCTGTCTTGATTAGATTGTAAGCTCTGATGAGCAGGGCCCGTCTTAATATATGCAGTGCCAGCTCAAGGGTTTCTGCCATCCTAGTCAGAAACTCCAGCCTTGTCACCACCTCCAGCTGCTGCTGCCCCCCCCCCAGCTGCTACCGATTCAGTCTCGGGAGGGGGAGGGAGGCAGGCAGGCAGCGGCAGCAACAGTATTTCCAAAAGCAGCTGCTTTTTGCTGCCGCCACTTTCTTGTCTGCAGCAGGACATGTCCTTCAGCACACATGGCTTGCCGCTTCTGATCCCCCTCAGACAAGGAAGGGGGATCAGAAGCGGTAAGCCATGTGTGCTGAAGGACATGGCCTGCTGCGGACAAGAAAGCGGCGGCAGCAAAAAGCAGCTGATTTTGGAAATACTGTTGCTGCCGCTGCCCCCTCACCCCGAGAAGGAATTGGCAGCAGCTGGGGGCAGGGGAGAGAGGCAGGCGCAACCCAGCCGATGATGTGCGCCGCTGCTGCCACCCATCCAGCCTAACTCACCTAATGGACAGGCTGGCCCTGAATGTGTGTCTGCACAGCACTGCATAAGCCTTGCAGCACCATATAAATGATTAATAGTAGTAGTCGGTCCCATGTTATTCAGTGGAACCTAGTTACAGTTAGCGCATGCTAAGCATTAATCCACCATTGTAAATATGCTCCTAAAGATTTCATTTTAAACTCCCTTGTACTTTGGCTTTGTGTTAATGTTATCTGTTTCCTTTAAACGTGAGAGTGTAGTTATTCACCTGTAACAGGTGTACTCCAGGAGCAGCAGGAGCAGCAGGAATCAGTCCTCACATATGGGTGACGTCGGTGCCGACAGAGCCCTCATGCGGAGCATTTCCCCAGCTTTCAAAGAAAGCCTTTGGGAATGCAGTGCGCATGCGCGGTCCCCTTACCGCCCAAGGGTGCCATCTTGCTCAGTCTGATGACATAGCTGAAAGACAGCAAAAAATCAAAATGAAGTATATGACTGCAACTCCAGGGGAGGAGGGAGGGTCATGAGGACTGATTCCTGCTGCTCCTGGAGAACACCTGTTACAGGTGAGTAACTAGCGCTTTCTCCAGGACCAAGCAGGAAGTCGGTCCTCACATATGGGACTCCCCAGCTCTAGGCTACCGTGAACCCAAAGCTGAAAAAATGGCTCCCTCTCAAGAGCCTCAGCATCCGTGATAAGAATTTTTTCTGAGAACGCACCCCGTACGGTAGCCCAACACTAAGGGCCGGAGGGTAGGAGTTGCCTAAACCTCAAAGAGATTACGGAGTACCGCCTGGCCAAAAACACTGTCCCGCCGGGACTCTCTCTCCAGGCAGTAATGGGCTGCAAAAGTCTGGCTTGAAAACCAAGTTGCGGCCCAGCAGATGTCTGCCAGCGGAACAGAGCGGAGATGAGCTACTGACGCGGCTTTTGCCCTGACACGGTGGGCCGTGACCCAACCCTGCAAGGGGAGGTCAGCTGCCCTGTACGCCCAGGCGATGCAATCTGACACCCATGTGGACAACATGCGCTTGGAGACAGGTAACCCCATCCTATTAGGGTCAAACGAGACGAAGAGCTGAGCAGCCCTTCAATGCTCCCGCGTACGCTGTATGTAAAAAGACAACACCCTCTTAAAGTCCAGGGTATGCAAGACTGTTTCAGCCCGGCTGGCATGCGACCTGGGAAAGAAGGTCGGAAGAACCACCTCCTGATTGAGGTGGAAAGAGGAGACCACCTTTGGGACGAACTTGGGATGAGTCCGTAGGACCACCCTGTTCCTATAGAACCGCGTGTACGGTCCATCAGAAACCAGAGCTTGTAGCTCGCTCACATGTCTGGCGGATGTAAGAGCCACCAAGAAGAGTGCTTTCCAAGAGAGGAAGCGCAAATGGCAAGTAGCCATCGGCTCAAACGGTGGGCGAGTAAGTTGCTGCAAGACCACGTTCAGATCCCACTCTGTCGCCGGTGGATGAACTGGAGGCTTGAGCAGAAGCAGACCTCTGAGAAATCTGGACACCAAGGGGTGAACCGACAGAGACTGTCCTTCCATCAGTGAGTGGTACGCTTACAAAGCACTGAAGAGGACCCGAACAGAGTTAGACTTAAGCCTAGGTCTGAACGGTGAAGTAGATACTGCAGTACTACTGGCACAAGGCAAGAGAAAGAACCTACGCCACTTGAGGGCATAGGACTTTCTGGTGACATGCCTCCTAGAGGCCAATACCACCTCCTCAACCTCCTTAGGTAGAAGTAAGGGAGATAACACTATCCTTTCAGCAGCCAGGCCATCAGATTGAGGGACCTGAGATAGTGTTGCAGCCCTAGAGGGAACGGAGCTTCCACCACCAACTGCAGAAGACGTGGAAACCACAGCTGCCTTGGCCATCTGGGGGCTACCAGAATCACCGAGGCCTTGTCCCGGAGGATCTTGAACAGAGTTCGGGCCACCAGGGGCGTGTGAGGAAACGCATACAAGAGGCCCGTAGACCAAGAGATCAGAAAAGCATCTGCTGCTATCCTCAGGGGATGTGTGTGTCTGGAGCAAAACCTGGGCAGCTGACGGTTTAGTGGACTTGCAAAGAGATTGATGTATGAACGTCCCAAGCGGAGAAAGATCTGCTGGACCACCAATGGATTCAACTGCCATTCGTGAGGCTGGAGAATCCTGCTTAGCTTGTCTGCTAGGAGGTTTTCTTGACCAGGTAGGTAGACTGCTTTGAGAAACACACCCTGCCTGACCGCAAAGGAGCAAAGGGCCAGTGCCTCCTGACATAGGAGCCTGGACCCTGTGCCCCCTTGTTTGTTCACGTAGAGCATTGCCACCTGATTGCCTGTCTGAACTAGGAGAGACTGTTGAGAGAGGGCATGACAGAAGGTTTGCAGAGCTAAGCGGAATGCTCACAGCTCTAAAAGGTTGATTTGCTGTGTGGCCTCCTGAGGGGACCACATGCCTTGAGTGCACGTGCCCTGGCAATGTGCACCCCAGCCCCTTAAGTATCTGCCGTCAGCACCCTTGTGTGTGCTGGAGCCTGAAAAGGTACACCCCTGAAGTGGTTTGGCAGATGTAACCACCACTGTAAGGAGTTCAAAAGTCGTCTGGACACCTTTACTCTGTCTCGGAGGTCGCCGGTGGCTTGTGTCCACTGATCTCTGGGGCACCATTGAGCAGCCCGCATGTGCAGATGGGCATTCAGGGTCACATGTACAGTGGATGCCATGTGGCCCAGGAGCCGCAGGAAGTGCCTGATGGAAACATGAGAATTGCTTTGGAACTAGTTGGCCAAGTCCATCAGTCTGTGGGTCCTGTCCTCGGGCAAGTAAGCTAATTTTGCCCCTATAAACTCTAAGTTCTGACAGAGGAGCAAAGTGGACTTTGCGTAGTTTATGACAAAGCCCAGATGCTGAAGAAGAGAGACTGCGAAGAGTGGCCTGTCGGGCCTCCTGCAGTGACTGGCCCCTGATTAGCCAGTCGTCCAGGTACAGGAAGACAAAAATCCCCCGATTCCTGAGAAAAGCCGCCACCACCGCCAGGCATTTGGTGAAAACTCTGGGGGCAGAGGTTAGGCCAAAGGGAAGTACCCCTGTACTGAAAATGGTTTCCTCTCACCACAAATCTGAGATATTGTCTGTGGTTTGGATGGATGAGGATGTGAGTATAAGCATCCTTTAGGTCTAAGGAGCATAGTCAGTCTCCCTGCTGGAGGTAGGGCAGCAGTATCCCAAGGGTAAGCATCTTGAACTTTTCCCTCTCCATAAACTTGTTCAGATTTCACTAGGATAGGTCTGAGGCCTCCTGTTCTCTTTGGTACTAGGAAGTACCTGGAGTAGAAGCCATGCCCTTCTAGGTGGTGTGGCACCGGTTCCACTGCCTGTTCCTTTAAAAGACTTGCCAACTCCTGAAGGAGGAGGTCCCTGTGTAGAGGGAGTCTTGGAGGCTCCCCTGGATAGTTGGAGGGGGGTAGCTGGTGGAAACAGAGCATATAGCCCTTTTGGACTATGCTCAGTACCCAGGTATCCCCTGTGATGGCTGGCCACCTGTAGGCATGCAGGGTCAGCCGACCTCCTGTTCTGAGTGGAGCCACCGGCGGAGGAGAGGCTATGCTCTGGGAGTCAAAAAAAACCCTCCCTGCTGTGCAGGAGTCGGAGGCTTGGGGGTTTTCTGCCTACGGGGCCCATGCCCCTGCCCCTTGGCTTGCTGGCCCTATTGGGGAGCTAGAGAGACCTGATATTGAGGGTAGGTTTTGTAGGCAGCACCCTTCCTCGGGAAAAATGGCTTTTTTCCCCGAGCCCTTCTTTTTGTGAGAAGGGGCAGAAGTCTTTCTGGACAGTCTTGTCCTGGTGAGAGTCTCAGTCTCGATTTCTGCAGCCTTCTCAGTCATGGGCTTGCCGAACAGGTTGTCACCTCGGCACGGGACATCGACCAACTTATCCTGTACCCATGACTCCAGGTCCAATGACTGTAGCCAGGCCTGACAGCGTGCACCGATGCTGGCTGCGGCTACCCGGACCGAAGCCTCAAAGCCGTCATAGGCTGCTCGAGATATAAACTTCGAGTACTCTCGGATCCCTGAAGACCAGGCTTTGAATCTCTGCAAGGGTTCCTCGGGGAGGCCAGCCGAGAACCCGGCAATCTCCTTTGCCAGGTCCCATAAGTACATGCCCATGTACAGCTGGTAAGTCTGGACATGGCAAGACAGCATAGAACCCTGGAAGCACTTTCTACCGAGGGCATCCAGGTTCTGAGCCTCCCGGCCGGGAGGCACCAAGGAGTGCATCTTTTGGCTGTTCAGCCTGTGCATGGCCGATTCCAAAACCATGGAGTTGTGCGGTAGCTCCACCTTTTGGAACCCAGGGCTCTTACGGACTCGATAAATGGAATCAACCCGCTTGCTAAGAACCGGCACCGAGGCCGGTGCTTCCCACATACGGAAGAGCAGCCATTCCAGCATCGGAGGAACCAGTACAGTAAAGGCTTCCTTCGGAGGAAAATCATACTGGAGGGCATCGAGCTCTTTGGCTCGAGGCTCCTCCTCGGCGTCTGCTGGGAATGCCAAAGCCTTGGCCATGTCCCTGACGAAACCGAGAACCGGGTATCCTCCGGGGGGGGGGGGGGGCCTTCTACGAGGCTCAGACTCCAGAGAGTCCGACGGGATGCACCAGGTCCGGAAGGTGTCAGGAGACTCCTCCTAGGAGGAGTCTAGCAGCTCTGGCCGTGTGGGCCTCGATGCCACCCACCCCGACGCCGAGGGCACCGGCATCAACAACCTTGGCCCCGCACGGGAGGTTGAGGGAGACCTTGGCCGAGGAATGACTCGAGACTTGATGGACTCGAGGATCGGCTCGGCCTCCGGGGCCGACTTGGACGTCGAGGTCCCGGTGGTCGGGGCAGATGCATCGGTCAGACCAGTGATCAGTACCTGCTGCTGCTCCATGAAGGCAGCCAGGCTGCTCTCCAGGTCCGTCAACCTGAGACTGAGCTCAGGAAACTCCGCAGCCCCCGACTCGGGCCCCGATGTCGGTTCTCCCAGAGGAGAGTCAATGAGGACAACCGAAGTTAACTGATTTGGGGACTCCGGCTCCAGGCGAGGTAGTTTGGTCAGCCGCTCCGACTCCGAGAGCCCGGGACGGTGCTCAGGGCTTTGCAACCTGGCCCTCGAGGATCCAGGTGCCTCCACTGACGCCACCCTCACAAGCTTCTTCTTTCTTTTGTGCTCCTGGGCGGAGACCCCCCTCTCAGAGGACCCACGACGGCGCTTGGAGGTCAGACTCCCGAGATGTCGAGGCCTCTGACGAAGTCCAGGCCCGGCTGGATGCGGACTCTGAAAAAATTCTTTCACGTTGATGCTGACAGCTCCGAAGCACTTTCAACGACATCTTGCCACACGAGCCACAGACCAGCGCGTCATAGTCGGGCCCGAGGCATCGGAGGCAGCAGTCGTGTGTGTCGGTGAGAGACATAAGTTTCTTACACCAATCACATTTTTTTAACCCGCTGGCAGCCATCGGGGGAAAAAGGGCCCCTGCAAGGTCAAAAGACA
The DNA here is from genome assembly GCA_033557465.1 of Ichthyophis bannanicus. Taxonomy (NCBI): domain Eukaryota; kingdom Metazoa; phylum Chordata; class Amphibia; order Gymnophiona; family Ichthyophiidae; genus Ichthyophis; species Ichthyophis bannanicus. Next base: position 18,435 of record JAWIIG010000069.1, read on the forward strand.
GGGCTGCCAGTAAAAATAACAGAAAAAGCGTGAACGCTAGTCACAAAGGACCAAAAAACGTAAAAGAAGTTCCATACTCGATACCGGTGTACTGAGCTGAGGTGGAATAGGGAACCGATGTCGAACCGGATAAAGAGAAGCGAAAAATTGCAGAAAAAAAAAATCTACTTTTCCCGGGTGACACGAACCATGTCCGTTGGACTCCGCGGAAAAAGAAAGACTGAGAAAGATGGGACCCTTGGGTGGGAAGGGGACTGCGCATGCGTGCTGCATTCCCAAAGGCTTTCTTTGAAAGCTGGGGAAATGCTCCGCACGAGGGCTCCGTTGTCACCCATATGTGAGGGCTGACTTCCTGCTTGGTCCTGGAGAATACTGTAAACATGCAATATGCTGTAATACTTATGAAGGTATAACAAATTTTGCTAAACAAGAAACCCTTTTTATCATTCCATTTCAAGTCTTGTGCTGAGCTAAGCATTTTTCTTCTCTATTCATGCAATGTTGTGGTTCTGGCCTTTTCTACCTTAAGTATAGTGATGTGGACATCTGTTTTTTTGTGTGGCCATGTTTATGCTTTGGAATAGTTTGCTACCAGTCCTTCGCCTTGCGTTTTAGTAATTTACCAAAATGAATAACTTCTGTGTTCATCTTTTTAGTGAAGCATTTTCCTCTTTTAAGCGTTAGAGGTTCATTTGGGCATCCCTGGGTCTGCAAATTAACTGTGTTTTCTTTTTTGATGCATGTTTGCATGAATGACATTTGTCTATGTAAACCACATATTTACATCAGTGTTGTGCACCTTAAGTTGGTTTGAAATAAACAAAACAAAGAAATTTTTATATTTATATATGTAAAATCCAGCTGCAAAATCTGATAGAAAGTGACGCCAAGGAATCTCACTTCTCTCTCTATTCATGGAGAATGCTTTCAGTCACAAGGGATGAACAAAACAAGTATACCTCCAATTACAAACAGAATGTCAAAAGACTTCCACAACCCCTCCCAGGTTTTTCTATAGCAGTTTCACGCTAAGCCAGCACTATCTGTAGGCTATGGACAGGTTTTAACTGGGCCACAGCTACACAACCAAGGATTCCATTAGCCAAGAAGCATGTGGTAGCATCCAGTCTCTATTACCTAATCTCACAAAGGGGATCTCCCAGAACACTTACAACTCACACCCATCCCATTGCTGCCTACCTATGGGCTTCATAGTCTACATAAGATTAACATACACATCCATACAGAGTCTATCAGCTCAGCTCCTCAGGTGCAGAACCCATTATGACCATCTCTTTCTGTATTACTTGCTACGTTTGTGTATTGGGCACTGTCAGCCAAACCAAAGGAAAAAACTTTAAATTATAATATACAATAGAAATTATAAAAAACAATTCCACCAATTTTAGAGAAGAGAAAGCGTAGTTACTCACCTGTAAAAGGTATTCTCCAGGAACAGCAGGAATCAGTCCTTACATATAGGTGACGTCGGCGCTGACAGAGCCTGCACGGAGCATTTCCCCAACTTTCAAAGAAAACCTTTGAAACATGCTACCATGCATGCATGCGCGGTCCCCTTTCTGCCCAAGGATGCCATCTTGCTCAGTCAGATGACATAGCTAGGACAACAGCGAAAAAACTAACACAAGGTAGGGAGGCAACTCCCAGGGAAGGAAGGAGGGTTGTGAGGACTGATTCCTGCTGTCCCTGGAGAACACCTGTTACAGGTGAGTAACTACACTTTCTCCAGGAACAAGCAGGAAGTCAGTCCTCACATATAGGACTCCCTAGCTCCAGGCTGCCAGGGACTGAACCACGACAGCACCAACGGCAACCAATCGAGTAGTCATGAGTTGCAGAAGGCGAGTCCCCACTGAGAGACTCTGCACGACCCTAGTGTCCAGCGACACTATCACGCCAGTAGACTGAACACAGGCAAGTCGGAAGGCAGGAATTACCTACACCCTGAGAATATTACGGAGTACTGCCTGGCCAAAGGCACTGTCCCTGTGGGACTCTCCAGGCAGTAGTGAGCTGCGAATCTATGAATTGAAGACCATGTAGTGGCCTTGCAGATCTCCATCACCGGCACTGAGCAGAGGTTGGCCACTGACATGACCATTGCCCTCACACGATGCGCTGTGATTCGGTGCTCAAGGGAGAGGCCAGCTCGCTCACAGGAAGGGGCAATACAGTCCGCCACCCAAGTGGACAGAGTTTGTTTGGTCATGGGGAGCCCCAGCCTGCTTGACCATAAGATACGAAATGCTGAGGCACTTTTTGCTGGGCCTGAGTCCGCTGTAAATAGAAGGACAGGGCCCGTTTGCAATCAAATGTATGAAGCACTAGTTCCTCCTTGCCGGCGTGAGGTCACAGGAAGAAGGTGGGGAGGACCACTTCTTGGTTGAAGTGGAAAGGAGACACCACCTACGGGATGAATATGGGGTGCGTGCAGAGCACTACCCTGTTCCTGTAGAACCTTTTATATGGTGAATCTGCCACCAGAGCATGGAGTTTGCTCACCCTTCGAGCGGACGTGAGGGCCATCAGAAAAGTCACTTTCCATGACAAGTACTGCAGGAGGCAAGTGGCCAGGGTCTCGAACGATGGTTTGGTGAGCTGAGAGAACACCACGTTGAGGTCCACTCTGCCGCTGGAGGGTGGCTTGGATAACAGAAGGCTCCGGAGGAACCTGGAGACCAGGAGCTGGCTTGATAGGGGCTTTCCCTCAACAGGGTGGTGGTGAGCGGCTATGGCGCTCAGATGTATCCTCACAGAGTTAGATTTCAGCCCAGTGTGTGACAGGTGCAGTAAGTACTAGCACCTGGCAGAAGAAGGGACTCTCCTCCTTTTCCGCACACCAAGCAGAGAACCTTCTCCATTTAAAGACATAGGCCGGTCTGGTGGAGGGTTTTTGAGAGGCCAGTAGGATCTCCTCAACTTCTCCTGGAAGACTGAAAAGGGCCAACGCTACCCTTTCAGCAGCCATGCTGTTAGCGTTAGCAACCCCAGATTGGAGTGCAGGAGAGAGGCGGCCTCCTGGGGCAGAAGGTCCAGGGCTCGGCCCAGAGGGACTGGGAATGCCATCGACATGGAAAGCAGCAGAGGGAACCAAGGTTGCTTGGGCCACCTGGGAGAAATTAGTATAACTGAGGCCCTTTCGCTCTGAACCTTGAAGAGGATCCTGACAACCAGGGGGGGGGGGGTGGTTGGTGATAACAGAGTAGGCCCTTGGACTGGGGATCAGGAAGGCATCTGCCACCACTCTCTTGGGTGCGGCTGATGGGAGCGGGAGCAGGAGCAGAAGCAGGGTAGCTGCGTGTTGTCTGGAGAAGCAAATAGGTCCATCATGGGCTAGCCCCAGAGGTGGAAGAGCTGCTTCGTCACTCTGGTGTTTAAGTGCCACTCGTTGGGCAAAGGACTCTGTTCAGCCTGTCTGCTAGGCAGTTGTCCTGGCCCGGGAAGTACACCGCTCGCAGAAGCATGCTGTTGCGTGCTGCGAAGGACAGGAGGTCCACTGCCTCCTGGCAGAGGGAGTACGAACCCATGCCTTCCTGCTTTTTGATATAAAACATGGCAACCTGGTTGTCCATCTGGATCAGCATAGGCCGGTGTTGCAGGCGGTGGTGGAATGCTCGTAGGGCCAAGAAGATTGCCCTGAGCTCCAGGAGATTTATCTGTAGGATGACTCTTCCTGAGACCAGCTGCCCTGTGTGTGTGGCAGTCCCCACAATGCGTCCCCCAACCCAGGAAGGAGGCGTCTGTGGTCAGTGTCCTCTGTGGCACGGGTGCCTGGAAGAGTATTCCTGCCTGGAGGTGGCAAACGTTTTACCACCAGTTGAGGGATTCTGCCAGTTGGCAGGTAACCCTGACCCTGTCCCATAGCCTGCCTGTGGCCTGAGTCCACTGTGAGCGGAGGCACCACTGGGCTGCCCGCATGTGTAAATGGGCTGAGGGCGTGATGTGGACCGTCGAGGCCATATGGCCCTGTAGGTGGAGGAAGAGACGAGCTGGTACTGACTGGTAGCGTTGCACCTCACCTGCCAGTTGCCCGAGGCGTTCTGCCCTTTCTTTGGGAGAACGGCCTTGATTTGTAACGTGCCCAACTGAGTACCTATGAACCTGTCCAACCTGTGGCAACCTGTCCAACCTGTGGCATTCCAGTGCTATTACAATTTGATGTAAATCCCAGGGGAATACAAGATATCACAATCTGCAACAGGAATTCTGTTAGGAAAAATGTACATATGTAAATTTCTGACTCCTCTCCTATGACCTTATTACTGTGTGCCGTGCTTTCCTTTCAAATCAATGTATTGATACTCCAAAATTTCTGTCTTGATTCGGCAATTTTCAATCTGTAATCAAACCGCTGCTGATCGCTGGAAGTTGCGGTATACAAATGTATTCTAAATAAATAAATAAAATAAATAAACACTAGGTTTTGGGCTGGAGAGAGATGGGATTTGAGGTAGTTGATGACATACCGCAGGTTCTGCAGAAGAAGGGCTGCATGCTCTGCAGCCTGATTGACTTCTGAGGCCGTTATCGCCCCTGATCAGCCAGTCATCTAGGTAGAAGACAAAAGCCCCTTGTAGGTGCAGGTGGGCGGTTATCACCACCAGGCATTCGGTAAAGACCTTTGGGGAGGAGACCAGTCCGAAGAGTAGCACTCTACTGGTAGTGCCCTCCTCCCACCACAAACCGTAGGTACTGCCTGTGGGAGGGGTGGATCAGGATACGAGTGTACACATCCTTTAGGTCCAAGGAGCACAGCCAATCTCCCTGGTGTAGGTAAGGCAGCAGTGTTCCAAGAGAGCATCTTGAACTTCTCCTTCACCAGAAACTTGTCTAAGTTTCTCAAGTCTAGGATGGGCCCGAGGCCCCCAGTTCTCTTTGGGACAAGGAAGTATCTGGAGTAGAAGCCTTTTCCCCATAGATGTTTGAGTACAGGCTCTACTGCATTGTCCCTGAGCAGACCTGCGAGCTCCGAGAGCAGAAGGGTCTGGTGAAGGAGAGGTCACATTGACTCTCCTGGAAAGGACCTGGGTGGTACCTGCGGTAGGTGGAGGAGATATCCCTCCCTTACCACCTGCAGTACTCACTGGTCCGAGGTGACACTGGCCGACCTATGGGCGAAGAGTGCCAGGCGGCCCTCTGTGAGCTGGTGAAGGTCTCCAGGGTGAGAGGAGGCCCTGCTCAAGGAGTCAAAAGCTCCCCCTGGGCTGGATGGGAGCTGGGGCCTGGGGCTTCTGTGCCTTTGGCTTCTGAGCTCCATGGTTTTGTCTTTTAGAGTGAGAACCCTGCTGCTGGCCCAAGAAGGGCTGATAGTGGTGACTGATGAAAAGGCCCCTTTTTCCTCAGGAACAGGGGTCTTTTCCCCGATGGTTTCTTACAGGGGAAGGATGAGGTCATTTTGGAGAGCCTCTGTCGAGTCACCATATCAGCTGCCTTGTCGGCCATAGATTTGCCAAACAGATTCTTCCCGGTACAAGGGACATCGAGCAGCTTGTCTTGGACCCACTGCTCAAGACCCGAAGACCGCAGCCAGGATTGGCACCAGATGCCGGCTGCTGCTACCAGAGCCACTAACTCGAAGCCATCACAGGTCGCCTGGAAAAGAACTCAGAGCAGTCCTTGATCCCGGAGGTCAGGGACTGGAACAGCTGTGGAGGGGTTCCCCAGCAAGCCCTGCTGAAAAAACGGACAATTCCTGGGTTAGGCATTTACCTCAGGCCCTATGTATAACTCATAGACCTGGATCCAACACCCCAGCATCGAGCCCTGAAAGCACTTGTGCCCAAGGGCATTGAGAGCTCTTGCATCCCTACCAGGGGGAACAGAAGAATGGGTCTTCTGGTTCTTAAGTTTTTGCATGGTTGACTTGACAACCATGGAGTTATGTGGGAGTTGGGGTTTGTGGAACCTCGGCCCTTCCTGATGCAGTACATGGCGTCTCCTACATTCTCAACAGAAGCCGCTCGAGGCTCGGCTGCACCGGCACCATGAAAGTTTCCTTGGGGAGAACTTATACTGGAGAATCTCCAGCTGTTCGGTGCGTGGGTCCTTCTCTGCCTCGGCTTGCACCAAGAGGGCTCTGGCCATATCCCTGACAAAGTTGTGGAATGCCCTATCTTCCGGAGGAGAATGGTGCTGGGGCAGATGGGTCCGAGAGAATGTCTTGGTGCTGTCTGGTTTCCGGAGATGCCTAGCTATCGGTCTACCACTCGGAGTCAAGGGGTGACGATGAATCCGAGACCCTGCAACTCCTTGCATCGAGGCCAGTGCCGAAGAGCCTGGGGCCTCCAGAGGATCTGGGGTCCGAGTTGCAGAAACTGGCTGGGGAGGATCGGATTCCTGAGGAATGGGACCGGGACCTCAACCGGTGGCGCTCGGAGCTTGATACGAAGACTGGGGACTCCGCTGTAGTCAGGGAACCGGTCGTCAGGCCAAATGATGCAGACGAACCAGCCATCATTACCTGCTGCAGGGCCAGGATAGCAGTGATGTTCTGCTCCAGGGCTGTCATTCTGGTTTCCAATGCAAGAATGTAAAACGGTCTTCTCAGAGTATGCAATTAAATTAGACTCAGTATAAATACTCTATTATAACTTTAATATCTAGGTGAAATTTCTACGATGTAACAAAACTTATATTGCCAGCCAATCTTCTTTAAATGAAAAGCATGAAAACTTTTCTTAATCTTCTAACCGGTAGTCTCAGAACCAGAGGACACTCTACACCACATGCACTGTGGAAAAAGAGTATTACCTCATTCACATCAACGACTACCAGGAGACCACCTCTCCTCTCTTCTTGTTTTTTTTAAATATTTATGTGATAAAAATGGTGCCAGCAAATAAATATGTACCACCAAGGTTTCTCTGCCTCGTGAAATTTCTTTAAAGTAATATATAGTAGGCTTATCTTAGTTTAGTGGACAAGTTCATGTTCCAAGCCAAACGAATAATCATTTCTCAAGCAAATAATTGTTTCTCTACGCCTTCCCAGGGCGCCGCGTTAGCGTTTCTCTCCTTCTTGGAGGTTCTTCAGGAGAATTGTGAAATGCTGCCCACGTCTCTCAGAATACTTTCATGACAGAAAAATGCGCGGCGTTATTCTGTCATGAAAGTATTCTGAGAGACGTGGGCAGCATTTCACAATTCTCCTGAAGAACCTCCAAGAAGGAGAGAAACGCTAATGCGGCGCCCTGGGAAGGCGTAGAGAAACATTTGCTTGAGAAATGATTATTCGTTTGGCTTGGAACATGAACTTGTCCACTAAACTAAGATAAGCCTACTATATATTACTTTAAAGAAATTTCACGAGGCAGAGAAACCTTGGTGGTACATATTTATTTGCTGGCACCATTTTTATCACATAAATATTTAAAAAAAACAAGAAGAGAGGAGAGGTGGTCTCCTGGTAGTCGTTGATGTGAATGAGGTAATACTCTTTTTCCACAGTGCATGTGGTGTAGAGTGTCCTCTGGTTCTGAGACTACCGTTAGAAGATTAAGAAAAGTTTTCATGCTTTTCATTTAAAGAAGATTGGCTGGCAATATAAGTTTTGTTACATCGTAGAAATTTCACCTAGATATTAAAGTTATAATGGAGTATTTATACTGAGTCTGATTCTGGTTTCCAAGCCAGAAGGCTCTGCAGCTTTCGGCACAGGCACTGAGGATCTCGGGTCCAGCGCCGGCACTCTCGCAAGTGCGTCCTCGACTATGGTCTCAAGGAACCTTGCACGGTCTCCACCGGTCAAGGGATCCTGTTTGAGGACCTTGGTAGGGCGCTTCTCGGAGCTGCCCGAGTCCCTCCAAGGGGTTTTACCGGGTTTCTACAGTGGAACCTTGACGGACTTGGGGGATTTTTTCTTCTTTCTCTTGGGGACAGAGGTCTTCTCGGAGGAGCTGCCGCTGCGGGACTCCGAGAACACTCAAGGCTCACGGGAAGTGCTGGGGGCAGCAGTCATGGGCATCGGTTACTGACATGGTTTGACTGCAGTAGTCACATGTTTTGAACCCACCGGAAGACATGGTGGGAAACACCCGGCCGGAGTCGACAATCCCCAGGCGAAAAAAGGTGCGAACGGCGGTCGAGGCAAGCCTCGATTGAAAAAAGGGGGAAAAAGTCAAGAACAGCGAAGAGTCTGGCGCCAGCTCAAGGCGGGAAAAGAAACCGGTACACAAACCAGGAAAGGTTAATTTTTAATAATATAGCAAGGATTTTTTCTGGGGAAATGGGACAGGCGTCCATTGGGCTCCACAGAAAAAAGGAGACTGAGCAAGATGGCACCTTTGGGTGGGAAGGGGACCACACATGTACGGTAGCATGTTCCAAAGGCTTTCTTTGAAAGTTGGGGAAATGATCTGCGTGGGTTCTGTGGCGCCATCACCCATAGGTGAGGACTGACTTCCCGCTTGTTCCTGGAGAATATAAATTAAACAAAGGAAATGAAATCAAGAAAAGCAAACTTGCCTCTACATTTTCAGACTACCTAGAGTTAACCACTTAAAAAATCTCGCCCAGCAGTCCAAATTAACAGAAGATTGATCCTTAGAGACCAAGGATTTCTTCAAACGTTCTAGGTCAAAAAAAGAATAAGTGGGTCCCTCAAAAGAAGTCAAACATTTAACAGAACATTTTAGGAAAAAAAGTGTCCCCTAAATTCAACACCTTCTGTTTAAGACCTAAAAATCCTCTACGCTTAACTTGGGTCATTCTAGAAAATTCTGGAAAGATCCTCACTTTACCATCAAAAAATAAAGTGGCTGATATTTAAATGCTATGGTGGTTAGTCACAATGCTTAAATATCAGCAGGATATTCAGCGGCAGTATCTATATTGAGCTACCACTGAATATCCCAACTCCATGGCACTAACTGCTTAACCCGATATTCAGCTGGGACTTCTGCAAATAGAAACTTCAGGTTATTTTTCAAGCAGCCACTAATCCCATTACACACCGGTTATCATCTGCTGTGCATCATATGGCTCCATGTAACCATCATTCTCCTCAGTCCGCTCTGCATCCCGCTGGCCCTTAGTGCTTTTGGCATCATAGGGATCAGCATAGTCTTCAACGATAATGATCTGCAGATGATCAATTAAAGGAAAAAAACAGAAAGTGTTTCTTTTAGCTAAAACGTCTAGAGGAATATAAAAAAAAGATTCCCTGTACAGAAGCACGTGTACTTTCATGTCTGCAAAACCAGAGGGACAGAAGATCAAAGACACACATGGAGAACATAGCAAATGCAAAATAAAGCAGAACAGTCATCACAGCCTTATAGAAACTTATTTCTAGCATATAATCTTCCTAAGGGAATAAATTTGTGCCTTTATTGAGCAGGCAACTGTGGGCTAGCTTGGACAGTGCCCAATTTGATCCTCTAGTTCTTGCTCTAACGGTGAGCAAAGAATCAGGGAAGGCAGGGGTTCAAATCCCATTTTTTTCAGTGACATTCCTTGTGACTTTACCCTGTAAGCTCTCTTTGAAAGGGACATTGTACCTGAATGCTGGGTACTTCCAAAGTTCTAAAAACGGTCAGTAATATGTTGCAGAGTCTCCTTTCACAGTCCATGGAAGGGAGGTAGGGGGAAGGGGCTCATGGATGCAGTGGCAGAAATTCAAACTGAGAGCACCTAAGTAAAATATGTGTAAAGGCCCCCAGAGCAGGGGGGGGGGGGGAATCCACCTCAGAAAATACAGGAATTGTTATAAATGGCCCTTTTTCTCTGGACCCCCCTGCACTGCAGGGACAGCTTGGGTGGAATTTACACTACTGCATGAACATAGTTAAGAAAACCACCTTCTGGCTGAATTTAGAGTTCAAAATACAGGATTCTCAAGGAAGCCCTGCGTCTGGCCCTCAGCTATGGACTGTTGGTGCAACAGCAAGACTAGGTACACTGGAGAGGAAGATACAGTGGGGGAAATCCTACTGATTGGATTTGGAAAGGCAAGTAATTAAATCTAACATCCAAACCCAAATTATCACTGCACTATATCCTCAAATCATCTCCAGAGTTTTTCGTAATGATTTTGTAAGCTGAACAGAAAACCAGATGCATATTTATTGGGCACAAGTTAACAGAAACAGAAAAAAGAAAGAATTAATTAAACTTTGAAACCTAAGCAGTAGCACCAGGATTAAAACCTTGAACTGACAGGTTTTAAACTTTCAACCTCTGAATAAAGAGTTGGAAAAATATTTCACAGATATCTGATTAACTCTCCTGGAGGGGTGGGGGTAGGGAGACTGGTCAGTACATACACATACATGGCCCTTTCCAACACATCTCCACGTTTAGACAATGCTGAGGCTTCACTGCCTCCCCTCCCTCTACAGATTTACTTGTATGCAGTGCTGAGAACTCTCTCCTTTCCCTCCCCCTTCAGATGTATTTTTATGCAGTATTGAGACTTTATTGCTTCTCCTCTCTTCACTTGAATTTGTATGCAATGCAAAAACCTATCCCCCCCCCCACACACTTTTTCAGATACTCTTATGCAATACTGAATCCTCTCTCTTGCTTCAGCTGCATTTTTATGCCGTGTAGTGGCTTCTCCCTCCTTCTACAGATGCACTTGTGTGCAGTGGCTACTCCTTCTTTAGCCATTTTATGTAGCAGTGAAGCCTCTTTGCCGCCCCCCCCCCCCATCTCTTCTGAGGCATCTCTACCACCCTTCAGGCACTTTTATAGATTCAGATGCTTATGCAGTGCAGCAACCTTTCCTCTCCCTCTTCAGATCTTTTATGCAGCGCTTAAGTCACTCTCCCTTCACTCTTTATATGTGCTTTTGTGCAGTACTGAGGTCTGTCTCTCCTCCCGGTAATAAAGTGATGGCATCCCCTCCCCCTCTCTTCAGACACTAGTATTCAGTTCGGAGGCCTTCCTGCCTCCCCTCCCTTTTCAAAAGCACTTTTTTTGCAGTTCCCTTCTCACCGTGTCCTGCTGTTGTTTAGGGCTCTTCCCCTTCTCATGCTCAGGCGCCAGTGCTGTGGTTCCCTTACTCTTTTCTTGCATGCTGGGATCTACTTTGATGAGGCGGCCAATATAGGTGTTGCTGTTGGAGCCCCGTGGGCCCCCAGCCTCCTCCTGAAGCCCCGACCCAGTTCGAGAGTTCTTGCGTCCCTTGGTGCTAGGTGTGGGAAGCAATAGCCCAGGAAGACTTTCACGAGACAGTCGTCCCTCCCTACCTGAGCTATGGCCTTTTTTGGGCTCTGCCACCGAGCTCTGTCGTGAGGCCTTAGGATGGCTCTTTCCTGCTGAGTTCCCCAAGCCACTGAGCCGTGCCCGCTCCGATGTTGCCTTCAGGCTCAGAGGGAACTCCTTGAACCACTTGGCCATGTTTAGGGCTCTGGGCCCATGAAGGGCTGGTATCTGGGCCAGGCTCACAAGTCTTCCCAAGGAGCGCCCTCTTCTGTCCCTTCTGTGATATTGCTCAGGGGCCCTCTTTCAAAGTCACCTGTCTCTGTTATCTGTCCTGTAATTCCTTTAACACTCCTCTTCTCTCTGTAAGTTTTCTCCCAGCCCCCTACCCTTATTTAGCTCCTGGGGCTCCTTACATGTTATCCTCCCCACTCTCTTATTTATTACTGCTCCTGGGATCCCTCCCTCTGCTTCTTTCCTAGCCCCCCCTCCCTCCCCCTCTTACTGTCCTCTTTTTATTATTCCTACAAGAGCCTCTGACTCTCTCTTACCTTTCCTCCAACCTTGCTCCCCATTCAATGTCTTTCACGTCACTCAGGGCATGAGCACAGTGCTCACAGCTAGCCCTGGCCGTTTCTCTTCCTCTCAACAGGACCTCTCTCTCTCTGTGGCTGCCTCAACAGTACCCCTGACAGTATCTCTCTAATACTCCCAGAAGTGTTTTTGTCCTCTCACTACCCTCGGCAGTCACTCTCCCCTCAGTGTTTCTCCTCCATTCCCTGGTATCTCTGAGGACCTTGGCAGTCTCTCTCCTCTTAGTATCTGAGGACACCGGCAGTCTCTTTCTCTCTCCCGCCTCTCTGTCCTCATTACCCCCAGCAGTCTCTATCCTCTCAGTATCTCTGACGACACCAGCAGTTCCCTCTCTCTTCCCTCAGTAGCTCCCGCAGGCTCTCTCCGCTCGGTGTCGTCGAGGACCCAGTCAGTCTCTTTCTCTCTCCCCTCCGAGGACACCGGCAGGCTGTCTCTCTCCTCCCCTCCCCCCGAAATCCCCGACGAGACCGGCAATCACGCTCTATCTCTCCCCTCAGTCTGGCCCCGGTACCCACAGAGGTCTCTTTCTGCTCTGTATTCTCTAAAGACCCTGCCAGTCTCTTTCTCTCCCTTCAGTATCTCCGAGAACGACGGCAGTCTCTCTCCCCTTCTCCCTCGATATCTCCGCTGAGACCGACAATCTCAGTCTCCTTTCGCTCGGACGCTAAAACCTCTTCGAGCGCACCGACGAGTCTCAGCAGGCGCAGCTACAGGCTGCACGTGGGCGGTGCCGGAGCGCGAGGGCGTGGTCGCCGCTGCTTTCCAAGGCCGCTAGGCGGCGCGGCACAGACCCTCTGAGGGGCGGAAGCCAGGTCCTGTTGCAGCACTTGGTGGAGGGCAGAAATTCAAAGAGGTGCCGTTAATGTAAACAAAACTAACTACTCGCAGCCACACTTTGGAATTAGTTGTACAGAACGCTTGGAGTGGGTTTCTCTTTAAAGCATCTTCAACGGTATGGTAAAGTAAGGATGAACTATGGGGAAAGTTAATACTGATTGTAGTTATTATGACCTCGCAAACTCCTCCGATTACCTTGGACTTCCTTCCACCTCAATCAAAATTGGCCTCTGTTGGTGGAAGATATCACATGAAATTTCATTTGCAATTCGCAGGGATTTTTTCCCCGTTTTATATTCCCTTCATTTCTGATCTCTGCGAGTGGCTATACAGCGCGAGTTCTCCGAATGCTGAGCCTTACAGGATACATCCGGCCATCTGTGATGACTAAGGCTCCCTCCCATGAAAGCTGAGTGCTACCTCCGCAGCCTTCATTTGCTGTGGGAGCAGGGTCCTGGTCTCGTACTGCATAATCGATCTGCTTTTATGGTTTCCTTATTGTTAGAAATTACTAAATTGCAGAATGAATATCCGACGTAATTAGATTTTCATTGCTTCAGGACAAAAGGTACCCAGATGTCTTCGGTCCATTGGCCACTATTAAAATTATTTTTCTAGGGGAGATAACCAGCGCCCCATTTAGTAACTACCGTTGATGCTGAGACATTCTCTAAATGTTTTTATTTTGAGTTGCCCAACGCTAGAATCACAATATAGGTAACGGAAAAACTTTCTGGGTACACGATCTGGGCATGAGTGGAAGGACTTGTAATACTCTTTGCCTCCATGGACTTTAGCATGACCAATTTTCAACAGCTAAGACACTGCATTCCTTCCAGAAGTGCAACATGGATCATCATAGCCATGTTCTGTCACTGTAAGGTTGACAGAGTCTTTTAGCTTAGAATGAAGGCTGTGCTGTGGAGAAAAATATGTAAAAGAAGCAGTTTACTCTTTTAGCATTTTCTAAATTACAGTTGTCCAAGTTAAATTAATCTGTACTGCGCTGATGCAGGATTTTGGAAGCGGGGAAGGAGTAGAAGTGGAAGGAAGCCTGTCCACTATAAAGCAATTTCTTGTTGTCCTGTACTGATGGCCAACCTTAGCCACACGGCAGCAGAGACCTGAAAGCATCAACTTCAAACCCTCCAACAACTCCTCATAAAAAAACTGGACAGGGATCCAAGAGCTTCAAATTAACAAGCTGTAATTTTCCAAAAAGGTACTTTTCCAATACACATCCATCATACATTGTAACAAAACAAACAAAAAAAAAAACAGCATACATGAAAAGGAAAAATAAATAAAAAAATTTATAGCACAGGTGACAGATGTTCTGTGTAGTGACAGTCTTAGAGTAAAACACATCCAGCGCTGCAAGAGGCTCAAAAGTTTCTTTCCAAAGAAGAATGCCTTTTTGGCAAGGATCTCCAAGGAGACAAAAGTCAGTGATGAAGAGTTTTTGCAAGTTTTTTTTTTCTTTATATATATATAAGTTGAATAGCCATTATTGTCCCGAAACAGGCTGAGCTATTTTGTCCCAAGAAAAAATGATGAGGAAGGGAAGAAGTTGAGGCGCATCTTTAAACTGATGTTGAGGAATACATTCCTCTCTGTTAGCCATCTTCCTTTGGGGGTGTGTACCAACCTGAAAAATGAAAGGAAATCTGGTTTTAGATAGATTTTGTTTTGCATCGATCAGTAAAAAACTTTTACACCATTACTTATTCTCACACTGGGGCCTTTGCTACACTGTTATATCATTTAAGTTCATCAGGATCCACTTATAATGGGAAATTTATAACCACTGCACAAGCTATTTTTTCAGAAGAACCTACTGGTGGAAATGGAGACTCCAAACGTTTTACTTGTATCGCAAAAGCTCACTTCAACTTACAAACCCAAGGGGGGAGTTCTGGGTACTAATAACAGAGGGCTCCATTCTTTGTCCTTGCTCACTTTTCTCAGGCAACAACATTCAGAATGGGAGCTTATTTCACATAAAATATGCTAGATTTAAGTCAGCTGTGTTGCTCATTAAACTACTGGAAAGGCACATTTAACAAAAATATACTTAGAAAATCAAGACACTTTAAGACAGCAGCTTTAAAAACCTGTCATCTGATTGGCAACCTCTGTTGGACTATCTAGCTGGCTGAGATGCCTTTCCAGGGGAAGGGGAGGGGGAAGGTCCAGGGAAGGAGTGGGAGATAGGTTTTTTTTTGTACAAAGTGTAAACCCATTTTGGTTGTTGCTATTGGCTGAGATTATGTTGAAATGTAAATTGTCATGCCAAAGGTTCAATAAATATTAAATAATTTTTAAAAAGTGCAGTCTGCTTAGGAAAAGGATTCCCTGCATTTCTGTCTGCCTGTTTACAAATCCCTACACCAATCAGCATGTTTGTATGTTACGGGGAACAATGGGACAGGCTTGAATTTTACCATCGTGTCTATAGCAAAAATACTTATTACATAGGCCCCTAAGTCTTAGTTGAATATGATGAAAGAAAATCCTCTTAAGACCAATAAGGCTGAACCTTTTCAGTTTGTGAGATCTGCTAACATCCTAATTAGCAAACGCCAATTCATAGATTTATTCTAATCACCCTTTGTTTGGGAGGGGGAGGGTCAGAAAGGAATATTTTTCACTGGGGAAATACAACTGGTTGAAATCTATAGGTTTTAGTTGGCAAAACACGTACAATCTGAATACAGATGTCCTTTTTCTATCAATGTTTGATCTAAATACATTCAGAATTGATTGTCAGTCATCCCGTTTTCCAAGTAGCCATTCAAAAATAAAGTAAGATAAGGAAATGTTCTCTTCTGACCTTATGTGCCCACTGCCCAAAACTCCTGCTGCCCTTTTCAGCGTTCTACCCACTGACTAAAATATGGAAGGAAGCTTTTTTCCCAGCCATATACCACAAATGTGTGGCACCTCCAAAAGTGAACAATGGTGAATGTGCGCACCATTCTTTTCATGGATCTGAACCAGGGACTTGTAGGACTGCTGTGCTCTGGTCAAGCTGTACTGAGACTGCAAGAGACAAAAAGGGGAAAAAAGTGCTCTAATTAAATGGAGTCTGAATGTTCCTTAACACTTGTAGTCTAAAGCAGTTTTCAGAAAACTTCTAAATACACAAATATATTTAACACTCATACCATACACACAATCCATCCAGTTACTCCTTGACAATAACGTGTCTTACTGAGTCAGACCCAAAAGTCCATAAAGCCCAGCATCCTTTTTTCCCAACAGTGGCCAATCCGGATCTCTAGGAAATATGTCACAGGTTTCAAAGAGTAGATACAAATTCTGTAGCTCACTCTCAGAGCTGAGCAGAGATTTTCCCAAGTCTACTTGGCTAGTAATTGTTTATAGATATTTTTCTTCTTCTGGAAACTCGTCTAAACCTCTTTTAAACTCAACTATGTTAACTACCTTGACCAAATCTTCTGGTAAAAAATGCCACAGCTTAACTGCTAATTGAGTGAAAAATTATTTTGTTTTCAATCTGCTGTGATCTGTTAGTTTCATGGTGTGTCCTCTTGTTTTATTGTTTGAAAGAGTAAATAATGATCCTCTATTTAATTGTTCCACCCCCTTTGTGATTTCAAAAACTTCCAATATCCCCCCCCTCTGTCAACTCTTTAAGATGAAGAACCCTGCTCGGTTTAACCTTCATACAAAAGCTGTTCCAGTCTGTTCATCATTTTTGTTGCCCTGAGCTGTATCTTTTCCAGTTCCTCTGTATCTTTTTTGAGATGAAGCAACCAGAACTGCACACCATACTGAAGGTGCAGCCAGAACATGGATACGTACAGAGGCATTATGCTTGTCTGTGCTATTCTCTGTTCTATGTGGATAAACAGGATTGCTACAACCACACAAATAGGTGACATTACCAGGACAAAGTCAAGTTAGGTTCTTTCTCCCAAAGCTCAGAAAATGTCTGGAAAAATTCTTTTGAGCCTGCACAACTGTTCCCATGCATTCTGTCTTTTTTTCTTACAACTGTGGATGGTCAGGGTTTTTCACTCTCCTTTGATCCTTTCAAGATGAAGTTAAACCTCACAAAATTCATGTTTAAAATGCCTGAGAAACCTGGCTTTAAATGTTGCCCTAACTGCATAAAGAAAATGTCTATAATGGATACACATGAGTTGTGTGTTTACTGTATAGGTTCACCGCATGATAAAAATTGTTTTAAATTTGCTAGAATGTTACCAAGAGCATGAACAATAAGAACTAAAAAGTCAAAGGAATTTTTGGAGGAAAAACGTCAATTATCTGACCAAGCAACCTCATTAGCAAAGCATTCAAGTGAACAGAACAAAAACTAAACATTTGCCAGATAAAGCACTTGCCTGAGCTGGGAAATCTCAGGCTGCATCTAAAGACTCCAGTTCAACGGAACACAGGGCTAGAGAATCAAGCTTTCCTGGCCATGCTGATGCAAGCTCTGTGCTAGTGAGACTCTTTCCCTTTGAGATACACAACTCATTTTATAATGCTGACAGCTAACACCTCCAGGCAAGCTCCTCCATCCAAGATAAGCACTCTGAACTGGTAAAATGCTCTGTCTCTGAGGTGCACAATTCCTTCTTTAGTGCCAACAGCTCCACCATTAACCAAGAAAGTGCAAAGAAAGGAAAAGGATTTCCCGATGCTGCATCATGAGAATGGTAGCTCTTATCATCTTATGTGGTGCAGTGCTGAGACAGCATCCTCTCGACATCAGTAAGCAGACTGCATCCCTTCACACCAAAAAAAGGCAAAAACCCCAAATCTCCTTGAAGACATGTAAGGTACAGTGTGGAGAGGAATCCCTCAAACAGGACATTTCCTATGGATAGCCCTAAATCTCCAATATTAAGCGGCACTTCACTGGTCAACATTGAAATCATTACTGACTTTAAAAGGCCCTAATCCGTAGTATCTTGGTGAGCTGAACACAAATATAACATTAAAAAAATTTTATTGGCTCTCGTTTTGAAGATATTGCATGTAGTTCATTTTTGACGTTTCTCCATGTAAATTTATCCAGTAGGACAACATCCCAAATAAGCCTTGAATGATGTAATATTGCATCACATTGCATAATACCAGCATGCACACATCCAGAGTTGATTGCATCATTTTCTGATGCAATGCAATACTACTGCCAGACGGCTGCTGAAACCATCTGACATCAGCAGTGTACTATACGCAGTCAGAAAGGAATCTGGTATTCTGTTCCGATATTGAAAGCCTCATGAATGCCTTAAAAATCACTCATGACCCACAAGACTGGAGACTATTGTTAGACTCTTCAAAACTGAGTCTGAAGGCTGTGCTTTTGAACAATGGAAACCGTCTTCTATCTATTCCAGTAGCGCATGCCGTCCACATGAAAGAGACATATGATAACTTAAAGCATCTACTGATTTCCATTAACTATAACAAGTACAGCTGGCACCTCTGTGGTGACTTGAAGGTAGCTGCCCTTTTAATGGGACTGCAGCAGGGATATATAAAATACATGTGTTTCTTATGTGAGTGGGGTAGCCGAGAAAGGGATTGGCACTATTTGCGGAAGGAATGGAATCACAGACAAAATGTAACAGTTGGAGAGAAGAATATCCAGCACCCAGCTCTGGTTGAGGCTCACAAAATCCTGCTAACACCCCATCACATCAAACTAGGTTTGATGAAAAACTTTGTGAAAGCCATGGACCGCACTTCGCCAGCTTTCCAACAGGAAAAATTCCCTCAACTCAGCGAAGCAAAGATTAAAGATGGAGTTTTTGTGGGTACTCAGATTCGAGAGCTCTTCAAAGATGACCGGTTCAAGAACTTGCTGCAGGGTGATGCGAAACAAGCATGGAATGCTTTTCACCTAGTGTCAACAAACTTTCTCAGGAATGTTAGGGTAGAAAACTACAAGGAACTAGTAGAAGACATGCTGATGCAGTATCAGAAACTTGGCTGCAATATGTCTCTAAAGATCCATTTCCTTGATTCCCATCTCAATTTCTTTCCTGACAACTGTGTTATGGTTAGTGATGAACAGGGCAAATGTTTTCACCAGGATATCGCAACGATGGAGCAAAGATACCAGGGAAAACGGTCCACTACAATGCTGGCTGACTACTGCTGGACACACCCCAGAGAAGCTCCCAAACAGCTGTACAAGAGACAGGTGAAAAAAATCTAAGACGTCGTCTATGACTTGGTTTTTAACAGGTATTAACCGAAGGCCTATTATATTTACTATTGACATGCATTTTGTGATGTAAACATTAATTCTTGTAGATTACAAAAAAACTAGAGCCAACTTTGCAATTTCACTGTCATATTCGTGTTCAGCATATAAAAATTGATAAGAAATGACTATTTTTATTTTAGTAACATGACTTTTATAAACATTTGTTGACCATATCATAAAAATCTTCAGTGCTGAGGCCCAGCAAGATAGGTTTATGGTTTATTGGGTACATGATATACCACCCTTAATATAGTTACAAAGTAGTTTATAATCATTAAAAATAAAATTATGATTATAACATACTAGAAATGAATGCCATCACATTGAGAGAAAAATATAAAATCAAAATTAAAACAGGAAAGTAAAAAGAGAAGCAGTGATGGTCACTCTACTCTGGTAAATCCCTGGCCTGGATCCCAAAAACTTGCTGAAATAAGTACATCTTCAAGGAAACCTGAAATTTCTAATAATTGAATTTGTCACAGAGGTCTAAGGGTAGGTTATTACAAAGAAAAGTGGCTCTGAAATAGAAGGCTGTCTGGTGGATTCTATTGGCCTTTACATCTCTTCAATACTTGGCTTCCAAACTCTCTAGCCCTAGCCCCGGCCTATAATCAGATCCCAATCCTAACGAGCCATGGGAGAAGATGGGCAGGTACATCCAACCACAACGTAAACTGGAATACCCGCTCCCACCACCCTCATTTATTACATATCGCACTTCAACACACTATGAAAGCCAAACATGACAAGAGCCTGTACCCACAAAGCCTAAAATGTGCCCTCATCAATGCCCGCTCAATCCGTAAGAAGTGGCCAGTGATTGCAGACGTCATATCCATCCATAACCTCGATATTCTCATGATCACTGAAACATGGCTATCCCCCGAAGACAATGTTATACTCAACCAACTCCTCCTCCCTTTAAATTTTACCGCGTTTACTAGTCATAGACAAAACAAAAGAGGTGGTGGAGTGCTCATCCTTGCCAGAACAGACCTACATTTCCAGTTAGATGACTTCACTAGCACAACCCACCTAGAGAGAGTCTCAATTTCCAACAGCCGCACTATAAACCTGCTGTACAGAGCTCCCGCAGCCTCCCCAGACAACCTCCCAACTATAATAAGCCTCGCAACCAACACCCAGAATCCTAATATACCAATTTGGACACTAGGTGATTTCAACCTGCCAGCACTCCAGGATAACCACTCATCGGCCTTTCTCGAAGCTCTGGAGATTCTAGGATACAAACAATTAGTGAAGGAACCGACTCACGTGAAGGGAAATACACTAGATCTTGTATTTGCCCCACAGACAGTTTGTGATCAATTCCATGATGCTGTGATGTCCATAACTTCTGTACCATGATCAGATCACAAACTCATCATTTTCCAGATTCCCACACAAGACAACCAATCAAAGATCAACAGAGTACCAAGCAAAACTACCAGACTACCTGCTAGAAGTTTCCGTCCATTCAATAGAGATCTCATCCTTGCGGAAACAAACACACTCCTTAATGAGACCACCCTAAACCTTGAAGAACTGATCTCTTGCTGGAATAGTAGTTTCAGCGCGATTGCTCTACGACCACCACCTAACAGGTCACCAAGGAAAAGAACCACAGCCCCTTGGTACACAGCAGAGTTGAGATCTTCACTCACCCGACTACGGAAACTTGAAAAAAGATGGCGTCGGTCACACGCCATTGAAGACCAGTCAGCATACATCCATCAGCTGACCATCCACTGCAGCGCTATCACAGAGAAGATGAAGCAATACCATACTGACACCCTGAAGCGTTCGTTAAACAAACCTCATGATCTGTTTAACTTAGTCAAGACTCTATCCAAGGAACCAGCCCCCGAACTCCAATCTGAAATTCACCCTCAAGAGTTCGCCGATTTCCTACAATCTAAGGTATGTCAGACAAACAAACCTTCAATAGAGGTTGCCTCCACAGCCCCAGAGTGCCCAACATCTCTAACCTCTTTCTCGACCCCTGACAGGAAGAGCATTGAAGACACGATCATGACCATCAATACCACCACTGCGCAGACCGATCCTTGCCCAGCTTTCTGGATAAAGGAACTGTGCAGTGACCTCAGCCCAATAATAAACAGGATAATGAACCTATCCTTCTCAACCGGTTCCTTCCCTTCTGAACTCAAGCATACATCTATCAGACCATTACTAAAAAATAGCAAGCTAGATCCCCAAAAGGTGGACTCTTACAGACCCATCTCAAGCATTCCGTTACTTGCAAAGATAATTGAGAAGTAGGTGCAAAGACAGTTGCAAGACCACATTGACTCAATTGCTCCACTAGATCCATGTCAACATGGATTCAGGGAGTCACATGGAGTAGAAACGCTCCTTACCACCCTCTTCAATAATATAATCACTGGTATTGACAACATCCATCAGGGGATTGCACTCATCTTCCTAGACATTGCTGCAGCCTTTGATTCAGTAAGCCATGAGCTACTCCTAAGGCGACTAAAGGAGAAAGGCATCTGCGGAACAGCTCTTGAATGGTGCAGATCATACCTGTCTGGAAGATGGCAACACGTACGATCCGGCGGTGCAACATCAGAACCGTTTCATCAAGGTTAGGTTGTCCCACAGGGATCCTCCCTCTCTGCCTTGATGTTCAACGTATACATGCAACCCATTTGTAATATCATCCGGTCCTTCAATGTCAATTGCATGATATACGCCGATGATGTCCTGCTCTATATACCGTTCTCCATAGATAAATTGGACCTCTCCCCTCTGACAAATTGCTTCAATGCCATATCTAATTGGCTCCTATCGCAAAACCTCAGAATTCAGCATAAGAAGACTGAGGTGCTCTTCATTACGAGGAACCCAAATTTCAACCCTCCACAATACTTGAAGGTAAATGAAGCTGATCTACAAACAAAATCCACAATTCGGTACCTGGGTGTTATATTGGATCAAAACCTTAACATGAAGGCACACATAGCTAATACTGTCAAAGCTGTTTATATCCCGCTATGAGAGGAAGTAGGTTGTCCATTTAGAGGCTTGAAAGAAGATGCAATAGCACTCAAATGGACTCTCACTGAATTGGTCTTAAGCCCTGCATTTGATAAATGAAGGAGGTACTCCAGTAATGATTCTAGAGGTATTGCAAGAGGGTTAAGACCCTTCTGCGAGCACCATATGGTAAACCTTTTCCACTTGAATGCATAAGAGCATCTTGTGAAAGGCTTCCTGGAAGCATAAAGGATATCCTTTACCTGCTGGGAAAGGTTAAGACCGTGAAGTTCTAGGCTTTCAGCAAGCAGGCCCTGAGATGCAGACACTGGGGATTGGGATGCCACAGCATCCCGTCCTCTTGAGAAAGAAGATCTGGAGCAGATCCTAACTCCAGAGGCGGAGCTTGAGAGAGATGTAGGAGCAGAGGGTACCACGGTTGCCATGGCCAACGTGGAGCTATGAGGATCATATGACCTCTGTCTCTCTGAAGCTTGAACAGGGATTTGGGAATTAGGGGAATGGGTGGAAAAGCATACAGGAAGTCCTGACCCCAATGAAGGAGGAAAGCATCCCTGGCCTGACAACCTCGAGCCGGAATTCTGGAACAGAACCGGGGAAGTTTGGCATTCAGCGGACTTGCAAAGAGGTCTATGTCCAGGGTTCCCCAAATTTGAAATATTTTGGCCACCTGGTCTGCATGGAGAGACCATTCGTGTGGAAGCAGAACTCAACTGAGTGTGTCTGCCCAAGAGTTTTGAATGCCTGGAAGATACATTGCAAGGAGATGAATCTGATGCTCTCTGGCGAGGGCCCAAAGTTGCAAAGCTTCGTTGCACAGCAACAGAGAGCCTGTTCCGCCCGGCTCGTTCACATAGAACATGGCTACCTGATTGTCCATTTGAACTAGGACTGTCTTGTAGCTGAGCTGGATGTGAAATACTCAAAGAGCAAGGAAGATTGCTCTAGGCTCCAGGAGATTGATAAGGAGATAGGCCTCATGTGGAGTCCAAGTACCCTGGGTAGAGAGGCCGTGCAGGTGGGCTCCCCAACCCACCTGTGAAGCATCTGTTGTTAAAGTGGCTTGGGGTGGGAGTTGCTGAAAAGGAGACCCCACCAGAAGGTTTTTGGGTGACTGCCACCATTGGAGGGACAAAATAAGGCGATCTGAGTTTGCTATTTTGTCTGACAGGCAACCTGACGCCTGAGTCCACTGAGTGGATAAGGTCCACTGGGCTGCCCTCTTATGGAGGCGAGCATAAGGAACCACATGCACGGTGGATGCCATGTGGCCTAGCAACTAACATTTCCCGAGCAGGGAGGTGATGTTTTAGCACTGCTTGGAAAGCTAACTGCACAATGCAAAGGCAGCAGGGCTGTGGAAGGAAGGCCCTTGTCTGGTATCCAGAAGAGCTCCTATAAACTCTAGGGATTGAGTGGGAGCAAGGTTGGAATTTGGGAAGTTTATGACAAGTCCCAAATACTGAAGGATGCGCATTGTGCGAGACAGAACAACCCTGGCCTCTGGCTCTGAAGGGGCTCGAATGAGCCAGTCGTCTAAGTAAGAGAAGACGAATATTCTCAGGGTGCGGAGAAATGCTGCTACCACAGCCATGCATTTTGTGAACACCCTTGGTGCAGAAGCCAGACCAAAAGGAAGAACCCTGTATTGTAGTGCTTCCTTTGAAACAGGAATCGAAGGAACTTTTGGCGAGTTGGATGGATGAGAACATGAGTGTACACATCCTTGAGATCTAAAGAACAAAGCCAATCCTGACTCCGAAGGTATGGCAGCAGAGTTCCTACAGAAATCATTTTGAACTTCTCTTTGAACAGGAATTTGTTCAATTCTCCGAGGTCTAAAATGGGTCTGTGTCCTCCTGTTTTCTTTGGAATAAGGAAATAGGGGGAGTAAAACCCTGTACCCCGTTGGGGAATAGGCACCTCTTCTATTGCTCCTTGAGCAAGGAGCATTGTGACTTCTTGACCTAACTGGTCGTTGGGAGAGGTCTGAGAATTGAACTGTCCTACTATTATAGGAGGGGGCATGCTGAGGAAATGAAGCTTGTACCCCTCTCATACAATAGACAGAGTCCAATTTTCTGCTGTTATCTGACACCATCTGGGGGCAAAATGACATAACCTTCCTGGGATGGTGGCGGGTTCTGGGCCCTTCAGGGCCAGGAAGGCAAAATTCTCTAGATAGGAGTCAAAGCCCCTGTGGAGGCCGAGTCTGCTGAGCCGATTGAGGCTTAGCTGCTTTTGGCTTCCTTTGTTGCCTAGGTTGTTGCTGCTGTCCCTTTTGGGCAGACTGACCTGAATGATGTCCCTGCTGGGTATAGGAGGAATAAAACTTCTTCTTCTTACTGAAGAATGGTTTCTTAGAGGATCTTTTCCTCGCAGGATCAGCTGTAGATTTGGACAATCTATCCAAAGTGATATTGTCAGCATCTCTCTCATTTACCAAAAATAAAAACACATTAAAAAATCAATACTGCATAAAAATATAGAATACATTACCAAAGAAGACAAAAAGCAACGTCTAAAGGGTGGACCAAGCCACTCTTCCCAATCTATAGTAAATAAATAAATAGAATAAGTATAAACATAATGAACATTCATAAAAATGATTCATATGATAAACGTAAAAAAGTACATAAAAATATATAACATACTATATGTGTCATATATACAAATTAATACCTTCATTGTTAAATCTATTCTTAACATAGTAAATGACAGCAAAAAAGACCTGTACAATCCATCCAGTCTGCCCAGTAAAGTGCTTTTACACTGGGTTGTAACTGCTGCTCTGTGCAGATTACCCCTACCCTGTGCTTTTTTGAAGTGTAAGTCATTTGTACATATCATATGTACATAGTTTCCCCAGTTAACTCCATGTTTTTATCCCTGTTTTATGTAAACGTAGGACAAAATGCATGTCCAAGTGTTCAATGTTCAATGTAAACCGTACTGATAATAAATAGAGCGGTATATAAGAAGTGTTAAATAAATAAATAAAAATAAATAAGTTTTGCTTTGTCTTTCTGAATTCAGCTTGTAAAAGGGGGTGCTTGTTATGAACCATCATCTTGGCAAGTATATAAATTAACTGTCTTGCAAAGGATTGTGGTTATTGAAGTCCATTCACACAAAGCTTGCCTTTTTAAAAATAATGAAAACTCTTGTAGTTGGTCGAGTGTAAGGCAAAATTAGAATTTATTTATGGGGTGATTATCCCACACACACAGATATGCTTGGTAACACCATTCAGATAACTTCTCCAGGGTTTATTCAACACAAAATAAGGCAACTGAAATACTTATGCAAATTAAGTATCAAAATCCTTTATGGAACAGAAAGGCTTCTTTCAGCCACTGCTAATAAACTCCTTAGCAGTGCTGAGGTGAAACAAATCAAAGAGGGAGACTTCTTTATACAAAAACAATGCTCACTTTCTCCATTCAGAAAAGAACTTTTAAAACCCACGTGTGCACGGCTTGTGCTGGGCTCTCCTCCACCAACAGGTGACAACTGCAATCAGTAGCTTGATTTCAGCACACGTGCAAACTTTCCAACAAAGCTTTTTCTTTTCAACAAAACTTTATGGGAAGCCAACATTTAGAATGTTTTCTTTTGATGTTTTCTCTTATATTTAGTATTTTCCTAAAACAACAACCTACTCAAAGAACAGTCCATATAATCATCCTCTGTATCAGATATTAAACATTGCTCTTGAAATTGCATTGATTCAGTTTCTCCGTCTGACTCAGAGGGCTTAAGGAACTGACCTCTATACGGAGAGAAAGCACAGTTACTTACCTGTAACAGGTGATCTCTGGGAACAGCAGGAATTAGTCCTCACATATGGGTACGTCGGTACCGACGGAGCCTGCGCGGGAATGCTCCCCAGCTTCCCAGAATGAAAGCTTTTGGGGCATCCCACAGTGCATGCGCGCTGCCTTCCCGCCTTTCCTACCAACTCTCCTCAGTTCAAGTTTAAAGCTGAGACAATAGAGAGAGAGAGGAAAGGAAAGACAGAGAGATACAACTCCTAGGGGAGATGGGAGGGTTGTGAGGACTAATTCCTGCTGTTCCCAGAGATCACCTGTTACAGGTAAGTAACTGTGCTATCTCCAGGAACAAGCAGGAATAAGTCCTCACATATGGGGACTCCCTAGCTAAGATGCCTGGGAGATCCCCAAGGGTATGAGACCCTGAGGGTTCCTAGTCTTCCTATGGATCTCAGGCATCCATTCAGGGCAGGAGTTGTTCAAGAATGGAACAGGTGTCTGAGGACAGCCTGACCAAACAAGGTATCCCAGCGGGAGTCCTTGTCCAAACAGTAATGGGCTGTAAAGGTATGAACCAAGGCCCAGGTGGCTGCTCGACAGATCTGGTCGATGGACACAGAATGAAGATGAGCCATAGAGGTGGCCATGGCCCTCACATTGTGAGCTGTGACATAGCCCTCCAGAGAAAGGTTCTTACTCTGGTAAGCAAAAGAAATACACTGAGCAATCCAATTGGACAGTGTTCTTTTAGAGACTGGAAGTCCTAAATGAGAAGGATCAAAAGCAACAAAAAGTTGGGAAGACTTTCTATGTTGCTGTGTCCTGTGTAAGTAAAAAGCAAGAGCTCTTTTACAATCTAGAGCAGGGGTAGGGAACCCTGGTCCTGGAGAGCCGCAGACCAGTCAGGTTTTTGGGATATCCCTAATGAATATGCATGAGATATATATGCATTAGAGATATCCTGCCAACCTGACTGGTTTGTGGCCCTCCAGGGCTGGATCTGGAGACCCCTGCCTTACACCTCTGTCATTTAAGATTGTGAGTGGGCAAGGTGCAGATGTCCTAGACATCGAGAGAGTATATAGAATGTGTCACATTCCTCCTCGATTCTCACCACCACCAAAAAGTTGTCTAATAGAATGTGTCACATTCCTCCTCACTTCTCACCACCACCAAAATATTGTCTATTAGACAACTTTTTGGTGGTGGTGAGAATCGAGGAGGAATGTGACACATTCTATATACTCTCTCGATGTCTAGGACATCTGCACCTTGCCCACTCACAATCTTAAATGACAGAGGTGTAAGGCAGGGGGTCTCCAAATCCAGCCCTGGAGGGCCACAAACCAGTCAGGTTGGCAGGATATCTCTAATGCATATATATCTCATGCATATTCATTAGGGATATCCCGAAAACCTGACTGGTCTGCGGCTCTCCAGGACCAGGGTTCCCTACCCCTGATCTAGAGTATGAAGGTTCCTCTCTGCAGTGGATGCATGAGGAGCTGGAAAAAATACAGGTAAATATACCTCTTGATTAAGATGAAAAGGTGAGACCACTTTAGGCATAAAGTGAGGATTTGTCCTAAGGACTACCTTATCATGATGGAACCTTGTATAAGGTGGATTAGCCACTAAGGCTTGCAGTTCACTGATGCGGCGAGCAGAAGTGATTGCAATAAGGAAAATAACCTTCCAGGAAAGAAATTTCAAGGAGGTAGTGGCTAAGGGTTCAAAAGGTGGCTTCATAAGTTGACCAAGAACTAAATTTAAGTCCCATGCCACCGGAGTAGGTCGAATGGGAGGTTTAGTTAAAGTTAGGCCTCTCATAAATCTTGCAATAAGAGGATGAGAGGAAATAGATTGTCCATTGATAGGCTTAAGGGATGCTGCAATAGCACTCAAATGGACCCTTACTGAATTCGTTTTAAGGCCTGCATTAGAGAGATGCAGGAGATATTCCAATAGAGAATTCACAGGAAGTGCCAGAGGGTCAAGACCCTTTTGAGCACACCAAATGGAAAATCTTTTCCATTTAAAAGCATAGGAACGCCTAGTGGAAGGTTTCCTGGAAGTATGGAGGATATCCTTCACTTGCTGAGAAAGATTGAAGTCCTGAAGGTCTAGGCCTTCAGTAACCAAGCTCTGAGGTGAAGGGACTTGGGATTTGGATACCACAAAGTCCCTTCCTCCTGGGACAGAAGGTCTGGTGCAGCCCCCAAGTCCAGGGAGGGGGCTTGGGAGAGATGCAGAAGTAGAGGGTACCACACTTGGCGTGGCCAGCGTGGAGCTATGAGGATCATAGATCCTTGATCCCTCTGGAGTTTGAACAGAGTCTTGGGAATCAAAGGAATGGGTGGAAAGGCATACAGGAAGTCCTGACCCCAATGAAGGAGGAAGGCATCCTTGGCCTGAGCTCCCTGACACGGAATTCTGGAACAGAACCGGGGAAGTTTGGCATTCCACGGACTTGCAAAGAGGTCTATGTCTGGGGTTCCCCATTCCTGGAAAATTCTGAGTACCTGATCCATGTGCAGGGACCATTCGTGTGGAAGCAGAACTCGACTGAGTCTGTCTGCCCAAGAGTTTTGGATTCCTGGGAGGTATACTGCCAGGAGATGGATTTGATGCTCTCTGGCGAAGGCCCACAATCTTTGAGCTTCGTTGCAAAGCGACAGAGAGCCAGTTCCTCCTTGCTTGTTTATGTAAAACATGGCTACTTGATTGTCCATATGAATGAGGACTGTCTTGTAGCTGAGGAGGGTATGAAAGACCTTGAGAGCTAGGAATATTGCTCGAAGTTCCAAGTGATTGATATGAAGAGAGGTCTCCTGTGGGGGACCAAGTGCCTTGGGTGGAGAGGTCTTGTAGATGAGCTCCCCAACCTGTTTGGGAGGCATCTGTTGTGAGGGTTGCCTGGGGAAACAAAGGTTGAAAGGGGGACCCCAGCAACAGATTTTGAGTGGACATCCACCAATGGAGAGACCAAAAGAGACGTTTGGAGGTTGCTATTTGGTCTGAGAGCGCTCCTGAAGCTTGAGTCCACTGGGTGGACAAAGTCCATTGAGCTGCTCTCATGTGTAGGTGAGCATAGGGCACCACATGTACTGTGGAAGCCATGTGGCCTAGTAGTTGTAGCATCTCCCGGGCAGTTAAGTGGCTCTTTGACTGAATCTGGGAGGCTAACTGCACTAGACGTTGGCAACGAGCCTGGGGAAGATAGGCTCTTGCAGTAGTAGTGTCCAGCCAGGCCCCTATGAATTCTAGGGACTGAGTAGGGGTGAGTTGAGACTTTGGGAGGTTTACCACAAGTCCCAGGTATTGCAGAATGCGCCTGGTGCGGTCTAGGGAAATCTGAGCCTCTGACTGGGTTGGAGCTCGGATGAGCCAGTCGTCCAGGTATGGGAAGACAAATATTCCCAGAGTGCGTAGAAATGCAGCAACTATTGCCATGCATTTGGTGAACACTCTTGGAGCAGAGGCTAGACCGAAAGGAAGCACTCTGTATTGGTAATGTTTTCCCTGGAACAGAAAACGTAGGAATTTTCTGTGAGATGGATGGATGACGACATGAGTGTATGCATCCTTGAGATCTAGAGAACAAAGCCAATCCTGACTCTGTAGGTATGGAAGGAGAGTGCCTAGAGAAAGCATCTTGAACTTCTCCTTGCATAGAAATGTGTTCAATTCTCTGAGATCTAGAATGGGTCTGTATCCCCCTGTTTTCTTTGGAATGAGAAAGTAGGGGGAGTAAAACCCTGACCCCTGTTGAAGAAGAGGAACTTCTTCTATGGCCCTCTGGGCCAGAAGGGTGGTTTACCTCCTGATCCAGAAGGTCGAGGAGAGATGTGGGAGAATTGAAATGTCTCACCATGGTGAAGGGAGGAAGGTCTGAGAAATGAAGTTTGTAGCCCTCTCTGATGATGGAGAGGGTCCACTGCTCTGATGTGATTTGCTCCCATCTGGGAGCAAAATGAGCTAACCTTCCTGGAATGGTGAGAGGTTCTGGCTGTTGTAGAGCCAGAAAGGTTAAGTTCTCTAGTATCAAGTCAAAAACCCTGAGGGGCTTGGGACTGCTGGGTTGCAGCAGCCCCTGTAGGTTTAGGCCTGGCCTGTTTAGGTTGCTGACGCTTAGTAGCAAAGCGACCTGTAGAAGATTGTTGACCAAAAGTGGAAGGAAATCTGCCCTTCTTGTAAAAAGACTTTTTAAAAGATTTCTTCTTGGCCGGAGTGGAGGTAGACTTAGAAAGTCTATCCAGAGCAGCATTTTCTGCGTCCATTTGAGTGGCTTTAATTTGCCACTCTTTGCCAAATAGATTTTCACCTGTACAGGGCAGGTTTCCTAAACCATCTTGAACCCAGGGTTCTAGATCAGAAGCTTGGAGCCAAGCAATTCTACGAGCAGCTATAGCAATGCCTGAGGCTCTGCTGGCACCTTCAAAAGAATCAAAGGCTGCCCTGTTGGAAAACTTTGAAATGTCTTGAGTATGCTTAAGCCAAAGAAGGAACTCATCCCTTTTATCCTCTGGAATAAAAGGGAGAAAGTTGTGCAGTTTTTCTGCAACTTCCTTCAGAAACATACCCATGCTGTATGAATTGATTCTGGCAATAAGCATGCTAGCTTGGAAGATTTTCCTACCAAAAGCATCCAAAGTCCTGCATTCTCTTCCTGGGGGAGTAGAAGAGTGTCTTTTGGTACTCTTTATCCTCTTCATAGCTGACTGCACCACAATGGAGTGGTGAGGAAGCTGAGTTTTTTGAAATCCAGGAGAAGGAGGGACACGGTACATAGTGTCCAATCTATGAGAATGAGGAGAAAGGGTGAGAGGAGTCTCCCACAATTCAATCAAATGTTCCTGAAGAATTTCATGAATTGGCAAGGTGACTGCCTCTCTGGGAACCTTAGAGTATCCCAAAATATCTAATTTTTTTGCTCTAGGTTCTTTTTCAGAGGTTACTGAAATAGAAAGTCCTTTAGCTACTTCTATTATGAAGTCTTGAAAGGACAAATCTTCTGGAGGAGACATTCTCCTTTTTGGAGAAGAAGGCTCCTCAGGCAGGGTGACAGATACTTCAGGGGACTCATCCGATGACTCAGAATCATCAGAAGAATCGAAGTATCGTCTGCTCGATTCTAAAGATCGATAGGCGTATCGATCGGTACCGGCATCGGGTGTCCCCGGTACCGGGTCGGTACCGAGAAAGAGCCCAGGACAGGGAGCCGGAATCGGTATCCTGGCCGATGTCGATACAGCCGGTACCGGTATCGAAGTTGGTACCGGTACCGGCGCTAGTACCGACAACAGAGCTTGTTGTGGTACCGACGGCGTCGCAGCCTTGATGAAAGCCAGTATAGCCTGCTGCATGGATTGCACAGTGTGATCCATGGACGCCACGACTGCCTGGATGTCGGTACCGGGAGATTGTGCTGGTACCCCAGAGCAGTCTAACAGGTGATCGGTCGAGGCCGTGCCATCGATGTCAACCTGTAACCCCATAGGAGGAGCTTTGGAAGCCGGAGCTTCCCGCCGGGGTTGTTTGGCTGGGGCAGGATCCTCAAGGGCAAGCCCGGAGGCATCTCTATGCTTAGAGGGAGATTTGCTCTTCGAGGACCTGCTAAAAGTATGTTTGGTTACCTGAGATCCATCGGGAGAGGAAGACCTGGAAGATGTCGATGCTACCGGCGGTGCATCCGTGGGAAACAGCACATGGAGCTTGGCTGCCCGGTTCTGTAACCCTCATTTAGACATTAGAGAACAGGACTGGCAATCCGGGATGGAGTGTTCAGGCCCCAAACATTTAAGACACCATTCATGGGTATCTGTAACAGAAATTGTACCGCTACACTTAGTGCATTTTTTGAAGCCGGAGGCTGGTTTTTCCATGAGGGAAAGTTTCTTGTGGGCCTGGAGGCATAAGAAGAAAATACACCAAGTGAGGTAAAAAATAGTTTTTTTTGTTTGTTTTTTTAAAGAAGAGAAAAGACCGGCGGTACCGGTTCGGCGTCGGGGAAGGCAGACATGCGACCAAAGAAATAAATTAAAATAAAGAACTTCTTCAGCGGTGACAGGAACACGACCTGCTGGCTCCGCGGAAAAGAAGAACTGAGGAGAGTTGGTAGGAAAGGCGGGAAGGCAGCGCGCATGCGCTGTGGGATGCCCCGAAAGCTTTCATTCTGGGAAGCTGGGGAGCATTCCCGCGCAGGCTCCGTCGGTACCGACGTACCCATATGTGAGGACTTATTCCTGCTTGTTCCTGGAGATACTGTTTCCCTGCTGTTTGCACTGCTCAAAGCTAGAGAAACGTTCACAGTTCCTACCTGAATCCAGGCAAGCGTCAGGCTGCTTCTTCTGGTATTCTGGCCAGTATGCAATAGCGCTTCTGTGTCCTATCCTCCAGTTGGTATCTCTGGACCTCAGGATTTCTTCTCCAGACGTCCTCCAAGAGGTATTTGGGCTCCTTTTCTCCTTAGCTGCAACAGACCTCTTCCTAGGTGTTGCTTGAGGGTCCCTGGCTGTGGATCTACAGACTCTGGCTTTCTCCAGTCCTCTGAACCTTTCCCCAGGTATCTCTCCAGGCATAGGTACTTCTCTGAGCTCCTCTCTTGGACCTTCTGCTTCCTTGTCCTTGTTCCTTCAGGTTCCGGTTGTTCTTCCTTCTGTTCTCCTGATTCCCCTCCTCTGTCCGGTTCTCCTCTCTTCCTGAAGATTCCCTTCTAATTTTAAAAGGCTTAGATTGCAACTCCTCCCTTGCATTCTTCAGGTGTTTTGGATTAAGCATTCTTCTAGAGGCTGTTTGATTAGGGATGACATAATGCTTTCTCAGATTAGACTCATGCTTTTCCACTCTAGCTCCCCTAGGGACTTTCTGCATACTAGTGCATTCTGGAACATGTAGTCTTTTAGGGAAACAAGCTGTCTTATTTCTATAACCTGCCAGCACAGGTCCCTTAATCAGAGTAAATTCTCCTCTTTTGTCATTACTCCCTGAGCTTTGATAAGCTTCCTTATCACAAGCTACAGTTTTTGTTCTCACCACAGTGGGAGGGCATTCCTGGCATCCACTATACCCTTCCATGACAAAGTAGTTCCTAATGTTGCTTTTAAGCTTACCTCCTCTATCTGTCATTCTGAACTATCAGCTTTTCCTTTTAACACCAGCACACATTCCAAAGGCTAGTTGCATGCCAGAATAAGCTTTTTGGTAGTTGTAATAACTTAAGTACTCCATATGAGGCTTGCAATGTTACTACTTTTAATGGCTTGATTAGGTGCAGGGCAACCTTTGGAGTTGCAGGGTTATCTCCATGCTGACCTTACCTTTGATCCTTTGATATCTGCTATAATGAAGTCATGTTGCTGCCAACTGCAGCAGCTTTACTATCTTTAGCTGTTTTCTACCACGGATTTCTCTATATAAAATGTAGGGCTCTATTAATTCAAGACCAGATAATTGAAGTGTGCTCTATTTTGGGTTACGCTATCAGTCTGTTTGTAGGAAGTACATTGCACCAATATATTTCCCTAGCACTGGTTAGCTTTCAATGACTGTTTAATCACTAGAGTCAGTTCGATATTAGTTGACAAACCTACTTAAAAAAAAAAAAAAAAAAGGTGAAACTGGCTTCTACATATGAACAGGCTCTCTCTTGTAATTTCATCTATATAGAATAAACCACCTCAACATCTGTCATGTAGAAGAGCTGTTTTTCTTCAGCCATAGTTTCTGGGGCCAGTGTTGAAGCTATACTATACTCTCCTCTGCTCTGGATGCACTTTTTTCTCCCATTCCATGCCCTGTGAGATGTACCGTACCTCAACCCTGGTTGCCCTCGACAACCTGCTCCCTTCATTCCTGTGCCTACATAGCTGAGCACCTTTGACTTAAATCAGGTACCTTTGTTGACTACATTTCAAATTCGTGCTAACTTCTTTCCAGTCAGCCATAGCACTCACCAAGCAATAGTACAATGTCTGTCTGACTCTTTTGCCTCTGACCCTCGCCGGCTCTTTGCTCTGTTTAACTCTCTCCTCAAGGTCCCTTCCTCCCCCAATTCTTCCTTCACTGTCTGCCAAGACTATGGCGGATTACTTCCATGGCAAAATCCAGATGATTAGCCTTGAATTCTCTGCAAGGTCACCTACATCTCATCCTCCTCTTCTTCTTCAATCCCATATCCTTCCCTCATTTTTAGTCACCCTTTTTTCCTTTTCTGAAATCACCGAGGAGGAAACAACAAATCTTCTCTCCCCCTCCAAACCTGCTCCTCTGATCCCATTCCCACCAGTCTACTAAGCTCTACCTCTTCCACAGTCATTCCTTCCATCTGTCATATCCTTAACCTATCGCTTTCCACTGCAATTGTTCCTGTGGCCTTCAAACATGCTGTGGTTACACCTCTCCCCTCCAAAAGCCTTCACTAGATCCTACCTGTCTTTTAAGTTACTGGCCTCTCTCTCTCCTCCGCTTTGTTTCAAAGCTACTTGAACGAGAAGTTCACTGCCACTGTCTTGACTTTTTCCTCTCAAGCCCTTCTGGATCCACTGCAATCTGGCTTTCGTTCTCTACATTCCACAGAAACAGCTCTTGACAAAGTCTCCAGTGACTTGTTCCTTGCTAAATACAAAGGCCTCTACACAATTTTCATCCTCCTTGACCTTTCTGTTGCATTTGACACTGCTGATCACCACCTTCTTGATACACTGTCCTTGCTTGGATTTAGGGGCCCTGTGCTGTCCTGGTTTTGTTCTTATTCTCTCATCACACTTTTAGTATATGTTCTGATGAATCTTCTCTATTGCTATCTCGCTTTCAGTTGGTGTTCCTCATCGCTCTGTCTTGGAACCTCTCCATTTCTCTCTCTACTCTGTCCTCTGGTGCACTTACTTCCTCTCATGATCTTCAGTACCATCTTTATGCTGACTCCTCTCAGATTTACCTTTTTGCATCTGAAATCTCTCCAGGCATCGTGGCTCAGATCTCTGACTGCTCATCAGATGTTGCTGCCTGGATGTCTCACTGCCATCTGAATCTGAACATGGCCAAAACTGAGCCCCTTATCTTTCCCCCTAAACCCACCTACCCTTCTTCCCTTCTCTCTTTCTGTGGATAACACTACACTCCTCCCTGTTTCCTCAGATTGCAATCTTGGGGTCATCTTTGACTCTCTCTCTCTCTCTCTCTCTATGCAGACATCCAACAGATAGCTAAAACCTGTCACATCTTTCTCTATAACATTGGCAAAATTCATCCTTTCCTTTCTACACACACTACAAAGACCCTCATCCACACACTAGTCACCTCCCATCTTGACTATTGCAACCTTCTCTTCCTCTCTGGTCTCCTTCTGAAATACCTCTCTCCCCTTCAATCTTTTCAAAACTCAGCTGCACAGCTTATCTTCCACCAGTGTCACTATGCTCATGTAACCTCCCTTCTCAAGTCACGTCACTTCACTGACTCTAGTTGAAACTTTTCCTACTTTAGCTACAAGTGCATTCATTCTGCGGCTCCTCACTAACTTTTCGAGAAACACAGAAACATGATAGCAGAAAAAGACCATATGCCCTATCTAGTCTGCTCTTCCATATCAACTACAATAGTCCCCTTTTCCCTTTAGACATCTTCTGTTTGTCCCATGCTTTCTTGAATTCAGATACTGTCCTCATCTCTACTACCTTCACTGGGAGACTATTCCACCCACCTACCACTCTTTCTGTAAAGAAATATTTCCTTATATCACTTCTGAGTTTATCATCTTTCACCCTCACACTCGTAGCAGAGCTTGCTTTCAATCCAAAGAAGGTCCTCTTGTGCATTTATGCCATGGAGGGATTTAAATGTCTCTATCCTCTATCCCACCTTTTCTCTAAAGTATACATATTAAGATCTTTCAGTCTATTTTCATATGCTTTATAATGAAGACCACTAACCATTTTAGAAGCCACCCTCTGCACAGACTCCATCCTGTTTAAATCCTTTTGAAGGCGTAGTCTCCAGAATTGCACACAATACTCCAAATGAGGTCGCACCAGAGAATTATACAGAGACAATATCCCCTTTTTTTGCTGGCCATTCCTCTCCCTATGCACCCAAGCATCCTTCTGGCTTTTGCCGTTATCTTTTCTATCTATTTAGCTGTTCCCTTGGAGTTTTGCAGCCCAAATGCATGACCCTGCAGTTTTTAGCATTAAATCTCAGTTGCCAAATTCTTGACCATTCTTCAAGCTTAGCTAGATTTCTCCTCATGTTATCTACCTCTTCCTGGGTATCTACTCTATTACAGATTTTGGTATAATCCGCAAAGAGGCAAACCTTACCCGACAGCCCTGCCGCAATATCACTAACAAAGATGTTAAAAAGAATCAAACCAAGGACAGATCCCTGCAGCACACCACTGGTAACATCCTTCTCTTTACAGTGAGCGCCATTTACCTATACCCTTTGTTGCCTCCCACTCAACCAATTTCTAACCCAGTCACTTTAGGATCCATCCTAGGGTGCTCAATTTGTTTATAAAAGTCACCTGTGCATAACGGTAAAGGCATTACATCACATCAGGGGCTCTCCCTCGGCCCAACTCCCTGGTTACCAAGTCAAATAAATCAGATTTGTCTGACAAGACTTGCTTCTGGTAAACCCATGCTGCCTCGGATCCTGCAATCCATTGGACTCCAGAAACCTCACTATTCTCTGTTTGAGCAGCATTTCCAATAATTTACTCACCGCAGAGGTTAGACTAACAGGCCTGTAGTTCTCAACCTCATCCTTACTTCCGCTTTTGTGTGCCTTTCTTCAGTCCTCTGGGACCACTCCCGACTCTAAAGCATTGAAAAGGTCAGTCAGTGAAGCCAGTAACACATCCCTAAGTTCCTTCAATATTCTTGGATGTATCCCATCTGGTCCCATCGCTTTGTCTACTTTCAGTTTAGGTAGTTCCTCACTAACACAGTCTTCTGAAAATCTTTCAAGATTCTCTTCTGTTCCTATTTGTGGGCGTTTTCTGAGCTCCTACTTCTGGCCCTTCATCTGTGAAGGCCAAACAAAAATATTTGTTAAGCAATTCTGCTTTTTCCTCATCAGTTTCTACATATTCCTCCCCTTCACCCTTGAGTCTGACAATACCACTTTTTCCCTCCCTCCTCTGACTAACATACCTGAAAAATGTCTTATCCCCCCATTTTATTGCATTGGCTATTTCTTCTTCTTTTTGTATCTTTGCTTTCCTGACTACTTTCCTAGCTTTTCTAAGTTTTTCCAAATATAGATGCTTGTCTTTCTCTCTCTGTGATCTCATGTATTTTATGAAGGCCACCCTCTTTTCTTCACCTTTTCAGCTCTTCTTTTGAGAACCATAGCGGCCCCGTGTTCTTTTTACATTTATTTAACTTTCTAACAAAAAGGCTTGTTGCCCTTAAAATGCCCCCTTCCAGTTTCGCCCATTGCTTTTTTACATCCCCTAGCTGTTCCCATCCTGCTAATAACTCCTTCAGGTACTGTCCCATCTTGGCAAAGTTAGTTTTTCTAAAGTCTAAGACCTTCACTTTTGAATGGATTTTTATCAGCTCTAGTCCCAATACTGAACTACACCATCTGGTGATCACTGGATGCGAGATGATCTCCCACTGTGTCATCAAACATTCCCCAATGATAAGCACCAATGGTAAGCACCAAGTCCAATATGGCCCCTTCACGTTTGGATTCTGTTACCAGTTGCCGGACTAGTTCTCCCTGTAGAGAATCTAGGATCTCCTTACTTCTAGATGGCATTGCAGCAGGGCTATGCCAATTAACATCTGGCATATTAAAATTACCTATCAGTAACACTTTTCCTTTCATGGCAACACTGTGTATGTCTTTTATTAAATTTCCATCCACCACATCTTCCTGCGAGGGAGATCTGTATATCACACCAATGCAAATGGACTTCCCTTTCCCTCTTTAATAATAATAATAAAGACTTATAAAGCGCCGCAATATACGAAGCGCTTTACAAACATAAGAGAGACAAAGTCACAGTGCCTCCTTGCTCCCTTTTAAGCCCTGTAATTCTATAGCTTTAATATATATATATTTTTTTTTTACATATAGTGCGAATCCTCCTCCCCTTCTTCCTACCCTGTCCTTCCTGAATAATGTATAGCCTGGTATAATTACATCCCAGTCATGGTTGTCCGTGAACCATGTCTCCGTACCTGCCACTAAATCCAAGTCAGCCTCTTCCATTAAAGCCTCAGTATCTGGGATCTTATTTCCCATGCTACAGGCATTTATGCATACCACTTTCCAGACGTTGTCCCCTGTACCCATTTCTGCAGAGGTACTGAATGTTTCACTTACTCGAGGGCTTTCTTCACCCATTCCCAACAAATCTAGTTTAAAACCCTCTTTAGAAGGTTAGTCAGTCTGTCGGTTGCAGAAGACACTTTTGACCCTTCTTGGACAGGCAAACGCCTCATCTGGGGTAGATACACTTTTAACCTCCCTAACCAACACAGTACTTAAAGGAATCAAAAACCTCAAACAAGAGTACATACTGATCTTCATAGACATAACATCTGCCTTTGACTCGATAAACCATACCATACTCCTAGAAATACTGATGGAGATAGGAATCAGTGGCACCCCGTTGTCATGGTTCCTTTCTTATTGTATAGCAAGGATGCGTTCAATCTTCAACATACAGAAATAGTACTAAGTTAATCTTTTGTATTATTATATGGCACTAACGGTTTCCTTAGGTCTCAGTTGTCTTGTGGCCAAACCTAAGACTCACGTCTATCGGCTAAAGCCTTGATCACATCAACGACCTTCCTTCACAGGAAACCTTTTTGATTATTTTTTAAAACAGTGTCCCAGCCAAATGTTCTTTCACAAAACAGGGTATCAGTGCAGATTCAATATTAAACATACTAATTCTATATTACTGCACTTATCTGTAACTTCTCCAGTGTATCCCAAAGTTCATGTTTTTTTTAGCCGGACTTTTACGATCTTTGATCCCAACGCTCTCACGGGGTACCGCTACGGCATTTCACAATTGCCAGTTTCGTCAGGGGATCGACTGTTAGTGCTTTTTTCTTACCTATCTGGTCGACTGTCCCAAATCAAGAACAAGAACAGAATTTCCAAACCTTTCGCACTGCACCAAGGAATACCACAAGGTTCTGCACTATCTGCCCTTCTATTCAACATATATGTACAGCTGGTCTGTAAAATTATACACAAACAGAATATACACTACTATCTTTACGCAGATGACCTGATGATTTATGCTTCATTTGACACCAGAAAACCCAATAACTCTAACATAACTTCATGCATGACATCAGTTACAAACTGGCTGGAACATCACAATCTCACAATAAACTATAACAAATCAGAAGTACTCACAATCACAAAAGACACTGGCTATACTCCACCAGACAATCTGCTAATAGGTAATCGCCCAATCCCCATAAAGAAGGAAGTGAAATATCTAGGCATAACCCTAGATCAAAGGCCAAACTTTCAACTACACATCAAGAAGATTATATCTACAGCCTACTATAAAATGAGGACCCTACAAAACCTACAGCCTCTACTTGACTATAACCACTTCCACACAGTATGTCAGGCAATAATCACACCACATCTAGATTATTGTAGCCTGATACTTCAAGGCCTACCCAAAAGCACAACTCAAACCTTGCAAATAGCACAAAATACCGCATCCAGACTAATCACCAGATCAAAAAAGGCAAGAGCATATCACTCCAGTCTTAAAATCCCTTCATTGGCTACCCATAAGATCCCGAATAAAGCACAGTTACTTACCTGTAACAGGTGATCTCTGGGAACAGCAGGAATAAGTCTTCACATATGGGTATCGTCGGTACCGACGGAGCCTGCGCGAGAACGCTCCCCAGCGTCCAATAAGAAAGCTTTTGGGAGCATCCCACAGCGCCTGCGTGCTGCCTTCCCACCTTTCCCAAACGCCTCTCTCCAGTTCGAGTTTTAAAGCTGAGACAAAAAGAGAGAGAGAGAGAGAGAGAGAGAGAGGGAAGGAAAGATAGATAGAGAGATGCAACTCCTAGGGGAGGTGGGTGGGTTGTGAAGACTTATTCCTGCTGTTCCCAGAGATCACCTGTTACAGGTAAGTAACTGTGCTATCTCCAGGAACAAGCAGGAATGAGTCTTCACATATGGGGACTCCCTAGCTGCAGATGCCAGGGAGAGATCCCAGAGTTGTGTGTCCTTGAAAAGGGCTCCACCTCCCCCCATGGATCTCTGGCATCCAACCAGGGTAGGTGGGTAGGAGTTGATTAGGAATGGAACAGGTGTTTGAGAACAGCCTGACCAAATGAGGCATCCCGGCGGGAGTCCTTGTCCAAACAGTAATGGGCTGTGAAGGTATGAACCGAGGCCCAGGTGGCCGCTCGACAGATTTGGTCGATGGACACAGAGTTTAGATGAGCCATTGAGGCTGCCATGGCCCTCACATTGTGAGCTGTGACATGGCCCTCCAGAGAAAGGTTCCTACTCTGGTAGGCGAAAGAAATACACTGAGCAATCCAGTTGGACAGTGTTCTCTTAGAAACTGGAAGTCCTAAATGGGAAGGATCAAAAGCAACAAAGAGTTGAGAAGACTTTCTATGTTGCTGTGTTCTTTGTAAGTAAAAGGCGAGAGCTCTTTTACAATCCAAAGTATGAAGACTCCTCTCTGCAGTTGATGCATGAGGTCCTGGAAAAAAGACAGGTAAGTATACCTCTTGGTTCAGATGAAAAGGCGAGACCACTTTGGGCATAAAGTGTGGATTGGTCCTGAGGACTACCTTATGATGGAACCTTGTATAAGGAGGATTAGCCACCAAGGCTTGCAATTCACCGATGCGGCGTGCTGAGGTGACTGCAATGAAAAAGATAACCTTCCAAGAAAGAAATTTCAAGGAGGTGGTGGCTAAAGGTTCAAAGAGTGGCTTCATAAGCTGGCCAAGAACCAGATTTAAGTCCCATGCCACTGGAGGTGGTCTAATGGGAGGTTTAGTTAAAAGAAGGCCTCTCATGAATCTTGCTATAAAAGGATGAGAGGAAATAGGCTGTCCATTGAGAGGCTTGAGGGACACTGCAATAGCACTCAAATGGATTCTTACTGAATTTGTTTTAAGGCCTGCATGGGATAGATGCAGAAGATACTCTAGGAAAGAATTCAAAAGGTATTGCAAGAGGGTTAAGACCCTTCTCCGAACACCAAATGGTAAATCTTTTCCATTTGAAAGCATAAGAACGTCTAGTGGAAGGCTTTCTAGAAGCATGAAGAATATCTCTGACTTGCTGAGAGAGATGAAAAACTTGAAGGTCTAGGCCTTCAGCAACCAGGCCCTGAGATGGAGAGGCTGGGGGTTTGGGTGCCACAACGTTCCGTCTTCCTGGGATAGAAGATCTGGTGCAGAGCCCAACTCCAGGGAGGGAGCTTGAGAGAGATGCAGAAGTAGAGGGTACCACACTTGGCGTGGCCAATGTGGTGCTATGAGGATCATGGAACCTCGGTCTCTCTGAAGCTTGAAAAGTGTTTTGGGAATTAGGGGAATGGGTGGAAAGGCATAAAGGAAGTCTTGACCCCAGTGAAGAAGGAAGGCATCCTTGGCCTGAACTCCCTGACACGGAATTCTGGAACAGAACCGGGGAAGTTTGGCATTCCACAGACTTGCAAAGAGGTCTATGTCTGGGGTTCCCCAAATTCGAAAAATCCTGGCTACCTGGTCCATGTGGAGGGACCACTCGTGTGGAAGCAGAACTCGAATGAGTCTGTCTGCCCAAGAATTTTGAACGCCTGGAAGATATACTGCCATAAGATGAATCTGATGCTCTCTGGCAAAGGCCCACAGTCGCAAAGCTTCGTTGCAAAGCGACAGAGAGCCAGTCCCTCCCTGCTTGTTCACATAGAACATGGCTACTTGGTTGTCCGTGTGGATTAGGACTGTCCTGTAGCTGGGCAGGGAGTGGAACACTCTGAGAGCTAAGAATATTGCTCTGAGTTCCAAGAGATTGATGTGTAGAGAAGTCTCCTGTGGAGACCAGATGCCCTGGGTGGAGAGATCTTGCAGATGAGCTCCCCAACCCAATGGAGAGGCATCTGTTGTAAGGGTTGCTTGGGGTAGTGACTGCTGAAAAGGGGACCCCAGCAACAGGTTTTGAGAGGACTTCCACCACTGGAGAGACCAAAAAAGGCGACTGGAGTTTGCTATTTTGTCTGACAGGCAACCTGATGCCTGAGTCCATTGGGTGGACAAAGTCCATTGAGCTGCCCTCATGTGAAGGCGAGCATATGGAACCACATGCACGGTGGATGCCATGTGGCCTAAGAGTTGTAACATTTCCCTAGCAGTTAAATGGGACTTTAACTGTATTTGGGAGGCTAACTGCACCAAGCGTAGGCAACGAGCCTGAGGAAGATAGGCCCTTGCAGTTGTGGTATCCAGCAAAGCCCCTATAAACTCCAGAGATTGAGTAGGGATGAGATTGGATTTTGGGATGTTTATTACCAGTCCCAAATACTGAAGGACACGCATTGTGCAGGTTAGAAAAGTCTTGGCCTCTGACTGAGAGGGAGCTCAAATGAGCCAGTCGTCCAGATATGGGAAAACGAATATTCCTAGAGTGCGCAGAAATGCAGCTACTACTGCCATGCATTTCGTGAACACCCTTGGTGCGGAGGCCAGACCGAAAGGAAGCACCCTGTATTGGTAGTGCTTTCCTCCAAAAAGGAACCGAAGGAACCTTCTGTGTGTTGGATGGATGAGGACATGGGTGTACACATCCTTGAGATCTAGAGAACAAACCAGTCCTGACTCTGAAGGTATGGAAGCAGAGCACCGAGAGAAATCTTGAATTTCTCCTTGAATAGAAATTTGTTCAATTCTCTGAGATCTAAGATGGGTCTGTAGCCCCCTGTTTTCTTTGGGATAAGAAAATAAGGGGAGTAGAACCCTGTGCCTTGTTGAAGAGGTACTTCTTCTATTGCCCCTTGGGCAAGAAGAGTGGCAATCTCCTGACCCAGAGGGTTCAGGAGAGATGTTGGAGAATTGAACTGTTTCACTATGGTGTGAGGGGGAAGGCTTAAGAAATGAAGCTTGT
This sequence comes from Ichthyophis bannanicus, assembly GCA_033557465.1. Lineage (NCBI taxonomy): Eukaryota > Metazoa > Chordata > Amphibia > Gymnophiona > Ichthyophiidae > Ichthyophis > Ichthyophis bannanicus. The sequence continues at coordinate 61,196 of JAWIIG010000069.1, forward strand.
ACCCTTCCTTTATGATAGAGAGTGTCCATTGCTCTGCTGTAATTTGTTCCCATCTGGGAGCAAAGTAAGTCAACCTTCCTGGAATGGTAAGGGGCTCTGGTTCCTCCAGAGCCAGAAAGGCTAAGTTCTCTAGCTGCAAGTCAAAGGCCCTGAGGAGGCTGAGGCTGCTGGGTCATGGAAGGCCTAGCAGCCTTTGATTTGGCCTGTTTAGGTGGTTGCTGACGCTTTGCAGCAAAATGACCTGCAGAAGATGCCTGCTGACCATAAGCAGGATAGTATCTTCCCTTTTTGGAAAAAGATGTCTTTTTGAACAATCTTTTCTTAACAGGAGCAGAGGTAGACTTTGAAAGTCGATCCAAAGCAGAATTTTCAGCATCCATCTGATTGGCCTTTGCTTGCCAATCCTTACCAAAAAGGTTTTCACCTGTACAAGGGATATTCCCTAATTCATCTTGGACCCAGAGCTCCAAATCAGAAGCTTGTAGCCAAGCAATTCTGCATGCCCCTATGGCAATAGCTGAGGCTCTGCTTACACACTCAAAAGAGTCAAAGACTGCACGGTTGGAAAATTTGGAGGCATCTTGGGCATGTTTGAGCCAAGTGAGAAACTCCTGCCTTTTATCTTCCGAAATGAAAGGGGTTAAAGTCTGCAGATGATCTGTGACTTCTTTTAGAAACATTCCTATATAGAGACTATAGGAGTTGATCCTGGCAGCTAGCATAGAAGCTTGAAAAACCCTTCGGCCAAAAGCATCTAGGGTCCTGCATTCACGTCCTGGAGGATTAGATGAGTGTCTCTTTGCACTCTTTATCTTTCTCATGGTAGACTCTACCACAATAGAGTGGTGAGGAAGCTGAGTCTTGTGGAAGCCAGGACAAGGAGGGACACGATACATGTGTCTAACCTGCGAGAATGAGGAGAGGTGGTAAGAGGTGTCTCCCACATCCTCAACATGAGATCATACAGAATCTCATGGATAGGTAAAGTAGCTGCCTCTTTAGGAGTTTTAGGATATTGTAAAATATCTAACTCCTTGGCTCTGGGTTCTGACTCAGGGGCCACTGTGATGGAGAGGCCCCTAGCCACTTCCCTAATGAAGTCTTGAAAAGACAAGTCTTCTGGAGGAGACATTCTTCGTTTAGGAGAAGACGACTCCTGAGGAAGAAGTATCAATGCCTCAACAGAACCCTCAGACTCATCAGAATCTTCAGAGGAATCGAAGTATCGCCTGTCTGGATGCTCCTGTAAAGCCCGATAGCCGTACCGAGTAGGATCGGTATTGGGAGTAACCGGTACCGGTTCGGTACTGATGGGCATCATAGGACAGGGTACCGTTGCAGTCGACACCGAAGCAGATGCCGATGCAATCAGTACTGGCACCGGGAGTGATGCCGGTGCCGGAGCCGGTACCGACAACAGGGATTGTTGCGGTACCGGAGGCGTTGCAGCATGTATGAATGCCGTTAGGGTGCGCTGTATGGTCAGAATCTTCTGATCCATCGATGCCACCAATGTCTGGATGTCGGTACCAGTGGGAGCCACCGGTACCCCAGAACACGGCAACAGGTGATCTGTCGAGGCCGAGCCATCGATGTCAACCTGTGACCCCATAGACAATGCTTTGGAAGCCGGAGCTTCCCGCCGGGGTAATTTTGCTGGTGCGGAATCCTCGAGGGCAAGCCCGGAGGCATCTCGATGCTTGGAGGGAGATCTACCCTTCGAGGACCGGCTAGATTTATGCTTGGTTACCTGAGATCCATGGGAGGAAGAAGCAGCCCTGGAAGACATCGATGCCACCGAAGCTGCATCAGAGGGAAACAGGGTACTGAGCTTGGCTGCTCTGTTCTGCCGACCTCTTTTAGACATCATGGTACAGGACATACAATCCGTAATGGAATGGTCAGGCCCCAAACATTTTAAACACCAGTCATGGGTGTCTGTGACAGAAATAGTACCGCCACATTTTGTGCACTTTTTAAACCCGGAGGCGGGCTTCTCCATGAGGAAAATATTTTTAGGTCTAAGGCCCAAAAACTGAAAATGCACAGTGAAGATGATAAATTGTTGTTTTGTTTTTTGTTTTTTGAAAGAAAGAAAAGAAAAGACCGGCGGTACCGGTCCGATGTCAAAGAAGGTAGACGAGACACAAAAGAATTAAGAAAAAATAAAGAACTTCTTCTGCGGTGACAGGAACACGACCTGCTGGCTCCGCGGAAAAGAAGAACTAGAGAGAGGCGATTGGGAAAGGTGGGAAGGCAGTACGCAGGTGCTGTGGGATGCTCCCAAAAGCTTTCTTATTGGACGCTGGGGAGCGTTCCCGCGCAGGCTCCGTCAGTACCGACGATACCCATATGTGAAGACTCATTCCTGCTTGTTCCTGGAGATAAAACAAATCAATAATGCTGATATTCAAGACCTTACACAACCAATCCACGGACTGCTTAAAAAAGCTAATCCAGATGGTACCAGATGCTAGATCAAAGAGGAAGTAACATCAAAACACCCTCTCAACCACATCCATCAAGACTAGTACCTCCCAAACACTCCAAAGAGCATTTGAATACTTCAGCCTGTCTCTCTGGAACTCACTCCCATATAATTTAAGATCAACTACAGGCACCTCAGACTTCCAAAAAACCCAAAAACTCACCTGTTCACTGAATACTTCGACACTCCTCTAGACACACAGCATTAACACTCAAAACGTCTGTCAATCACCCATCCCACATTATTGTATGCTGCCCTAAGCTGAGTTTCCTATACCACTAATGTTAATAGTTGTTGAAATGTTACAGTTCAACTTTGTGATGTATATAGTTATAATATTAACTGTTGCATTTAAAATTGTTGTGCTCAATGTAAACTGCCTTGATAACAATGGAAGGTGGTATATAAGAAATGCTAAATAAATAAATAAATCTGCTCTGCGGCCCTTGGAACATCATCCCATGGTCCAGGAAACCAAAACGCTCTCGATGACACCATCCATGCAGCCATGCATTCACCGCCAGAATGCGAGCTTCTCTCCTTCGGCCTTTACCCTCAACAGGGAAGATTGAAGAAAACACCACCTGTGCACCTGTCTGCTTCATCCTCTGTCCCAGAGCCATGAATTCACTTTTGATATGCTCAGAGGGATACCTAGCAGTATCATTTGTGTTGACATGGATGAGCAACATCGGATAATAGTCATAGGCTTGATGAGTCCTGGAAAACTCTCCCTAACATCTCAGATTTTGGCAACTGGCATACAGCACACCTCTCTGAACATCAAGGCTGGTCGGCAGATGGACGCCTCGGTACCCCTCAGAAGAGAGAGTCATCAACAACCACTATCCTTCGTGCTTTCTTGTGGTCACTGATTCTGCAACTTTGTGGTGCTTGAGCTCTGGTTATTCCCTTCCTGGGATGCTTTCACCTCCTCCACTTCCAGGGCTGCATACTGGTTCTTCAGTGCGAGGGCTGGAGGAGTTGGATTGTTGATTTTCTATACCAACCACTAAAAATCTGTTGCCTAAGTCAATAAGCTAATTGGGGAGTTGCTCTATATAGCAAGAATTCTCACATGAGGTGGGTGGGTGGGAAGGGAGGGATCTAACACCTGAGAGGGTCAGTGACTTCAAAGAGCCTGCCCTACCCCTTTGAACTTGAAGGCTAGAAGCGAGGGAAAAAAAAACTTCTAGCTGCAGAAAAATAAGCTTTGCCTCAGAACACACTTTTTGTAATACAGCAGAAAAACAAGGAAGGAGAAATTTCACTTACCATTAATTTCCTTTCCTGGAATCCTGCTAGACCAGTCCATACCAGTGGGTTATAGCCCTCTGCCAGCAGATGTTGGAGACAGAAGTACCAGAAACTTTGCAGACCTTGCCCCGGTAAGATATAGTGATTCCTCTAGGGCAGGGGGTAGGGAACCCTGGTCCTGGAGAGCCACAGACCAGTCAGGTTTTCGGGATATCCCTAATGCATATGCATGAGAAATATATGCATTAGAGATATCCTGCCAACCTGACTGGTTTGTGGCCCTCCAGGGCTGGATTTGGAGACCCCTGCCTTACACCTCTGTCATTTAAGATTGTGAGTGGGCAAGGTGCAGATGTCCTAGACATCGAAAGGGTATATAGAATGTGTCACATTCCTCCTCGATTCTCACCACCACCAAAAAGTTGTCTAATAGACAATATTTTGGTGGTGGTGAGAAGTGAGGAGTAATGTGACACATTCTATCTAACCTTTTTGATGTCTTGGACATCTGCACCTTGCCCACTCACAATCTTAAATGACAGAGGTGTAAGGCAGGGGTCTCCAAATCCAGCCCTGGAGGGCCACAAACCAGTCAGGTTGGCAGGATATCTCTAATGCATATATATCTCATGCATATTCATTAGGGATATCCCGAAAACCTGACTGTTCTGCGGCTCTCCAGGACCAGGGTTCCCTACCCCTGCTCTAGGGGTTGCCTTCAGTATACCCATGGAAAAGCAGGTGATTGACCTTAACCAGATCTAAAGATAAAAGTGCAATTATGCAACTATATACAATGCTCTTGAGCCCGATTGGTGAACCAGTAAGCCGGGCAAAGAGGTTAACAGTCTGCAGCCGCACAATGAGGCTCTTCAGAAATGGCTGGACTGGTCTAGCAGGATTCCAGCAAAAGAAAATTAACGTAAGTGAAATTTCTCCTTCCAATTCATTCTGCTAGACCAATCCAAACAAGTGGGCAGTACCATAGCTACCTCAACCCTAGGGTGGGATGACACAGCCACTACTACAACCCAGGCTCCAAATCTCGCCGTCTCTGGTGCCTGAAAATCAAGGCAGTAATGACACGCAAATGTTGAAAAGGAGGACCAGATAGCCGCACAGCAAATGTCGAGGGTGTCAACATGCGTCTGCTCCGCTCAGGTTGTGGCCTGCACACGGGTGGAGTGAGCATGAAACCCTAAAGGTACAGGCTTGTTTCAGAAAACATAAGCAGACTCTTCTATAGTGCATCAAATCCATCATGCAATGGTGGATTTTGACACAACGAGGCCCTTGCAAGTTCCCACAAAAAGGCGGTTAGACTTTCAGAATGAATTAATAATCTTAAGGTAACGCTGCAGCACACAGCTGATGTCTACCACTCTGAGGCCTTGGTTGCTGCTTGAACACTGTTCCCTCGAAAAGGAAGGGAGCAGAATGATCTGATTGACACGGAAGGCTGAAAGTACTTTTGGTAAAAAGGAGGGGACCTGCACGAAGGGAAACCCCTTCCAAGGAGAATGAAAGAAATGGGTCCTGACAGAACAGAGCCTGTAGCTCGGACACACGCAGTGCTGATGTGATCGCGATAAGAAATGCCGTCTTCTGGGACAAGACCTGAAGGGAAATGTCCTTGAGCGGTTCAAAGGGAGGCTTCATAAGGCAGTTCAGGACCAGGGAAAGATCTAAAGGGGGCACGAATGGACGGTGCAAGGAACATACTCCACGGGATAACTGGCTGACATCAGAATGAGAGACGATGGAGCAGCCTGCCACCAGCCCCCAGTAACGAGTGCCACCACCTGTACCCACACGGGGTTTAAGGCGAGGCCTTTGTCATACCTATTCTGCAAAAAGGCCAAAAGATGAGGGATCTGCACTCGCCAGGGCGATATGTCGTGCTGCACACACACCAGATTTCAAAAAGGTGCAAGACCCATGCGTATGCAAAGGAGGTAGATGGGCGACAGGTTTTGAGTAGGGTTTCAACGACCTTTGTGGAATAGCCCTTACATGCTAACCTCTATCTTTCAAGAGCCAAGCCGTAAGTAAGTAGGGAGCCGGATCGTCCATCCAGACTGGACCCTGCCAGAGCATTCCTCTGCACAAGCTAAGTGGCAGAGGCAGATCTGCTAGAAGGCGCACTAGGTTGACATACCTTGGACAGCGAGATCAGTCTGGAGCTATCAGAATGACTGGCCCCGGGTGGGTCTCGATGCGCTGTAGTGCCTGGCCAATCAGAGTCCGGGGGGGGGGGGGAAACAGATATAGGAACTCCACGGGGGGCCAGGGTGTACCAGCACGTCCAGGCCCTTGGACTTGGTATCCCTTCTGCAACTGAAGAAAGGTGCCTTGGCACTGGCGGAAGTCGCCATCAGGTCAACACTTGGCCGTCCCCATTGGTTGATTATCCGTCGGAAGGCCCAGGGCGCAAGCTCCCACTCGCCTGGATTGAGGGTATGGCGACTGAGGAAGTTGGCCTGCATGTTCGGCAACGTGTTGCGCCAAGATTATGAGTAGATGCTTCTCCACCCAAGAAAATAGCAGAGCCATCTCCTTCGCCGCCCCAGGAGATTTGGTTCCTCTTTGTCTGTTGGAGTAGGATACCACCATTGAATTTGCACAGAGGAACAGCCTGATTTTGGAGGACTGGTGAAAAGGCAAGGAGAATCAGGTGCACTGCTCATGCTTAAGTGTCCAGGAGCCTTGCACAGTCCGGTCCAAGCAATTTGCTCCCCATCCGGAAAGGCTGGCATCAGTCGTCACCACAATCCAGTGTAGGCTCTCCAAGGGGCAGCCCTGGAGAAGATTATTTGGGTCTAGCCACCACTGAAGGCTGTGACGAAGTGTCCCTGATAGCGATAGCCGAATGTTGAATTCCTGCGAGATGGGAAACTAGCACGACAGGAGCAAGCGCTGCAGGGCCTCATATGAATCTGAGCCCACGGGACTACCTCAGTGTGGCTGCCTAGAGATAGTCCCACACCAGAGGGCGGACTCGCATGAGGAATGTCTGGAGCTGGCCCAAGAACTTGTGGAAGCGATCCTGGGTCAGGAAAACTCTTTCAAGCCTGGTGTCAAACCATGCCCCAAGAAATTCCAAGGACTGTGAGGGCTGGAAGCAACTCTTATTTTATTTATTTGAAAAACTTCTATATAAAACGGCAATTCCCAAGATCAGTGGCAGTTTACATCGAACAATGCCAAAGTACAGAGAACAATATGCAACTATATACCAATACATAGAACATTAAGCAACTATATACAGATACAATATAAAGTTTAGAACTATTTACAACTTGCGACATACTTTTACATATATACAACTTGAAGCATCAGATTATGGTTCAATTATGGGTAATAGTAGTTGTATGGGAGTCAAATTGTAGGAGTGTATTCAGGTTGTGTTATGGAGGATGGGAGGCCATATGCAGGTCACAATCTAAATTGCAGTAGTGTTGGGTGAACAAGTATGTTTTTAGTTCTCTTCGGAACTTTTGTAGTTCTTTTATCTCTCTTAATTGGTCTGGGAGGTTATTCCATAAGGTAGGTGCTACATATGAGAAGGCGCTGTTGCTTGTTATTTATTTGTTTTGTCTTTCTTATTAAGTCAGACACTAGGATGGTATTAAGATTCCTTTTTCTTCTCATTCTGTTTACAGGAGGGCTATGAATCAGTGTGGATAGATATGATGGGGCAAACTTATTAATTAACTTGAAGGTGGTCAATATGATTTTATATTGGATCCTGCTAGCAACGGGCAGCCAATGTAATGAGTATAGAATTGGGGTAATGTGGTCAGTTAACTTGGCTTTGGAAATTATTTGTGTGGTAACATTCTGAGCCATTTGTAGGATTTTTAGATTCTTCTTTGTTATGCCTTTTAGTATGCCATTACAGTAGTCAAAGTGGGGGGTTATTGAGGCTTGGGTAATGGTTCTAAAATCATTGTTTTCTATAAGTGGCCTAAGTTGTTGGATAGACCGAAGCTTGAAAAAGATTGTTTTGGTTATTTTCTTAATGTGAGAGGTGAAACTAAGCGTCCGGTCAAGGGTGACCCCTAAATATCTAATCTCTTCTTTAACTGGAAGGGTAAAATTCTGGAGTTTGATGTCTGATGGTGGTGTAAAATTAGGGTTTCTTGAGGTAAATAATACTTCAGTTTTTTTGAAATGAATATTCATATTGTTTGAACGAAGCCATAGTTCAGCTTCAGAGAGGCAGGCTGCTAAGTTGTCATAGTTGGGGTCAAGTATGTTGATTGGAGATAACAACAATGTCGTCCACATAAATGTGATAGTTTCTTATATCTTTTGAAAATGGTGCATATCATAGAAACATAGAAATATGACGACAGAAAAAGACCACATGGCCTATCTAATCTGTCCCTCCATAACAACTACAATAGTCCCCCTTTTCACTTTTAGAGATCCTCTGTGTTTGTCCCATGCTTTTTTGAATTCAGTTACTGTCCTCATCTCTACCACCTCCACTGGGAGACTATTCCATGGATCCACTACTCTTTCCATAAAGAAATATTTCCGCATATCACTCCTGAATCTCTCTCCCTTCACCCTCATCCCATGTCCCCTCGTAGCAGAACTTGCTTTCAATTGAAAGAGGCTCTCTCCCTGAACATTTATGCCACGGAGGTATTTAAACATCTCAATCATATCACCTCTATCCCGCCTTTCCTCTAAGGTGTAGTACATATTAAGATCCTTCAGTCTGTCCTCATATGATTTATAATGAAGACCACTAATCATTTTAGTAGCCACCCTCTGCACCAACTCCATTCTGTTCACATCCTTTTGAAGGTGCGGTCTCCAGAATTGCACACTATACTCCAAATGAGGTTGCACCAAAGACTTAGAGAGGCATTATCACCTCCTTTTTTCTGCTAGCCATTCCTCTCCATATGCACCCAAGCATCCTTCTAGCTTTTACCGTCGCCTTTTCTACCTGTTTAGCTACTTTAAGATCATCAGACACAACCACGCCTAGGTCGCACTCTTCTTTAGTGGACAAAAGTACTCCACCCCCTATACTATATTGCTCCCTTGGATTGCTGCAGCCCAAATGCATGACCTTACATTTTTTAACATTAAATCCCAGTTGCCAAATTCTAGACCATTCTTCAAGCTTAGCTAGATCCCTCCTCATGTTATCTACACCTTCCTGGGTGTCTACTCTATTGCTGATTTTGGTATCATCCGCAAAGAGGCAAACCTTACCAGACAGCCCTTCCGTATATCACTAACAAAGATGTTAAAATATCGGTTGCAGGTAAAGGTTAAAAAGGATAGCAGACAGTGCGGAGCCTTGAGATATTCCTTGTTCTTAAGGAATGATGGTGATGAAATTTGGTCAATTTGTACATATTGTGAACGGTCAGATATATATGATTTAAACCATTCAAGAGTCATTTCCTGTAAACCTAGCTGGCTGAGTCTTGAAATGGAGTATATTATGGTTTACACTGTCAAATGCAGCGGATATGTTGAGAAATACCAGGATGAAAGCTTGTTTGGTGTTGTCCAAGCCCCTGATGAGAGTATCAAGAAGGACAAGTAATAGGGTTTCCATACCGTGGAAGGGGCAAAACCCATATTGATGATCATCAAGGGGGGTGGATGTATCTACATAGTCTTAAAGCTGGAGTTGAACAACTTTTTCAATGATTTTAGTCAGGAAGGGAATACTGGCAATCGGTCAATATGTTGATGGGTCATTGTCATTTAGTGATTTATTTTTCAAAAAAATCAGGCGGATTGCAGAGTTTGAGTTCTTTAGGTAGTACACTTTGCTGTAGGGATTTGTTTACTATATCTAAGATATAGGGGGCAAGTTCTAGTTTTGTTGTCTTAATCCAGGATACTGGGCAAGGATCTAAGATGGATGTGGTTGTGTTAAGTTTAGCGATTATATTGAGCAATTGTTTTTCATCCGTAAGATGGAAAGATTTCCATTCATTGATGTTGTTCGTTATATTTGGGAAGGGGTCAGGTATTGGTAGAATAGATTGTTTTAGTTTGCTAGCAAAATAGTTTGCTAATGCTTGTGGGTTAATAGGCACCATGTGTGTGTTAGCAGTGGGGGCTTTGGATAAAGATTTTACAATTTCAAATAGTTTCCTTGGGCGGTTAATAGCTTTAGCTAGGATTGTTGTATGATATTGTTTTTTGGCATTGTTTGTGGCTGACCTGTAAGAATTAAGAGTTGAAAAGTATAGGTTCCGGAGTTCTGGTGGGTTTTTTTGTTCTCATAAGAACATAAAATATGCCATACTGGGTCAGACCAAGGTCCATCAAGCCCAGTATCCTGTTTCCAACAGTGGCCAATCTAGGTCATACGTACCTAGCAGTTTCCCCAAAAGACACAGATTCCGCAATGCTTGTACTGGGTCAAGCATTGATATCCTGGGTCCCTTCTTAATAATGGTTTATGGACCTTTCCTCCAGGAACTTGTCCAAACCTTTTTTAAATCCAGCTACACTAACAGCCTTTACTACATCCTCCGGTAACAAATTCCAGAGTTTGATTGCACGTTTCTAATTTAGTTTCTAATTTTCTGAGTTCTTTTTTAAATGAAGCTAGTTCAATCGTGTACCATTTTTCTGATGCTCTTTTATAGGGTCTGTTAGGTTTGGTAGCTAGTGGTTTGGAAGCTGTTTTTATTGCAGTGTTCCAATTAGAAACTGCTTTGTCAAGGCTGTTTGAGTCTTTATCAAGCTGGGGTATAAAATTGTTCCAAGGAACTCTTCTGATACAAAAGGTCGAAATCTTGGCCCTTGGTGTTATATAGGTTGATGAGAAATGGAGGTGTAAGGAATGTGAACAGAAAATTGAATCATAAAATGGTCAGACCATGGAATCTGTGTTATGGTAGGAGGAGTATATTGAGGTATTTCAGTTATGTGTTCAGGAAGGAATACTAGGTCAAGGGTGTTACCTTTGATGTGTGTGGGGTATCTGATTGTTTGTTTAAAGCCCATGTCATCCATTGATTCTAGGAAAGTTGAGGTTTGATTGTTATTGAGGGTTGCTAAATTAAAATCTCCAAGATTGATATGAGGCTTGTTTATTGAGGCTTTACATGCTGCTTCTAGGATGGTAGTTATGTTTTGAACGTCTGGTGTGGGGGGTCTGTAAAAGAGACAAATGGCTAGGTTTCTGTTCTCTATCTTTAGGATATCTATGTTTTCTTTAGTATCACAGATGGTGGAGGAACAGTTCAAGTTTGTTTTTGCTAATATGAGTACCCCACCTCCAATGTTCCCTCTAATTTTCTGTAGGCTGTGTGCGCATAAAATATCAGCTGTGTGCAGCTTTTGAAGGAAGGTTACATTTTTGTGCGCCACATAATGACACTCGGTGTTATACTTTAAAATTTGACTACACATCAGAATACAGTATGTACACCACATTGATTTTAATCAAATTAAATGAAAATAGACGATTACTAAATGAAGCGGGAAATTTCTAGTAATTACAATCATAACTTTTAAATTTTAAGACGTCTGTGTTTTTTTCTATCAGAATCAGAGCCGTAATTTTTGTGCACTCTGTTGTAGAGGAAGATGTAGGGATGTTACCCACGACTGAAGTGGTATTTAAAGGTGTGGAAGAATTGAAGGAAATATCGATACATCGGGAAGATGTCTTACAACTATTAGATAAACTGAAGAGTAGCAAATCACCTGGGCCGGATGGTATACATCCAAGGGTGTTGAAAGAACTGAAATTTGAGATTGCAGACCTGCTATCAGTAATCTGTGAACTATCATTAAAATCATCTCTAATACCTGAGGATTGGAGGATCGCCAATGTAACACCAATTTTTAAAAAGGGTTCGAGGGGTGATCCGGGAAACTACAGACCGGTGAGCCTGACATCAGTACCGGGAAAAATTGTAGAAACCATCATAAATAATAAAATTACTCAGCATATAGATAGTCATGACCTAATGGGAGACAGCCAACATGGCTTTAGACAAGGAAGATCTTGTCTTACTAATCTGTTATGTTTTTTTGAAGGAGTGAATAAACAGGTGGACAAAGGTGAGTCGGTTGATATTGTGTATCTGGACTTTCAGAAAGCCTTTGACAAGGTCCCTCATGAGAGACTTTTGGCAAAACTAAAGAGTCATGGGATAGGAGGCAGTGTACTACTGTGGATCAGGAACTGGTTAAAAGATAGAAAGCAGAGGGTAGGGTTAAATGGCCAATTTTCCCAATGGAGAAAGGTGAATAGTGGTGTACCCCAGGGATCTGTGCTGGGTCCGCTGCTTTTTGACATATTCATAAATGACCTGGAAAGTGGAATAACGAGTGAGGTTATCAAATTTGCTGATGACACAAAACTATTTAAAGTTGTTAAAACCCAGGAGGATTGTGGAAAATTGCAAGAGGATCTTGATAAATTGGAAGACTGGGCATCAAAATGGCAGATGACATTTAATGTGGAGAAGTGCAAGGTTATGCACCTAGGGAAGAACAACCCAAACTATGGTTACACGATGCAAGGTTCCACATTAGGAACCACCACCCAAGAAAAAGATTTAGGCGTCCTTGTGGATACCATGTTAAAACCCTCGGCCCAGTGTGCAGCGGCGGCCAAGAGAGCAAATAGAATGCTAGGTATGATAAGGAAAGGAATGGAAAATAAAACAAAAGATATTATAATGCCTCTATATCGTTCCATGGTGAGACCGCACCTTGAATATTGTGTGCAATTCTGGTCGCCATATCTTAAAAAGGATATAGCAATTTTAGAAAAGGTTCAGAGAAGAGCCACCAAAATGGTAAAGGGGATGGAAGGCTACTCCTATGAAGAAAGGCTAAAAAGGTTGGGGCTCTTTAACCTGGAAAAGAGACGGCTGAGGGGAGATATGATAGAAGTCTATAAATTAATGAACGGAGTGGAACGGGTAAACGTAGATCGATTGTTTACCTTATCAGAATATAGAAAGACTAGGGGACATGCAATGAAGCTACAGGGTAAACTATTTAAGACTAATAAAAGAAAATATTTTTTCACTCAACGTGTAATCAAACTCTGGAATTTGTTACCGGAGGATGTAGTAAAGGCTGTTAGTGTAGCTGGGTTTAAAAAAGGTTTGGACAAGTTCCTGGAGGAAAGTTCCATAAACCATTATTAAGAAGGGACCCAGGATATCAATGCTTGAACCAATACAAGCATTGTGGAACCTGTGTCCCTTGGGGAAACTGCTAGGTACGTATGACCTAGATTGGCCACTGTTGGAAACAGAATACTGGGCTTGATGGACCTTGGTCTGACCCAGTATGGCATATCTTATGTTCTTATGTTCTTACAGCTTAGAGGGAACAGTGCCCACCTCCTTTTTTTGATTACGGTTGCAATTGAATAGAGAGTATCCTTTTACTTTTAGTTGGTTCAATATGACCGTGTCAGAATCGGTTAGCCAAGTCTCTGATAGGCAAAGAAAATCTGGTTTCTCATCAGTGATGACGTCTGTTATAAGTGGGATTTTATTTCTAACAGATCTGACATTGCTAAGAATGACTTTTAGGGTTTGAGTGTGTCTAGTTATTTCTTTGATTTTGCTTTCTGATTTTAATCTTATGTGGATTAACCTTTTTGTCTGAGTTTATGGTTAAGAGGTGGTGATAGTGTTTGTAAGCATATGGTGGATGTGAGTAGTAGACACATAGAAATACATAGGACATTAAGAAAATGCATGGTAAGATTCATAAGCTTCATTTTGGTTTAGGTTAGGAGTCAGCTATAGTGTTGTAAATAAATCAGTAGGATGTGGGAATATATATGTTACAATGTTGCGGTCTACAGAGGAATTAAAATACCAATGTTGCAGCCTACAGAGGAATTAGGATTAGGTTGAGTCAGCTATAGTGTTGCAGCACAAAAACAGTAGGATGCAAGATACAAATGTTACAATGTTAGTCTATAAAGGAATTAAAATACCACAGTTTTCTAGAGAGCAGGTTACAGTTATAGTGAGAACGATACAATTTAGTTATGACGACGGTAATAGATTAGTTCGATAATATGCCGGCGTGATATTATATGCAGGCAGTCTTATTTAAACTATTGAGTGGAGGTAGCAATTTGTAAAATAGCAGATCATACCTTATTGTCCAAGGATTGTTACTTAGCCACTCCTAAGGGCCACGCCAAAGGGCCCGCTGGCGAGGCCCTCAGGCGCGGTCACGCCTGCAGCGTGCTCCTTTGATGTTGAGCAGTGTAGAGCCCGATTGGCTGCTTTCGGCTCTGGAGTCATGGAGTCTCAGTAATTGCTAGCCTAGTAAGGAAATTCACAGCTGTCATACCACTAATTACCAAATACAGCAAAACAACAACTTAAGTTCAGGATTCCTGGCCGCGTGAAGGTAGTGGAGATTTTGGTCCAGATAGTGGAGGTTCCTGATCAGCGTGAGACTTAGTGATCCAGGTAAGGTCGGTTACAGTCTCCTCCGTCACTGCTTTCGTTCTCGGCTAGGATTTCGCTGGAGTTTTATTCTTGGCATGATTGATCACCCAACCCAGACTCTCTAGGAAGCTGACGACCATGGAGATGGTGGTGAGTGCATCAACTTGCGGACTTGGCTCTGATAAGCCAATCATCCATGTAGGGATGGACATGAATCTCTTGATGACGGAGGGTGACTGCCACGACGACCATGACCTTGCAGAAGGTGCGAGGAGAGGTGGCAAGACTGAAGGGCAGGGCACAAAATTGAAAGTGTTGGCCAAGCACAACAAAATGCAAGAACCGCTTGTGTCCTTTACAGATGGGAACATGGAAGTAGGTCTTGGCTAGATCTAGAGATGCCAAGAACTTGCCCTTGCATACGGCCTGGATGATCAACTGGAGCATGCGAAAACGAGGGACACGGAGAGACTGGTTTACTCCCTGGAGGTCCAAAATGGAGTGCCATGAACAGTCCTTTTTAGGGACAACAAAATAGATGGAATAAAGGCCATAGCCCCTCTTGGCTGTAGGGGCTGGGCAAACGGCCTGAAGCTGGAGTAGGTGTTGGATGGTGTTGTGCACAGCCTCCCTTTTCTGGTGGGAACCGCAAAGGGGAAACCAGAAAGGCATATCTGATTGGTGCTATGCATTGGTGCTATGTTATTCTAGATAAAACACCTTACATTAGACACCCACATTAGAAACACCACAAAGAAAATCTATTTCAAACTCAAAATCCTTAAACAACTAAGACCCCTTGTATACATACATGATTTCATCAGCATAATTCATGCCATCATAACCCCCACTTTGACTTCGCTAACCTAATTTTATTGGGTATAACAAAACAAAACATTAAAAGAATTCAACTTGCCCAGAATGCAGCAGCTCGGATAATAACGAAAGTACACGCACATCAACATATAACACCAATACTAGAATCCCTTCACTGGCTGCCTATACAAAGCAGGATAGTATACAAAACATTGATAACCACATTTAAAACTCTAAACGACATGGCCCCAGTCACCCTAAGTAACCTAATCAGCAAAGAGCACTCAAAATCTACTCAAAGGACAAACAAATAAACTAAAAACTCCCAAAGACTTCATAAAAGCAAATAAACTCACAAACAATAGAGCTTTTTCTCATGCAGCTCCAACAATCTGGAATTCCCTCCCAGATGATCTAAGATTGCTAACCGAGATCATCGAATTCCGCAAAAAAGTGAAAACCTATCTCTTTTCTAAACATTACAACAACTCAGATCATCCCTCAATAGACTTAGATAATGGCTAACCAGTTTTTATCTAACAAATCCCAAATGACCTACACATACAATTCTTCATAGCTGATACTGTACTTTGAATAACGCTTAAGCCCCACATAATGTGTATTTGTACATAATGTATATAGTTTACACTGTTCTATACTGTTCTGTATTAACACTAGTTTATCTTATTGTTACTTGATCATATGATGTTTTATGTAAAACAAACTCCGATTTGTTACCTGTTGTTTATTGTGAACCGCAACTGAACTATGGAAGATGCGGTATATAAATCATTGTTAAATAAATAAATAAAATAAATTTGAGATGCATAGCCATGATGAATTGTGTTTAAAACCCAGTGATCAGAAGTGATGCGGGCCCACTCGTGTGAGAGAAGAGTCAGGCACCTACCCAGCAGCGGCATCCCAGAATGGGAATCGACGGTGTCAGCAGGAAGAGCAGGCAGGTCCGGTGAATTTATCCTTATTTCTGCAGAATCTTCGAAAGGGCTGCGCCTTGGTCCCGGAAATGTTAGTGGTAGAGATGGAGGGCTTTCCTGGCCGATGGTCTTGTTTTTGAGACACACACTAAGAGAAGGAGGAAGGTCTTGAGTGTCGTAAGGAAGACTGTGGCTTGTCCTCAGGCAGGCACTAGGGCTTAACCTCTCCCAAATTCTTCACAAGATTTTCAAGATCCTCCCCAAAGAGGAGCATGCCCTTAAATAGAAGTCCAGCAAGGCATCCTTAGATGCTGTATCTGCAGACCAGTGTCTGAGCCAAAGCCAACATTGTGCCACGGTGGCAGCTGCCATAGACCATGCTGCCAGGTGGAGAAGGTCGTAAAGGTCATCTGCTAAGAACGCTGTCACCGAATCCAACTGATGCCTGGTCGTCGGGCAAAAGCTGTATCCAACTCAGAAGAGCTTGAGCCGCTAATCCCCCACACGCCGAAGTCTGCAGGGTGAGGGCTGAAGAGGAAAAGGCAGTCTTTAGAAGACCCTTCACCCTGCGGTCATTCTGTTCTCTCAGGGCCGCTCCCAACAGGTATGGTGGTATGCTTCGTAACAGCGGTGACTAGCGCATCTACCATAGGGTAGTGTAGCCACCTTTCCAGATCCATGGGGAACCCGGCATATCAACGGCCCATGTGCTTCACTGATCGCAGGGAAGCATCTTTGGAGTCCCATTCAAGAGAGACCATTTGTTGAAGTTCAAGGGAAGGCCCTTGAAGGCTGTTGAAAGCCAAATTCCCGCTAGGATAGGATCCGCCTTAAACTTGGTAGTATCGGTAGATGAATCCAGGAAATCAGAGAGCTGCAGCGCTTCAATGATTTGAGAGATAAGCACAGGGAGCTCAGCCCGCTGGAACAAGCAGTCATCCTGGAAGTCCTGATCCTTGATTAGGTCCTCCTTTGGAGAACACTCCATCCTCAAGGTCGGAAATGCTGACAAGGCTGTCATCTGCTGAAAGGCATTCAGGGTCATCCCCTGAGATCCAAGACACCACTTTGGAGGGATGCTCCCTATCAGTGGATCCTTCAGCAGCTGTAAGGTGCCTACGGGAGGATGGAGCCTTGTGAGGGGCAGAGCCTGAAGAGGACGCTGTGGGCCATGCCAGGGCTGATTCCATCCTCCAAACTCCCATTAATTGATCAGAGTCGGGTTCAGAGCTCGAAAGTTGTGAAGCATCCACTTCTGTATGCTATGGGAGAAGTCGAGGTGGAGAAGAGGGATCCAAGACCAAGGCTGTGGAGAGAACAAGAGCTGGAGAAGCAGTTTGTGAGGCCTTGCGGGGGATGTTCAGAGCCAGTTCCGAGGAGACAATAGTAGCCATTGCTGAGGAAGTCTCCCCTGGATCTGTTGCACAGGCTGCCCAGAGGCTCTCCACCAAATATCAATGTTTCCGGCCGCAGACGAGAGCGAAGGTGGCATCACGGCCCAGGTCCGGTGCTAACCATGTGTGTCCCTGAAAATGTCCGCTATCTGCCTGTTGTATCTGCTAGTGCCTCAGCACCGCAAAAACACTCCCCTGTATTGGTGCCACCAGAGCTTAGATGGACCAAAGGAAGTCTGCGTTGGCAGGAGGAAGGTTTTGCTGGTGTGCCTGGAAGGACCCCAAGGCTCAGCTGCACAGAGCAGAGCCAGCTAAAGTGGCTCAGTGGTTGGGACTCATTACCTCAGGCCGGAGGGCTGAGGGTTCAGCTCCCACATGGGGAAAAGTAACCTTAAGAACATAAGATATGCCATACTGGGTCAGACCTAGGTCCATCAAGCCCAGTATCCTGTTTCCAACAGTGGCCAATCTAGGTCATATGTACCTAGCAGTTTCCCCAAAAGACACAGGTTCCACAATGCTTGTACTGGGTCAAGCATTGATATCCTGGGTCCCTTCTTAATAATGGTTTATGGACCTTTCCTCCAGGAACTTGTCCAAACCTTTTTTTAAACCCAGCTACACTAACAGCCTTTACTACATCCTCCGGTAAAAAATTCCAGAGTTTGATTACACGTTGAGTGAAAAAATATTTTCTTTTATTAGTCTTAAATAGTTTACCCTGTAGCTTCGTTGCATGTCCCCTAGTCTTTCTATATTCTGATAACGTAAACAGTCGATCTACGTTTACCCGTTACACTCCGTTCATTAATTTATCGACTTCTATCATATCTCCCCTCAGCTGTCTCTTTTCCAGGTTAAAGAGCCCTAACCTTTTTAGCCTTTCTTCATAGGAGTATCCTTCCATCCCCTTTACCATTTTGGTGGCTCTTCTCTGAACTTTTGTAAAATCGCTATATCCTTTTTAAAGATACGGCGACCAGAATTGCACACAATATTCAAGATGCGGTCTCACCATGGAACGATATAGAGGCAATATAATATCTTTTGTTTTATTTTCCATTCCTTTCCTTATGATACCTAGCATTCTATTTGCTCCCTTGGCCGCCGCTGCAGACTGGGCCGAGGGTCTTAACATGGTATCCACAATGACGCTTAAATCTTTTACCTGGAACCTTGCGTCGTGTAACCATAGTTTGGGTTGTTCTTCCCTAGGTTCATAACTTTGCGCTTGTCCACATTAAATTTCATCTGCCATTTTGATGCCCAGTCTTCCAATTTATTAAGATCCTCTTGCAATTTTCCACAATCCTCTTGGGTTTTAACAACTTTAAATAGTTTTGTGTCATCTGCAAATTTGATAACCTCACTCGTTATTCCACTTTCCAGGTCATTTATGAATATGTCAAAAAGCAGCAGACCCAGCACAGATCCCTGGGGTACACCACTATTCACCTTTCTCCATTGGGAAAATTGGCCATTTAGCCCAACCCTCTGCTTTCTATCTTTTAACCAGTTCCTGATCAACAATAGTACACTGCCTCCTATCCCATGACTCTTTAGTTTTGCCAAAAGTCTCTGATGAGGGACCTTGTCAAAGGCTTTCTGAAAGTCCAGATACACTATATCAACCAACTCACCTTTGTCCACCTGTTTATTCGCACCTTCAAAAAAGCATAACAGATTAGTAAGACAAGATCTTCCTTGTCTAAAGCCATGTTGGCTGTCTCCCATTAGGCCATGACTATCTACATGCTGAGTAATTTTATTCTTTATGATGGTTTCTACCATTTTTCCCGGTACTGACATCAGGCTCACCGGTCTGTAGTTTCCCGGATCACCCCTGGAACCCTTTTTAAAAATTGGTGTTACATTGGCGATCCTCCAATCTTCAGGTATTAGAGATATTTTAATGATAGTTCACAGATTACTAATAGCAGGTCTGCAATCTCATATTTCAGTTCTTTCAACACCCTTGGATGTATACCATCCGGCCCAGGTGATTTGCTACTCTTCAGTTTATCTAATAGTTTTAATACATCTTCCCGATGTATCGATATTTCCTTCAACTCTTCCGCACCTTTAAATACCACTTCAGTCATGGGTAACATCCAGACATCTTCCTCAGTAAAGACCGAAGCAAAGAATTCATTCAGTCTCTCCGCTATCGCCTTGTCGCCTCTTAGTGCCCCTTTAACCCCTCTATCATCTAATGGACCAACTGACTCACAGGTTTTTTGCTACGAATGTACTTGAAAAAGGTCTTTATTTCGCGTTTTTGCTTCCACAGCAAGCTTCCTCTCAAATTCTCCCTTTGCCTGCCTTATCAATGCCTTGCATTTGACTTGCCAGTGCTTGTGCTGTTTCCAGGTTTCGTCGTTTGGCTTTTTTTTCCATTTCCTGAAAGATGCTTTTTGGCAACAGCCTCTCTGACCTCACCTTTAAACCATGCTAGCAGTTTTTTGGACTTCCTTCCACTTTTCTTAAAACATGGAATACAGCTGGTCTGGGTTTCCAAGATAGTATTTTTCAACAACACCCAAGCTTGATGTAAGTCTTTAACCTTTGCAACTGCTCCTTTTAGTTTTCTTAACTATTTTCCTCATTTTATCATAGTCTCCCTTTCGAAAGTTAAAAGGTAGTACTGTGGATTTCCTTACTATCCCCTCCTCCACTAATTAAATCAAAGGCGATTATGCTATGATCACTATTGCCAAGTGGCCCCAACAACCTTATCTCTTGCACGAGATCTGGTGTTCCACTAAGGACTAGGTCTAATATGGCTTCCCCTCTGGTCGGTTCATGGACCAGCTGCTCCAAGAAGCAGTCATTTATTTCATCTAGGAACTTTATCTCCCTAGCATGTCTTGCCGTGACACTGACCCAGTCGATACCGGGGTAATTGAAATCACCCATTATTACTGCGCTGTAACTTTTGTTAGCTTCCTTGATTTCTTTGAGCATTTCATCATCCATTTGTTCATTCTGGCCAGGCGGTCGATAGTAACCTTAGGTCTGGGGGTCTCTAGTCCCACTGGCCATTCCTTGTGGCCTTGGGCAAGCCAGTTATCCCTCCATTGCCTCAGGTACACTTAGACTGAGCCCTTTAGGGACAAGGGAATAAATAGTACCTGTTTGTGTATATGTGTATATGCACATAATAAATGGTGGTATATCAAGTGCCTAAACCACAAACCATCAGTGGGTGGCAGAAAAAGGCGGGAGACAGAATGAGCAGTAGTGTGCAGCAGCAGTGTTCCCACATTCCTCAAAGAGCGAAGGGGCCTCTAATGAGAAGCAATGGAATGCTTACAAACATTGTCCGAAGGGGGGGGGGGGGGATCCTCATCGCTCACTGTGTCTTCAGAAGCCGCGTCTTCAAGAACTGTTATGTAGCCTGAATAGAATTGAGCTTATGCTATCAAGTTTTAATGTGAACTGTAATTTTAAAACAAAAAAATGATAGTTTGATTCAGCCTGCAAGACCAAAAGTCACTGAAGGCTAACCCCCCCCCCCCCCCTGCCAGTTCAAGCTATACTGATCCTTCTGATCAGGAGCCAGTCCCCCTGTTACAGTGGGGAGCCACACTGATCCTCCTGATCAGGTGCTCAACCCAAAAAGATGTGTGGGTAACTCTGGGTAGGCAGGCACCTTGAGTGCGCTCGAGAGACGTCCACAAATTGAAGAAAACACTTTGGCTGCTCACACACGAAGTGAAGAGCCAGAAGCAAAAAGAATGCAACCATCATCTGCTGGAGACAGAGAAATACTGAAGGCGACTCCTATGGGAATCACTATATGTACTGGGGCGGGGTCTGCAAAGCTTCTGGTACTTCTCTATCTCCAACATCTGCTGGCAGGGGAATATAATCCACTTGTCTGAACTGGTCTAGCAGGATGAATTGGAATTTAGCTATTAAAAATGACAAAAAAGCCACCTTTAAGAGTTCTCAGGCAGAGAGTTTGTAGTCCGTAGCCCCACAGTATTACCTTGCTTGCAATACAGACGGTCTAGGAATGACCTTTCTTATCTCACTCTACACTCCTCCTCGGGAACTCTGCTCCTCTGGCAAATTCCTTTTATCTGTGCTCTTCTCTGCCACTACCAACTCCAGACTTTGTTCATTCCACTTTGCTGCTCCATATGCCTGGAACTAATTACCCGAGTCGGTGCTTCAGTATCCTTCTCTGGCTCTATTCAAGTCCAGGCTGAAGACCCACCTCCTTAAGGCTGCTTTTGAATCCTGATGCTCCTCATTCTCTTGCCCACTATTATGTGTATCTTGCCATATTCTAGTCCCCAGTTTTGCAATGTTTTGTCATCTTGATTAGATTGTAAGCTCTGATGAACAAGGACTGTGTCTTACTTCTATATCTACAATGCTGTGTATGCCTTGTAGCGCTATGCAAATGATTAGTAGTAGAAGCTGAGGAGGTAGGCTGGGTTCATCACATCTGAAATTACTTGCTAAAATGTGACTGTTATCCTGGACTATCCCGTGTTGGCTCGATTTAACTTAGATAGGATTGATAAATACATACTGATGCATAAATATTTGGCTAGTACTGTAAATTTTTATTTCGGGCTGATATGAGTTTATATCTACTTCTAGGTTTGTTGACCCTGGAGGTTGCTTACTGTTGGGTCTATATTTTTTGTCTGTATTAATTCTCTATGACTTTAATTTGTTTTATTTAAATAGTTTTAAGCTCTGTTTTTACTGTATTAATTTGGAACCTAATAATGCCTCTATATCATTCCATGGTGCAACACCACCTTGAATATTGTGCGCAGTTCTGTTCGCTGTATCTTAAAAAGGATATAGCGGAATTAGAAAAGGTACAGAGAAGAGCCACCAAAACGGTAAAGAGGATGTAAGGATACCCCTATGAGGAGAGGTTTAAAAGGTTAGGGCTCGTCAACCTGGAAAAGAGACGACTGAGGGGAGATATGATAGAGTTCTATAAATTAATGAATGGAGTGGAACGGGTAAACGTAGAACGATTGTTTATACCATCAAAAGATAGAAAGACTAGGGGACATGCAATGAAGCTACAGGGTAACCCATTTAAGACTAATAAGAGAAAATAGTTTTTCACTCAGCACATAATCAAACTCTGGAATTCATTACCGGAGGATGTAGTAAACGCTGTTAGTGTAGCTGGGTTTAAAAAAGATTTGGATAAGTTCCTGGAGGAAAGGTCCATAAACCATTATTAAAGGGGATCCGGGAAATCCACTGCTTACCCCAATACAAGCACCGTGGAACCTGTGTGTCTTTTTTGGAAACTGCCAGGTACTTGTGATCTGGATTAGCCACTGTTGGAAATAGGATATTGGGCTAGATCAGGGGTCTCAAACACGCGGCCCGCGAGAGAACGTTGTGCGGCCCGCGACGGCTTCTGCCGTTGCCGCCGTGGCAACGGCAGAATCGACGGTCAATTAAAAAAAAAAAAAAACTGGCTTCTGCTGCTCAAGCAGCAAAATCAGCTGTCCTGCGGCCCCTTCCTCTCTGCCCGGAGATCCCCGAGAGTGCTCCATCAGCGGGCGCTTTTCAAGCCGCGAAGAGAGTATTTCCCTCTTGCGAGGCTTGAAAAGTGACTAGGTTTAAGCCGCGCGAGAGGGAAATACTCTCTTCGCGGCTTAAAAAGCACGCCGCAGATGAAGCACACTCAGGGCTCTCCGCGCAGAGGGCAAGGGGCCGCGGGACAGCTGATTTTCTGCTGCAGCAGCAGAAGCCAGGTTTTTTTTTATTTACCTGGGGGGGGGGTGTAGGACTGGAAATGGGCTATTGGCAGGGGGGGGTATGACTGGAAATGGGCTATTGGCAGGGGGGGTATGACTGGAAATGGGCTATTGGCAGGGGGGGTATGACTGGAAATGGGCTATTGGCAGGGGGGGGTTATGAAGGGAGATGGGCTATTGGCAGGGGGGGGGGTTATGACTGGAGATGGGCTATTGGCAGGGGGGGTTATGACTGGAGATGGGCGATTGGCAGGGGGGTTATGACTGGAAATGATCTATTGGCAGGGGGGGTATGACTGGAAATGGACTATTGGCAGGGGGGGTTATGACTGGAAATGGGCTATTGGCAGGGGGGGGTTATGACTGGAAATGGGCTATTGGCAGGGGGGTTATGACTGGTAATGGGCTATGGTGGGGGCTAGGACTGGAAATGGGCAGGTGGGGGTTAGGAAGGACTGGAGGTGGGCTGATGGGGGGAGTTAGGACTGGTAATGAGCTATGGAGGGGCTGACTGAAATGGGGTAATGGGGGTTAGGGCTGGAAGTGGGCTATTGGCAGGGGGGGTTATGACTGGTAATGGACTATGGGGGGGTAAGACTGAAAATGGGGTGATGGGGATAAAACTGGAAGTGCGCTATGGGGAGGTTAGGACTGGTAATGGGCTATGGGGGGTCTAGGACTGGTAATGGGCTGGGGGGGGTTGCTAGGACTGGAAATGGGCTGAGTGGAAGGGGGGCTTGAACTGCAAATGGCTGATGGGGAGGGGGCTTGGAATGGAAATGGGCTGTGAGGGGAGGGAGCTAGGATTGGAAATGGGCTGATGGGGGGCTAGGATTGGAAATGGGCTGATGGTGAGGCTAGGATAGGACTGGAAATGGACTGATGGGGGGACTAGAAGGGAGCGGATGCTGGGTGGGGCTGGAACTAGAAGGGAGCTGATGTTGGGGGAGGATTAGAATGGGATGGAGCTGGGAAAGTGAAATGGAGGGGGGAAAAATATTTTGTCTGGGAGAGAAGACAAATCTACAATTGGCCAGGTATTGGGAGAGTAAGTGGGGATTGAGGATGGAGGGGTAAAATTTGAGTGGATGAAATAGGAATGAGGAAAGAGAAAAGGAGAAAGATTAGTATGTTAAAGCAGATGTAGAGAGAGAATGGAAAAAAAACTAGGAGAGAAGAAAGGGCAAATGGACAGCAGACGATGGAGAGTTAGCAGAAGACATGAAGAAACCAGAAGAAAGTGGCTGGAACAATTGCAACTGCACAAAAGGTAGAAAAATATCTCTTTATTTTGAATTTATTAACTGGAATATGTCAGCTCTGGGAAATGTGCATCATTAATGTTTGCGCTTTGTTTAGTACAAGAGGAAATTAATTTATAGTTTTATTTCTACAGTGTTGTTGTACATTCCAAGTTTGGCTTTTGGGGTTCCCAGTTTAATTATTGTCTTCTTGTTTCTAAATCTTTTAGTCTTTCTTTATCCATACTCATTAAAGAGGCATGTTTACTAAAAGTTAGTGTATGGTAACATTATGCAAATATTTATGCAAATGAGGCCCCTTATGCAAATGAGGCCCCGCATCTTATGCGGCCCCCGGGTTACTTTACAAGTCCTCATTTGGCCCTCAAAGCAATTTGAGTTTGAGACCCCTGGGCTAGATGGACCTTGGCCTGACCCAGTAAGGCATTTCTTATGTTCTGTTTTGAGAATTTCTTCAGAAAGATGTGATAGCAAATTGAATAAATGAAAGAAAATGTACTATAGCCTGTAAAACTGTTCTTCCAATGAAGGAAACTTTCACATCCAGTCTAGAGGAGAGGAAAAACGAGCTTCAGCTTTTTCAACCTACAGAAGAGCTTTCACTGTTCCACAAGGTACAAGTTTTATCCAGCTGCCAGTCCATCCTTTTGACAATAGAAGCCTTTCATGATGTCTGAGAATCCTGCATTCAGTAAACATACATTTTTGTGTTTTGTCTCACATCCACAATACATAACTTCTCTTCTTTAGGGTAATTGGGATTAAGGGAAAATGAAGGTGGACCAATTTTCTCCCTAACTGAAAGACTGAATTAATCTTTGGGATAAAATGAAGACTGGGCCTCATGATTAAGTTCTCCTTTTAAAACATTAGGTAGGGGTTTTTTGGGGGGGGGTCTCAGGCTTCATTGTCCTTCCTCATTGAATGTTCAGCTATTAAAGATTATTTTGATTGAAAGTATTTCTGCTAGTTCTTATATTAGCTCAAAATTAAATCCAGTAAGCACACAAATGGCTACAACTCAAGTCCTATGAAGATACTAAAGATTTTACTTTTGGCCAAAGGCTATTGACACATTTTCAGATATTGTATATCAGCTTTCTTCAGACCCCATCTGGCTGACCGTGATGGAAAGACAACATGATCTTGACTTAGCATAACGTCTAAGACTATCATATTTGTTAAAGACATCTGTTTACAAATTCACATCAGTGACTTATAAATTGAATATTGTTGGTATGGGCTATAAAGTGACCGACTAGGTTAGAAACTGATTGAGTGGGGGACAACAGAGGGTAGTGGTAAATTGAGTTTCACTCTGAGGATAGGGACATTACCAGTGGGGGGCTGTAGGAATCAGTTCTTGGTCCCACTTTTTAAAACATTTTTTTGTAAGCGATATTACAGAAGGGCTTGTGGGAAAGCTTTGCCTGCTTGCTGCAAAAACGCCAGGGAGCGGTACAGTATGGGGATGAAGTACTTCTGCATTGGGAATGTAGAGCTTAGTAGATGGTATGAATGGGCAGACTGGATAGGTTGTATTGTCTAATTGGTCATTGTTTTTGCCGTTCCTATTAGATAACATGTACTGGGAGTAAGAAGGGGTAATCATTTATGTTTCATCTATTTATTAATAGAAGATATAATCCTCCCCAGGATGTAGGCACACCGACACACACCTGGGACAACAAATACTTCCAATAAACAAGGAAACAGTATATTCTTATAACATTTTACATCCAAGCCTTCCCACCACCCTATCCCCCAAACGTAATAGGTTAACCCTCTGCTTAAGGGGAAGCCTGGCTATTACGAAGTACCAGAACCAGATACCACCTCAAAAGACAACCTAGACTTCTCACCCTACACAAATTGAAACACTTACACCACTATGACCCATACATACACCCATAACCCTCACCCATCCTGAACCCCCATTCGCTCTCAGGGGTAAACATTTAAGACAACACTTTCTAAATGAAAAAGGGAGGGCTCAAGATTTGCAAGACATCACCTCAGTTTACTTGTTTGAGATTAAGAAGCATGAACTAACAAATAATAGCAGAACTACAGGGACTTCTGGCAGTCACTTGTTCCCATCATTTCAAGTCCTGGATACTTCACTGCATGGCGACTCTGATTTCCTATGCACACTCTAGGTACAGACACTGCCTATACAACTCTGAGACACCAAGCAGAGTAGAAAACAATGCTGGAAACTAATTTCCGGGTAATATATTATCCTCTCACATTGAGGATGCATGTTCAGGGCTCTATATACTAAAAGGGTGGAAACAGGAATGCTATTATTATTGGTGAATTAATCATTAGGAATATAAATAGCTGGGTGGCAGGTGACCATAAGAATACTAGGCAACTATACTCAAAAGCAAAAGAGGAGTACCACTCTAAACTTATTCAGAGCACCCTCAACAAACCTAGAGAGTTTTTTGAAATAATCTATACCCTAGTAAGGAATCCCATGCAAGAGCAGGAAAAGTCAACTTTATCATCTCAGCTCATGGCACATCACCTCCAATCGCAAATAAGCCAACAAAACAATGTAATACACCCTGAGACAACACAGATGACACTACACAATTAACACACATGGGAGTCTTTCACCACCATCTCACCTAAGCAACTGGACAAGATCATCAATAAAATTAATTCCACCACATCCCCACTGGACCCCTGCCCAGTGAGTTGGATAAAGATCACTTAAACAGAACTTATCCCTTTAATCCTCAAAATAGTATTATTCTCACTGTAACAAGGTTATCTGCCACAAGAACTAAAAAAAAGCACCTCCATCCGCCCATTAATAAAAGAACTCACCCTGGACAAAATACAACTAAGCTCCTACAGACCAATTGCGAGCCTGCCATTCCTGGCAAAAATAATAGAAAAAGCTGTACAAATCCAACTGCAAGATCACATTGATTCTCGTGCTCCTCTTGATTCCCAACAATATGGATTTAGACCAAGACATGAGGTAGAAACACTACTTGCTGCCCTAACCGACAACTTAATAAAAGACCTGGATAAACCTAATGGAGCATTGATCCTATTTTTCCTTGACATCAAAGTGGCATTTGACTCCGTCCCACATAACGTCATCCAAAGGCTCTAACAAATAGGATTGGGTGGGACCACACTAACTTGGTTCAGATCTTACCTTACTCACTGGCAACTCCAAGTGAAAGTCGGGATGACCAACTCAAATCATTTCACACTAAACCAGAGTCCCACAAGGATCTGCACTCTCATCCCTACTCTTTAAGATCTTCCTTCAGCTATTATGTACAATCATACAGGTGCACAATATACTATACCACATATACGCTAACAATGTTATGATTTACACTCCCATCTCTACAATTAAACCCACACACTCAATCATGATGAGATGTCTCACAACCAGCACAGACTGACTCAGGCAACACAATATGATCATCAACCATAAGACGGAAGTATTATACATTACCAAAGACAGCAATTTCACGCCACCTCCGAGTAAAATCTTAAGTCCGCTACTTAGGAGCGACACTAGATCAGCATCTGACCTTCACGCCCCACATCAGAAACATCATGAAGGCCATCTATCACAAACTAAAGACAAGCACCTCAAACCATTACTTGACTCGCATGACTTTCGTTCAGTAATCCAAGCACTCATCTTCCCCCACTTAGACGCCTCAATATTATCCTCTAGAGCCTGCTGAAATGTACAATATATCCTCTGCAATTGGCACAGAATACAAGAGCAAGAATCCTCTCCAACACCTCCAGATCAGAACCACCAATCACACCAATCCTCAAAGGGCATCATTGGCTACCCATAACACAAAGAATAAAATACAAATCTATACTCACAGTCTTCAAAGCATTGCATGACCTATCGGCAACTTGCCTACAATCACTTTTACAGAGGACACTTAATAGCAGATCCAGAAGGAAACACACCAACACACTTCAAGCTCCACCAACAGCGCACTGCCAGATGAGTTCCGTGCCACAAATGACCATGTAAGCTTCAGGAAGCAGCACAAAACACATCTCTTCCTTAAGCACGTCTCAGGCCCATCATAACAAACCAACTATAATGGACAACGAGAATGAGCATTCTCAATTCATATCCACATATCCCACTCCCTCTCCCTACCCCAACTGCACTATCCCCAACCTCTTAAGTTAGTTAAATCTTTTTGTTAGTATTATTGTTAAGCGTAGTTACTCACCTGTAACAGGTGATCTCCGGGAACAGCAGGAATTTAGTCCTCACATATGGGTATCGTCGGTACCGACGGAGCCTGCGCGGGAACGCTTCCCAGCGTCCAATAGGAACGCTTTTGGGAGCATCCCTCAGCACATGCGCGCTGCCTTCCTGCCTTTCCAACTGTCCCTCTTCAGTTAAGTTTGTAGCTGAGTGAAAGGATAGAGGGAGAGAAGAAAGAGATAAAGAGAAAGAGAGACAACTCCTAGGGGAGGTGGGTGGGTTGTGAGGACTAAATTCCTGTTGTTCCCGGAGATCACCTGTTACAGGTGAGTAACTACGCTATCTTCAGGAACAAGCAGGAATGTAGTCCTCACATATGGGGACTCCCTAGCTGAAGATGCCAGGGAGATAGCCCCAGGAAGGTGCCACCGTTGAAGGTGAGAATCCTTCCTCCCATGGATCTCTGGCATCCCACCAGGGTTGGTGGGTAGGAGTTGGTTTAGGTTTGAAAGAGATTCTGAAGAACAAATTGGCCAAAGAAGGCATCCCGACGGGAGGCTTTAACTAGGCAGTAGTGGGCTGTGAAGGTGTGTACCGAAGCCCAGGTGGCTGCTCGAAAAATGTCATCGATAGACACAGAGTGGAGATTAGCCATAGAAGCTGCCATGGCTCTCACATTATGAGCTGTAACATGGTCCTGAAGAGGAAGACCCTTACTCTCATAGGTAAAGGATATGCATTGGGCAATCCATTTAGATAAAGTTCTTTTGGAGACTGGAAGTCCCAAAAGACTAGGGTCAAAAGCTATAGAAGGTTGTGAGGACTTTCTATGTTGCTGTGTTCTTTGTATGTAAAAAGCCAAGGCCCTTTTACAATCCAAAGTATGAAGGTTTCTTTCTGCATTAGAGGCGTGAGGCCTCAGGAAAAATACAGGAAGGTAAATTGATTGATTTAAATGAAAAGGCGAAACCACCTTCGGCATAAAATGTGGGCGAGTTCAAAGAACAACCTTATGATGAAACCTAGTATAAGGAGGATCAGCCACTAAAGCTTGCAATTCACTGATGCGACGTGCAGAGGTGATTGCAATTAGGAAGATGACCTTCCAGGTCAAAAACGTAAGGGCTGCAGTGGCTAAAGGCTCAAAAGGTGACTTCATGAGCTGTCCGAGAACTAGATTTAGATCCCATGCCACTGGTGGTGGCCTGATTTTATTTATTTATTTTATTTATTTATTTACATTCTCTTATATACCGCGCTATTCTGCATCAGTGCGGTTTACATTGAACAAACTGAAATTACATTGAACAGGGCATTATAACTTGGAGATAACTATTTTACAGGGAACATGGGCTATGGAGGGTTTCTTTCTGATGGGAGGTTTAGTTTATTTATTTAGTCATTTATTTAGTAAACATTTATTTATTTATTTTATTTATTTATTACAGTTTCTTATATACCGCGCTATTTAGAATCAGCGCGGTTTACATCATAACAAAATGACCATAACGACAAACTGTCAGGTTTTACATTGAACAGGAGTACAAACTTGGATAACTGGGTTAACTATATACATAAACTATTTACACTGCAGTGTGAGGGCATTTCTAGATTGGGTCATTTCTTGGAGGGGATATCTAGTTCAGTTGCTGTCTGGGAAATATTGGCAGAAAAGGTATGTTTTGAGAGCCTTTCTGAACTGATATAGATTGGTAATGGCTCTAATGTCAGGGGGTAGGGTGTTCCAGCATTTTGGTACATAAAAACTGAATGCCCTGTTTGTGGTGTTCGTGTTGGACTTTGTTGAAGCCTTTGGTATTGCTAGCAGGTTTACAGCTGATGTTCTTCT
The DNA here is from genome assembly GCA_033557465.1 of Ichthyophis bannanicus. Taxonomy (NCBI): domain Eukaryota; kingdom Metazoa; phylum Chordata; class Amphibia; order Gymnophiona; family Ichthyophiidae; genus Ichthyophis; species Ichthyophis bannanicus. The sequence continues at coordinate 91,599 of JAWIIG010000069.1, forward strand.
TGCTCTGTTGGGGGGGACCATGTGGATTAGATTCGTGAGTGAGAGGGATGAGGTGCCTTTGATTGCCTTAAATGCTAATACAAGGGATTTGAAGGTGATTCTCCCGTGAATTGGTAGCCAGTGTAGCTGTTTGAGAATAGGAGTCACGTGGTCGTTTCTGGATGCACCGTAGAGGACCCTAGCTGCAGCATTCATGGCCAACTGTAAGGGGGTTAGTGTGGATTGGGGGAGACCTTGTAGGATGGCATTTGCAAAGTCAAAATGCGGCAGGATCAGCGCTTGATATATGGTACGGAAATCGTCTGGGTCCAGCAGGGAGCGTAGGTGTTTGAGGGAACGGATTTTGAAGTAGATGGCTTTGACTACGCTGCTTATGTGGCGTCTCATGTCTAGATGTTGGTCCAGTGTAACTCCCAAATATTTTATTGCATCTTTAGTTTGCAAATCAGCTTCCTTGACACTGACGTGGGATGGGGGCGTAAAGTTGGAGTCTCTGGAGATGAAAAGGACCTCTGTTTTTTATGCTGGATACGTAGGTTCTGTGTCTGGAGCCATGTTGAAACTGCATTGAAACAATCTGTGAGTGGGGTCAGGTCCATGTGGGTTGTGGAGAAAGGCATGTATAAAAGAATGTCATCTGCATATATCATGCAGTTTACGTTGAATGATCTTATGATATTGCATATGGGCTGCATGTAGATATTGAAGAGTAAGGAGGATAATGAGGATCCTTGAGGTACCCCTTGTTTTTGATGGAAGTGGCTAGACTCTTCTGATCCAGACTTCACATATTGCCATCTATCGTCCAGATAAGACTTGCACCATTTTAGTGCCTTGTTGCAGACACCCTTTTCTTTTAGTCTTCCCAGGAGGATTTCGTGACTCACGGAGTCAAAAGCCGCGGCGATGTCTAGGAAAATGAGGACAAAACCTTGATGGATGTTGTCAATTCCTGTGATGATATTGTTGATTAGACCAGTGAGTAGTGTCTCAACCCCATGATGTTCTCTGAACCCATGTTGGCAGTTATCTAAGGGAGCAACAGAGTCTATGTGATCTTGAATTTGCCGTTGTGCTTCCTTCTCAATTATTTTGGCTAAGATGGGGATGCTAGCTATTGGTCGATAGGAGTCCACCCTTTGGGGGTCCAGTTTGGGGTTTTTCAGTAATGGTCTAATGGAAGTCTGTTTGAGTGAAGTGGGAAAATAACCTGTTGTAAAGGAGAGTTTCATTATATTTGCGATGACAGGACTGAGCACATCACGTAGTTCCTTGATCCAAAAAGCTGGACATGGGTCGGTCTGTGCAGTGGAGGTGTTGAGTGATGCTATGGTGTTCTCAATACATTTATTGGATGGTGTGGAAAAAAAGTTAAGTGGAGAGAGGTCCGCTACTTCCAGCGATCAGAAGCGGTTTGATTATAATTTTGGGATTTGTCACAAATCAAGACAGAAAATTTGGGGCATAGATAGAGAGAATAGGGGTAATACACAGCACACATAATAGGGTCTAAAATATAGACCTTAATGTACCAACAAACATTTACAAAAGAGATTGTCCTTCATCTATTTACATTTTTACATACAGCTACTCACTTCATCTTTTATCTTCTTGGATTTACATCTGGTCGTAGTGACAATTGAACAGATGCGTTTTCAATTTCTTCCTGAAGTCAACTAAGCCTGGAATTGCTCTCAGCTCATGTGGTAGGCGGTTCCATAAAGTGGGGGCGGTGAAAGAGAACGCTCTGCGGCTGGTACTGACTTTTACATGTCTGATGTCGTTTGGAACTATTAGTGTGTCTGAATTGATGGGTCTCCTGCTTCTGGTGGTTTGTTGCGTGGAGATAAGGGTGGATAGGAATGAGGGGGCTAAGTTGTGTATTAATTTGAATGTAGTTACCAATGTTTTGTATTGAATCCTGGCAATGACTGGTAGCCAGTGCAGTTCCATCAATACAGGTGTGATATGTTCCGTGACGCTTGATTTCATGATGATCCTGGCCGCTACGTGTTGTGCCAATTGTAATATATTGGTCGTTTTCTTTGGTAGACCCTGTAAGATGGCGTTACAGTAGTCTAGGTGAGGCATGATGAGCGCTTGTGCAACCGACCGGAAATCACATGGATCAAGTATATTCCGCAGGGGTCGTAGTACTCGAAGCTTGTGAAAGATGGCTTTGTTGGTGTTCCTGAGGTGTTTTTCCATCTTTAGTTTGCTATCTATTGTGACTCCTAGATATTTAATTTCATTTTTAGTGTTGTAAGTATTGTTGCACAATGTTATTGTTGTAGGTGGTTCGAAGTCAGGTTTACTGGATATAAACATTACTTCCGTTTTCTTGTGATTAATCGACATATTGTTTTGTTTTAGCCAGCCCAACATCTCTCCCATACAGGTTTCAAGCTGAGCGTAATTAGGGTCTGCAGCCTCCAATTGGGTGTACAGCATGATATCGTCCGCGTATATGTGGTAGTTAATGCCATATTTCCTGAATATTTCACTGAGGGGTTGCATGTAAATGTTAAAAAGTAGTGCCGAGAGTGCTGAGCCCTGTGGTATGCCTTGAGTTTGAGTGAAGGCTTCAGCTCTTTCTCCGTTGAATTGGACCTGCGGCTTTCTGTCCGTTATGTAGGAGGAGAACCATTTCAAGGCTGTTCCTAAGATTCCAATTGATGCCAGCTTGTTAAGGAGGGTTAGATGATGGACAGTGTCAAAGGCAGCAGAGATGTCGATGAAAATGAGGATAAACATTTTCTTTCTGTCTTCCAGGCCCTTGAGGAGGTTGTTAAGCAGTGCCAAAAGCAGGGTTTCGACCCCATGATTTTTTCTGAATCTGTATTGCTGTTTGTCTAGGGTTTCGTGGTCGTCGAGGTGGTCTTGCAGTTGGATGAGGGCTGCTTTTTCAATGATTTTCGCTAGGAAAGATATGCTGGAGACTGGGCGGTAAGATGATGGGTCCTCTTTGTTTAGCGAGTTGTTCTTTAGTATCGGTCTAATTATAGACTTTTTGAGCTGGTTGGGCATGATTCCTTGGCACAGTGATTGGTTCACAATGTGTGAGACCTGGTGGACGATATCCTTTTTTGCCGCTTTAATCCATGTAGCTGGGCAGGGATCAAGCAGGGAGGTGGTGGTATTGATACTGGTTATTATTTCAATCGTTTGCTTATCATCAATTTTGTGAAATTCGTTCCATGTCTGTTCTTGCTTCACTGCAGTTTTCCAATGCGGTTTGGCAACACAGAGTGGGTGAGGTTGTTGTCAGCTTGCTTGCGTAGTGGTTTGCGAGAGTTTGAGGATGAATAGAGTCGCTCTGTTGTTCTTGCTGGTTTGTTTTGGTTAGTGTTCTCACTAGTCGAAATAGTTCACGTGGTTTGTTGATGGCTTTATTCAGCAGGCTGGTGTGGTGTTTCCTTTTTGCAGCATCTACTTCATCTTTGTATCTTGAGAGGAGGTCGAGGTATTCAGCTCTTAGCTCCAAAGTTTTTTTATGTCTCCACTTTTTTTCACACTTTCTAAGTTCTCTCTTCCTTTTGGTCAGTGTAGTTGTGTACCATGGTTCCGATTGTTGTTTACCTGGGATTGCTGTGTTATTCCATTTCGGGTTCGCAGTAGCCTGAATTCCTGTGTCCCAGCTATTAGTTAGTGCATCGAGGTCTGTAGTTTCCAAGTCGATGTGTGCCTTGATGTTACTTGTGAGACCATCCAGATCAAGTTAATAAAAGGCCTCTCATAAATCTTGATAGGAGTGGATGAGAGGAAATTGGTTGTCCATTTAGAGGCTTATAAGAAGCTGCAATTGCACTAAAATGGACTCTTACCGAATTGGTCTTTAACCACCCTCACCTTTGTTCACAGGGCTCTCAACACAGGTATTCCCCTTTATCTTGCAGATCTGGTTCACTTTCATACTCCTCTATCCATGTCAATCGTGTGTTCCTCCCCCCTCCCTCACACGCTCACCTAGAATCCACTCGTTCCTCCGCTTTTTATTTTTTAGGCCCTAGGCTTTGGAACTCGCTTCCCCTTTCCCTACGATCCGAGATGTCTTTCCAGCTTTTCAAAACAAAACTCAAGACTCATCTGTTTAGCTTAGCATTTGACCTCCCCCCGTAGTCCCTACCCTTTCCTCTGCTTCCCTGTTGATGTTGTATGTTATTATGCTCAGATTAGTAGTTCTCTGTCCTCTTTCTTTCTCTTTACTGTTTTTAAATAATGGCGATCCGTTCTCTTTCTGCAGCTATGTATTTTTACAGTTGTAAACCACCCAGATACCTATGATGTGGGTGGTATAACAAATTTTAAACAAACATAAACATAACCCAGAATTCGATAAGTGAAGGAGATAGACCAGAGGGTTTAATCCCCTCTTGGAGCACCATATAGTAATACGTTTCCACTTGAAGGCATAAGATCTTCTTGTGGAAAGCTTTCTAGAAGCTTGAAGTATATCTTTTACCTGCTGGGACAGGTTGAAATCCTGGAGGTCTAAGCTCTCAGCAACCAGGCCGTGAGGTGCAGGGACTGGGGATTCGGGTGCTATAACGTCCCATTCTCCTGGGAAAGGAGATCTGGAGCATGCCCTAACTCCAGCGGTGCCGCTTGAGAGAGATGCAGAAGCAGGGAAAGCACAGTTACTTACCTGTAACAGGTGATCTCTGGGAACAGCAGGAATAAGTCTTCACATATGGGTACGTCGGTACCGACGGAGCCTGCACGGGAATGCTCCCCAACATCCAATCAGAAAGCTTTTGGGAGCATCCCTCGCGCCTGCGCACTGCCTTCCCGCCTTTTCCACTGCCTCTCCTCAGTTGAGTTTCATAGCTGAGACAAAAGGAGAGAAAGAGGAAAGGAAGATAGATAGATACAACTCCTAGGGGAGGTGGGTGGGTTGTGAAGACTTATTCCTGCTGTTCCCAGAGATCACCTGTTACAGGTAAGTAACTGTGCTATCTCCAGGAACAAGCAGGAATGAGTCTTCACATATGGGGACTCCCTAGCTATAAATGCCAGGGGGAGATCCCATAAAATGAATGTCCCTGGATCAGGACTGCATTTCCCACACATGGATCTCCGGCATCCCATAAGGGATGGTGGGTAGGAGTTGAAAAGAGAGGAGCTGTAAGAAAAAACAGCGAACCTAAGGACTACAGGAGAGGAGTCCTTGGTATGTATGATAAGTACCATTAAAATTATTTAATGAACAATCATAATATGGAGCTTACCTACTGGATTGTAGGAAGTAGAGAGCGTGATGGAGTCTACTGGAGATTCAGTAGAGGAATCCTCAAGGTAACCTCACAGCAGTGAGGATGAAGGTCCAAACCTGGAAGTGGCTGGTGACCCAGGTGTCAACTGGGGTAGTAAAAGAACGGCAGGTCTTCAGCGGAAAGCTTTATGGGAAAAAGCTGAAAACTCTTTTAGCTACAGAGTCATTAACATTGAGTAGTAAAAGAAGAAGACTGACCGATTTGGACAACTAGCCCAGTCCTGGAGGGAAGAAGGGGTATGGAAAAAAGCCCGTATTCCCAAGGAGAACAGATGTGTGAAAGGCTGAAAACTCAGAACTACTGAAGATCTACACTGTCTTTCCTAGCTGGTGAGAGAAAGGAAAGACATCGAAGCATGATGCTTCAGGGATAGCGAGCCCTAGAGTAAAGTGGAAGCTGTTAGTACCACAGTAGTGGTTGTGTGCATAACAGCCCCCACATACCGAGCAGTATGAAAATATGCAAGCCCACTGTCTGGAACCTCTAAGAAGGTAAATAGAGAGAGAGAGAGAGATATATATATAATATATATATATAGGGACATAACTTATGCACACACAGCTTACAGACATATGTATGTATAGAAGTATATAGAGATACTGTATATACAGACATGAATATATAAGTCTGAAGCTACATGTCTGCAACTAAGCCCCATAAGAACATTCACATGGGAGATGTGAAGGGGAAAGATTCATCTAACAACAAGAAGGTGGAACCTACTTGAAAGATATATAGAGAATCTATTTCTGCGGGCTAAGAGAGTGCAGGAATGCTATCCAGTGAAATAACCAGGATGGTTGCGTGAAAAAACAGAGGATAATATCAATCTGTAGAGAGCAAGTCGTGAGTTCTGTAGAACTCTGACATGGTAAATGGACAGAAATGCATAAAAGGAGACACCAGGATGACCCACTGGAGGGACACAGGGGTATCATGCGTTACTAGTAGAATATGTGCTGTCCATGAGGAGTAGGATAGCATGAGGCCAAGCTGTAAGGAAAAAAGAGCATATTCTTGCAGGATTGGGAACTCCTTGGACATTCACGCAGAAAAAGCTTATATTCTGTATTATAACAGGAGACAAGAGGGTATGGAGAACTCTCACAGTCATGGAAATGATTGATAAGCTTTTTCCACTATATGGAATAGCCATTAGAGACAAAGTCCAATGCTCTGTAGCAAGGGCCCATAGTAGAAAGCTTCTCTGAAGATTGCAGAGAGCACTGTGCAGGAGAATTAGGGGATAAAACTGACTGTAAGTCAGGTGTGTTGCCACATCCAAGGAAATGGAGATGGCCAGAAAGAAGATAAAGTGAGAAGCCTGAAGTGAGTAGGATTATCCAAGATAGATTAGGACTATCTTGGAATCACTAGTAAGGCTAGACAAAAGTCATGGAAGACAGACTGGAAACTTGTGGGAAAGTACCAGTAGTTCAAGCACTGGAACTCCTGCATGAACAGCAGCTGAAAGACACAGCAGAGAGAATCTTCCTGTGTAAAACAGAGAGAACAGACAAAGGGAGAGGAAATATTCCTGTCCCTGTCTGATGAACTGTCCAGAGAATTTATTCAAGGAACAAAAAGTCTACTCTGGAATGAAAGGCTAGAGCAGCTGTTCAGTATGGTACCACTCATTCAGGGGAAAACCTGGATGAGAGGGTTAAGGGGCGACTTACCATATGGTGAGTCAGCTGAAGAAAAAAATGTTCAGGTTGGGACAAAAACTATCATGGGATAGTTGTAACTTCTCCTCTTTGTTAGAAAAAAGAGGAGAATTCTGTAACCCATGGACAAGAATATCCTGACAGCTTAGCATACTGAAGAAGGGAAACCAAATGTAGAGGTTTAAGAAAAAAACGAGTACAAACTTCTGCTAAGAAGAAGTTAACTGTGGGTTGCAACCTTCAGGAACCTATGGTTGCTGGGTATGTTTAGACTGCCTAGAGTTTGGATTCTTCAGACCAGGACGAGGTGTCCCCTGCTTGGGTACATCTGGATGATGGGCAGGAGAAGAGTGAAACCTTCTTTTCTTAGGGAAAGAAGGTTTGGTAGGACATTTCCTACCCCCTGAGGAAGAAGGCGGCTTAGAATGGTCTCCAGAACCAGGGAAGTCAGTGGAGCAATGAGCAACCTGACGTAAAGCCTCCTTATTGAAGAGATTTTCTCCAGTACAAGGAGAATTACCCAGTGTGTGTTGTGCCCATCTGCTCAAGTCTGAAGCTTGGAGCCAGGCTCTACGACGTGCTCCAATGGCAATAGCAGAGGATCTGCTAACAGACTCAAAAGAGTCTAGAGAAGCACGAGAAAGAAACCAAGAGATATTCTGGCTATGACTAAGAAGCAAGGGATAGTCAGCAGCCTTAGGCTCTGATAAAAAAGGAGTCAAAAGAGATAATTTCTTTGTGACCTCCTGGAGAGATCGACTCATATAAAATATATAAGAGATAATCCTTGATGCCAGCATAGATGTTTGGAAGGTTTGACGTCCAAAGGCATCAAGTGCTCTAGATGCACGACCTGGCGGATAAGAAGAATGCTTCTTCTTGCTTTTTACCTTCATTGCTGATTCCACTACAATGGAATGATGGGGAAGTTGAGTTTTTTTGAAACCCTGGAGAGGGGGGCACCTGATACAGAACATCAGTTGCTGTAGAAGGTGAGGGAACCCTTAAAGGTGATTCCCATATTCTCAGAAGAAGATCCTGCAAAGAATGATGTAAAGGAAGCATTATATTTTCCTTTTCTGCAGGAGAGCCTCGAGTAGGATCACAGCCAGGGATAGGAATAGCAAGAAAGGTTGCCATGTCAAGGAGAAATTTCTGAAAAGAGGGATCTCCAATGGGAACTATCCCTGGGTAGGCTAAGGTTGAAGGAGCAGCCTGAGCACCAGAGGATGTACTGGTCTGGTGCAGAAAAAGAACCCCACTAGATGGATAGTGGTACTGGCAGTCACGATTTGAGACAGTCAGTACTGCATCATCCATGCCAGGTATCGATTCCAAACTAGGCATAGAAAGGATCGATGGTGCCGGATTTAACTGCAGGAAGGGACATCAATACCGATACCGGTAGCTGAGGCGGAATCGGAGGCGATAATGTCATCGAAGTAGTCATCGGAGGCTGCTCAAGCGGTACCGAGGCAACCAGAGATGTTTGGTGAATATCCTCGGTACTGCGTATCCGGAAACGATAAGGGTCGGTTCCGAGACGCGTCGGTACCCAGTCATCTAGACTAGATATCGATTCCAGACTCGGCATCGAAGGGAGCGAGTCTATCGATGCATGTCTAGAGGGTACCGACGTCAGTGGTGGTATCGGCGATGCCGATACTGGAAAGTCAATCTGGGTCGTATCAATCGGTCCCAAAGGTACCAAGGACGCCAGACGACGATCCCTGGTGAAGAGTGTCCCCACCGGTGCCGATGCCCGGAATCGGTACCGCTCGAAGCGGATGCTACCCCCGAGCATGGCTCAGATACAGGAAAGTCAATCTGGAACGTATCGATCGGTCCCGAAGGTACCGAGGACGCCAGATGACGATCCCTGGTGAAGAGTGGAACACTCAACACCGGTGCAGATGCCGGGGTATCTGTACCGCTAGAAGCGGATGCCACCACCGAGCATGGCTCAGGTATGTTCTGTGAGGGGTGAGCCCCAGGAACAACCTGAAACCCCTGAAATGCTTTGGAGCCCGAAGACTCCCGCCGGGGTTTTAATGCCAATGGGGTCTTGAGGGCAAGGCCGGAGCCGTCATCATGCTTGGCATGAGACTTACCACTCAAGGATTGGCTAGTCTTAACAGACTGTTTGTGGGTTACCTGATCCTGTAGAGAAGAAAAAGCCGGTGCCCTCACTGCAGGAGGGAAAACGGTATCGAGGGAAACTCGAAAGAGGGAAGGTCTTCTCACATTATTGTAGCCTGATTGGGTCCTGACCCTTTTTTCCCTGAACAAACAGGTTAGACACCAGGCATTGGAGTCTAAATAGAAAACTGTGTTTCCACAGTGGAGGCACTTCTTAGGAGAAGGCGGCTCCATGATGAAGAGGCCTTGTAGGCCCAAAAAGTTAAGAAAAAAAACAGAGGGAAAAATCTCTCTGAGTTAAAGGAAAAAAAAAAAGCCCACCGGCGGTACCGGTGGCGGCGGGAAAAACAGCCGCGACCACAAGAAAACAAGAAATAAAGAATTTAAAGAAAAAAGTTTCTGCAGTGACAGGAGGACGTCCTGCCGGCTCCGCGGAAAAATGAAAACTGAGGAGAGGCAGTGGAAAAGGCGGGAAGGCAGTGCGCAGGCGCGAGGGATGCTCCCAAAAGCTTTCTGATTGGATGCTGGGGAGTATTCCCGTGCAGGCTCCGTCGGTACCGACGTACCCATATGTGAAGACTCATTCCTGCTTGTTCCTGGAGATTACCACGTTTGGCGTGGCCATCGTGGTGCTATAAGAATCATGCGACCCCTGTCTCTCTGAAGCTTGAAGAGTGTTTTGGGGATGAGGGGAATGGGTGGGAAGGCATAAAGGAAGTCCTGACCCCAGTGAAGGAGGAAGGCCCATAGTCATAAAGCTTTGTTGCATAACGACAGAGAGCCCGTTCCGCCCTGCTTGTTCACACAGAACATGGCTACCTGACTGTACGTCTGGACTAGGACTGTCTTGTAGCTGAGCTGGGCGTGGAACACTCGAAGAGCTAAATAAATTGCTCTTAATTCCAGGAGGTTGATGTGTAAACCTACCTCCTGTGGGGTCCAGGTGCCCTGGGTAAAGAGATGATTCAGGTGTGCTCCCCAACCCACCTGTGATGCATCTGTTAGGGTGGCCCGAGAGAGGGGTTGATGGAAAGGAGACCCCACTGTCAGATTTTCTAGTGATTGCCACCATTGGAGGAACAAAATTAGTCATTGAGAGATTGTTATTTTGTCTGACAAATGACCCATGGCCTGTGTCCACTGTGCGGAGAGGGTCCACTGAGCTGCTCGCATGTGGAGTTGAGCATATGGGACTACATGAACTGTGGATGCCATGTGTCCCAGTAACTGCAGTAGTTCCCGAGCCGTGAGGGAGGATTTGCCCGCTGCTTGGGAAGCTAGCTGCACAATGCTAAGACACTGGGCTTGTAGACGGAAAGCCCTTGCCTGTCTGGTATCCAGACAGGCTCCTATGAATTCTAGACATTGGGAAGGAACTAGTTGAGACTTTGGGAAGTTTATTTCCAATCCCAAGTATTGGAGGATTCGCATTGTACAGGACAGTGCAGTGCTGGCCTCTGCAACTGTGGAGGCTTGAATGAGCCAGTCTAAGTAAGGGAAGACAAAGACCCCCAGGGTTCGTAGAAATGTGGCTACTACTACCATGGATTTCGTGAACACTCTTAGTGCTGAAGCCAGACCAAAAGGAAGAACCCTGTACTGGAAATGTCTTCCCCTGAAAAGGAAACGTAAAAATTTCCTGTGATCTGGATGGATGAGAATGTGAGTGTATGCATCCTTTAAGTCTAGAGAGCAAAGCCAGTCCTGGCTTTGAAGGTATGGCAGAAGAGTTCCTAGAGAAATAATTTTGAATTTCTCTCGAAACAGATATTTGTTCAATTCTCTGAGGTCTAGAATGGGTCTGTGTCCCCCTGTTTTGTTTGGAATAAGAAAATAGGGGGAGTAGAACCCTGTCCCTTGTTGAAAAAAGGGTACTTCTTCTATTGCCCCTTGGGCAAGAAGTGTGGAGACCTCGTGACCTAGCAGATTATCTGCAGAGGCTTGTGAATTGAATTGCTTTAGAATTGTAGGAGGGGGTATGCTGTGAAAATGAAGTTTGTACCCCTCTCCTATAATGGACAAAGTCCAATCTTCTGCTGTGATCTGATGCCATCTGTTGACAAAGTGGCATAACCTGCCTGGAATATTGGGGGGGGTCGGGGACCCCCTCAGAGGCAGGAAGGCAAAGCTCTCTAGGAAGGAGTCAAAGCCGTTGAGGGGGCTGAACCTGGAGAGCTGGTTGGGCTCTCGGGCCTTTTGGTTTCTTTTGTTGTCTAGTTTGTCCCTTTTGGGCAACCTGACCTGGAGTCCGACTCTGCTGGGTATAGGAAGGATAAAACTTCCTCTTTTTGCTAAAAGAGGGTTTTTTATAAGGCTTCCTTTTGGCTGGAGTGGCTGGAGATTTTGACAATCTATCTAAGGTAGAATTGTCAGCATCTAATTCGTTAGCCTTTTCCTGCCAGTTCTTGCCAAAGAGATTCTCCCCCGTGCAAGGAATGTTGCCTAACTTGTCCTGTACCCAAGTCTCCAAGTCTGATGCCTGCAACCAGGCAATCCGTCAGGCGCCAATGGCAATTCTGCTGATGCATTCGAAGCAGTCAAAAGCTGCACGATTGACAAACTTGGAGACATCTTGAGCATGCTTAACTAGAGCAAGAAAATCTTGTCTCTTTTCATCTGGGAGAAATGGGCTCATGTTCCAAGTCTCCTGTGACTTCCTTGAGGAACATTCCCATATATAGGATGTATGAACTGATACTAGCTGAAAGCATGGAAGCTTGAAAAGTTCTGCGTCCAAAAGCATCCAGAGTCCTGCATTCACGATCTGGAGGAATGGATGCATGCCTCTTTGCACTTTTCATCCTACGCATGGCTGATTCCACTACCATGGAATGTGTGGCAGCTGAGTTTTCTGAAATCCAGGACATGGTGGAACTCGATACATAGTATCAAGTCTCTTAGAGTGAGGAGAAGTAGTCAGAGGTGTCTCCCACATTCTGAGCATCAAGCTATGCAGAATTTCATGGATAGGCAGAGTAGCTGCCTCCTTAGGAGCTTTAGGATATTGGAGGATTTCCAATTCCTTTGCTCTGGGTTCCTCTTCAGGAGCTACTGTGATTGAACGACCTTTGGCCATATCACAGATGAAATCCTGAAATGACATGTCTTCTGGAGGTGACATTCTGCGTTGGGGAGAAGAGGGATCCTTTAGGGGAAAACCTCTAGTGCCAGCAGAATTGTCAGAGTCTTCGGAATCGGAGCAATCGAAGTATTCCTGACCCCGATGCTCTTACAAAGTACGATCCCAGTACCGATCGAAGTCGGTACCAAGGTGACCCGGTACCGCTTTGTCCATTCCAGCCAAAGATGGCATGGGAAGAGTTCCCACCGGGGCTGGTACCGTCATCGCCGGTGTCGGTACCAGCATAGGTGTCGATGCTGGCACCAGTGCCCTTGGGACCACCGGTATCGCAGCCGAGAGAAGGGCTGCGATACTGCGCTCGATAGCGAGGAACCTCTGGTCTATCAACGCTGCCGATGCCTGGGTGTCGGTACCGGTAAGGACGGCCGGAACCCCTGAGCATGGCACAGGTAGTTCTTGCGAGGTCGAGGCCTCGAGAACATCCTGAAGCCCCATTGATGCTTTGGAAGCCGAAGCCTCCCGCCGGGGCTGTTTCGCTGGTGTGGTACCCTCAAGGGCAATGCCAATGGCCTCTCAATGCTTAGCAGGAGAGCTACCCTTTGAGGACCGGCTTTTATGTTTAGTTACCTGAGATCCATGGGAGGAAGAAGAAGCCCTTGATGATGTCGATGCAATGGATCTGGCATCTGAAGAAAAAAGGGTACTGAGCTTTGCAGCCCGGTTCTGTCTTCCTCTTTTAGTCATCCCCATGCAGGAGAGACATTCAGTTGGAGAATGTTCAGGCCCTAAACATTTCAGACACCAATCATGGGTGTCAGTGACACTTAGTACATTTTTTAAAGCCACTAGTTGGCTTTTCCATGATTTAGGAAAATGGGGCCTAATGCCCAAAATGGCGCCTAGCACCAAAAAGGAAAGTTTCTGAAAAGAAACAAGTTGGGTTTTTTTTAAAAGAAAGAAAAAGAAAATAACCGGCGGTACCGGTAGGTGTCGTGCGGTAGGCAAATGCGACCACAAGAAAGAAATTTAAAGATGGAATTTTCTGCGGTGACAGGAAATAGGTCCTGTCGGCTCCGCGGAAAACAAAGAACTGAAGAGGGACAGTTGGAAAGGCGGGAAGGCAGCGTGCATGTGCTGAGGGATGCTCCCAAAAGCGTTCCTATTGGACGCTGGGGAGCGTTCCCACGCAGGCTCCGTCGGTACTGACGATACCCATATGTGAAGACTACATTCCTGCTTGTTCCTGGAGATTAGAAGTTATAATTTACTATGTTTGATGTTCAATTTCATAATGTTACATGTAAAGCCATATAGGCCACTTTGTTTCAATGTAAACTGCTTAAACTGGTAGATTACTACTACTACTGAGCATTTGTATAGTGCTGCACAGACACGTAAGAGACCGTCCCTACTCAGAGCTTACAATCAAGTCGAGACAGACAATGCAGTAGGTGTAAACATGGGATACATCTAGAGGGAACGGTAAGGAAACACAAAGGAAAACAGGTGATGTCAAGATCCGATTAAAGATTAAGCAGTATATAAAAATAGCTAAATAAGAATATACGATATGCCATACTGGGTCAGACCAAGGTCCATTAAGCCCAGTATACTGCTTCCAACAGTGGCCAATCTAGGTCACAAGTACCTAGCAGTTTCCCCAAAAGACACAGGTTCCACAATGCTTGTATTTGGTCAAGCAGTGATATCCTGGGCCTCTTTTAATAATGGTTTATGGACCTTTCCTCCAGGAACTCATCCAAACCTTTTTTAAACCTGGCTACACTAACAGCTTTTACGACATCCTCAGGTAACAAATACCAGAGTTTGGTTACACATTGAGTGAAAAATATCTTCTCTTATTAGTCTTAAATAGGTTACCTTGTAGCTTCATTGCATGTCCCTTAGTCTTTCTATATTCTGATGATGTAAACAATCGATCTACGTTTACCCATTCCACTCCATTCATTAATTTATAGACCTCTATCATATCTCCCCTCTGCTGTCTCTTTTCCAGATTGAAGAGCCCCAAATGTTTTAGTCTCTCTTCATAGGGATATCCTTCCATCCCCTGTACCATTTTGGTGGCTCTTCTTTGTACCTTTTCTAAAAACACTATATCCTTTTTAAGATATGGCGACCAGAATTGCACACAATATTCAAGGTGCAGTCGCACCATGAATGATACAGAGACATTATAATATCCTTTGTTTTATTTTCCATTCCTTTCCTTATGATGCTTTCTTGGCCACCACTGCACACTGGGTGGAGAGTTTTAACATGATGATATCCACAATGACGCCTAAATCTTTTTCCTGGGTGGTGGTTCCTAATGTGGAACCTTGCATCGTGTAACCATAGTTTGGGTTGTTCTTTCCTAGGTGCATAACTTTGTACTTGTCTACATTAAATTTCATCTGCCATTTGGATGTCTACTCTTGCAGTTTATCAAGGTCCTCTTGCAATTTTCCACAATACTCATGTGTTTTAACAACGTTAAATAGTTTTGTCTCATCTGCAAATTTGATAACATCACTCGTTATTCCGATTTCCAGATCCTTTATGAATATGTTAAAAAGCAGCAGACCCAGCAGAGATCCCTGAGATACTCCACTATTCACCTTTCTCCATTGGGAAAAATGGCCATTTAGCCTTACCCTCTGCTTTCTATCTTTTAACCAGTTTCTGATCGACAATAGTACACTGCCTCCTATCCTATGACTTTTTAGTTTTGCCAAAAGTCTCTGATGAGGGACCTTGTCAAAAGCTTTCTGAAAGTCCAGATACACTATATCAACCAACTCACTTTTGTCTACCTGTTTAGTTACACCTTTAAAAAAGACATAACAGATTAATAAGACAAGATCTTCCTGGTCTCCCATTAAGCCATGACTATCTAAATGTTCAGTAATTTTGTTCCTTATGGTAGTTTCTACCATTTTTCCCGGTACTGACGTCAGGCTCACTGGTCTGTAGTTTCCCAAATCAACAATGAAACCCTTTTTAAAAATTGGTGTTACATTGGCCATCCTCCAATCTTCAGGTATTATAGATGATTTTAATGATAGTTCAAAGATTACTAATAGGAGGTCTGCAATCTCATATTTCAGTTCTTTCAACACCCTTGGAGGTATACCATCCAGTCCAGGTGATTTGCTACTCTTCAGTTTATCAAATAGTTGTAATAAATCTTCCCGGTGTATCAATATTTCTTTCAATTCTTCTGCAGTATCACCTTTAAATACCACGTCAGTCATGGGTAACATCCCCAATAAAAATAAAAGTAACTAGTCTTCTTGATGCAAAGGCAGCAGACTTAATGCAGGATTTTAGAAAGTGCTGGGGTGTATCTGGCTGTCATGGTCCATATCAGTACCAATGACCTAAGGTGGTGCTGGAGAGAGGTGCTGAACACTAAATTTGGGATGCTAAGTAGTAAACTAAAATCGAAGGTAGCATTCTCAGAAATACTCCGTTCCATGCACTTAATCTCAGAAGTAACCTGAGCTCCAATATCTTAAGGCATGGAGGAAATCGTTCAGGGAGGAGCACTTTATATATATTAGAAACTCAGGAACTTAGAAATTACAACACTTGATGGCTGCTTGAAGCAGATGCTCACTTTCCATCTCTGATTTTATGCTATTATCACCTCTTCGAGCATTGAAAATGAACCCAGTGAGGAGTGCCAGGGATTGCACCAACTGGAGTCTCTTGATGGCAGTGAAAAAGAAAACTCCTGATTTAAAAACATAATAGGGGTGTCCTGCATGGAATGGTTGGTTCACCCCTAAACAGGGATGTGGGGAGGGGTGGCCTGCACGGAGCGGCAGGTGCACCTATGCTTGCCATCGTGCTGGGCAGACTAGATGGACCATGCTTGTCTTTATCTGCCGTCATTTACTATGTTACTATGTAAGCATATATGGAACCAGGCAGTTTGGCAATAGCTGTTTCAAAGATGGTGAGATTAGCAAGGAGGAAGTAATGCAGTGCCCATCTGCGGAAGAGGTCCTGGGAGAAGGGGAGCAAACGATTACTCGCTACAATCTTTACAAGTGGCTTTATTACATTAAAAATTTGATTATTAATATGTGAGGTGCCTAGATGAGTTCCAAATGGAACTTTTTAAGCTTGGACATAAGGATAGTAGATGTGGAAACTTAAATAGAGGAGTATGGAGAGGACATTTCTGGTATGCAACAGGGGTTTGCTGGTTTGGAAAAGCAAGATGATGGCCTAATTACAAAACCTGAGGACCTTGAGAACTGATCCAGAGATATAATCTCCGATTTCATGGGGTCCCTGAAGCAATGGAGATGTCTTGTATGGACATTATTCAGCAAATCTGCCTGGATTTATTGAAAGACTGGCACTGAATTAATGAAGAGCACATTAGAAACTGAGCGGGCCTACTGGATTTAAAGGCATGAATAAAGCAGGGACATAGTAGCCCATTTTCTCCATTTTGTAGAAAAGGGAAAAGTGCTATGTGCAGCTAAAGCGTGGGGCCATGCTCTATGGATGGAGAAAAAAGTCTAGATTTTTGCCGATGTTTCATCCATAACACTTTGCAAGAGGAGGGAATTTAGCAATGTCATGTATGAGATGCGAGCAGCAAACATTTGCTACTGGTGGCTCTATCCCTTTGGATTAACATTCACTGTAAAGGAGCCCATAAAGGTGTATATGGTGGCCAAGGCAGTGGAAATTCTTGATGGCAACAAGCGTGAAGGGCTTCCATGATCAAACTTTGGCATTGGCTGGGAGGCAACTGATGGCACAATACCGATACCCAAATGGCAGCAGGTTGGTAAAGGAGGGCAGATGGCCCAAAGTCAACCTCTTGAATCTGGAACTTCTTTCTTGAAAGGCATATGGAGTCAAAGGAACGCTGTGATTGACATAGATTTAGAGTAGTTACTCACCTGTAACAGGTGTTCTCCAGGAGCAGCAGGAATCAGTCCTCACATATGGGTGACGTCGGCACTGACGGAGCCCTCGTGCGGAGCATTTCCCCAGCTTTCAAAGAAAGCCTTTGGGAATTGCAGTGCGCATGCGCGGTCCCCTTCACGCCCAAGGGTGCCATCTTGCTCAGTCTGACGACATAGCTAAAAGACAGCAAAAAATTAGCAAAATAAATCATATGACTGCAACTCCAAAGGGAGGAGGGAGGGTTGTGAGGACTGATTCCTGCTGCTCCTGGAGAACACCTGTTACAGGTGAGTAACTACTCTTTCTCCAGAACCAAGCAGGAAGTCAGTCCTCACATATGGGACTCCCCAACTTAAGGCTACCGGAGACCTCAAGCCGAAAAAATGAGCTCCCTCTAGCTCGGCAGTACGTAAGGAAGGAATCTTCTCTGAGAACGCCCCCGACCGGTAGCCCAACACCAGGGCCGGAGGGTAGGAGTTGCCTAAACCCCAAAGAGATTATGGAGTACTGCCTGTCCGAAAGCACTGTCCCTGCGGGACTCCCTCTCAAGGCAGTAATGGGCCGCAAAAGTCTGGCTTGAAGACCAAGTAGCGGCCCGGCAGATGTCTGCCAATGGAACAGAGCGGAGATGAGCCACTGACGCAGCCTTCGCCCTGACACGATGAGCCGTGACTCGACCCCTCCAACGAGAAGCCGGCTGCCCCATAAGCCCAGGCGATACAGTCAGCGACCCAGATGGACAAAGTACGCTTGGAGACAGGTAACCCCAACTTATTGGGGTCAAAAGAAATGAAGAGCTGAACAGCCCTCCGATGCTCCCGCGTACAGTCAAGGTAGAAGGATAACGCCCTCCTACAGTCCAGGGTATGCAGGACCATCTCAGCCCGGTTGGCATGCGGCCTGGGAAAGAAGGTCGGAAGAACCACCTCCTGATTGAGGTGAAAAGGGGAGACAACTTTAGGGAGAGTCCGTAAGACTACCCTACTCCTGTAGAACCTAGTGTAAGGAGGATCAGACGCTAGCACCTGAAGTCCACTCACTCGCCTAGCAGAGGTAAGAGCTACCAGAAACAAGGTTTTCCAGGAGAGAAAACGGAGAGGGCAGGTAGCCATAGGTTCAAAGGGCGGACAAGTAATCCGCTGTAAGACCACATTCAGATCCCACTCAGGGGCTGGTGGACGCAAAGGAGGCTTAAGCAGAAGGAGGCCTCTGAGAATACGAGCCACCAAAGGGTGGTTGGAAAGAGGCCGTCCGTCCACCAGCAAGTGGTGCGCTGAGAGAGCACTGAGGTGAACCCGGACAGAGTTGGACTTAAGGCCTAGATTGGAGAGGTAAAGCAAATATTGCAATACTACCGCTACCAAGCACGAGAAGGGATTCTTAAGAGCGTAGGATTTCCTGGTGGATTGCCGCCTAGAGGCTAAGACTACATCTTCCACCTCATGGGGCAGTAGTAGGAAAGCCAGGACTACCCTTTCAGCAGCCAGGCCATCAGATGAAGGGACTGGAGTTTGGGGTGCAAGAGAGTCCCCTGATCCTGGGATAGGAGATCGTGCTGAAACCCCAGAGGAAGAGGGGTGGCCACCGCCAGTTGCAGCAGAAGCGGGAACCACGGTTGCCTTGGCCACCTGGGGGCTATCAGGATCATTGAGGCCCCGTCCTGGAGGACTTTGAACAGTGTTCGGGACACTAGTGGCGTGGGAGGAAACGCAAACAGCAGGCCTGTGGACCACGAGATCAGAAACGCATCCGCTGCTACTCTAGGAGGATGCAGTTGTCTGGAGCAGAATCTCGGGAGTTGCCGGTTCAGAGGACTGGCAAAAAGATCCATGGTGGGGAGGCCCCACCTGAGAAAGATCTGCTGAACCACCAATGGGCTCAATCTCCACTCGTGTAGTTGCAGGATCCTGCTCAGTCTGTCCGCCAGGTAATTTTCTTGACCTGGGAGGTAGACAGCCTTGAGGAAGATTCCATGATTGACGGCCCAAGAGCACAGCCCTTGTGCCTCCTGACATAGAAGGAAGGAGCCTGTGCCGCCTTGTTTGTTCACGTAGAACATGGCAACTTGATTGTCCGTCTGGACTAGTACAGACTGGTGAGAGACGAGATGGGAGAAGGCTCTCAGAGCTAGGCATATCGCCCATAGCTCCAGGAAGTTTATCTGTTGAGCAGCCTCCCAGGGGCCCAGAGACCATGAGTACAAGTCCCTTGGCAATGTGCTCCCCAACCTAGAAGAGAAGCATCTGTCGTCAGCACTTGAGAATGAGGAGGGGATTGAAAAACCACTCCGAGTACCAGATTCGGAAGATGAAGCCACCATTGCAGAGAGGAGACCAGCAGGTCGGATGTTCTTACTGAGTCCGCTAGGCTCCCTGTGGCCTGATGCCACTGAGTGCGAAGGCTCCACTGAGCAGGCTGCATGTGCAGGCGGGCATTGGGGGTGACATGAACCGTGGAAGCCATATGGCCGAGTAGTCTCAGGAATTGCCTGGCAGAGACCAGGGAATTGCTGTGAAACTGCCTGGCCAGATCCATCAGCCTGTGGGCCCTGTCCATTGGCAGAAAAGCCTTCGCTTGAAGAGTGTCCAGCCTTGCTCCTATGAATTCTAAGTTCTGGGACGGGAGCAAAGTGGACTTTTCGAAGTTTATGACAAACCTCAAGTGCTGAAGCAGAGCCACAGTGCGAAGGGTGGCTTGATTGGCCTCCTGGGAAGACTGGTCCCTTATGAGCCAGTCGTCCAGGTACGGAAACACAAAAAGACCTTGAAGCCTTAGGTAGGCCACCACCACTGCCAGGCACTTGGTGAACACCCTGGGAGCGGAGGTCAGGCCAAAGGGTAGTACTCTGTACTGATAGTGGTTTCCTCCCACAACAAATCTGAGATATTGTCTGTGGTTTGGATGAATAAGGATGTGAGTATAAGCATCCTTTAGATCCAAGGAGCATAGCCAATCTCCCTGCTGGAGGTAGGGCAGCAGGATTCCAAGGGTAAGCATCTTGAACTTTTCCCTCTCCAGGAACTTGAGGTTGCTCAAGTCTAGGATGGGTCTGAGGCCTCCTGTTCATTTTGGTACCAGAAAGTACCTGGAATAAAAGCCATGACCTCTTAGGTGGTGGGGCACCGGTTCCATAGCCTGTTCCTTTAGTAGACTTGCCAACTCCTGAAGGAGTAGGTCCCTGTGCAGAGGGAGTTTCGGAGGCTCCCCTGGAAAATAGGAGGGAGGCACCTGGTGAAAATGGAGAAGATAGCCCTTTTGGACTATATGAATTACCCAGGTATCTGATGTGACGGCTGACCACCTGTGGGCAAAGTGGGCCAGCCGGCCTCCTGTGCTGAGAGAAGCCAGCTGAGGAGAAGAGGCTATGCTTTCTGAGTCAAAAACCCTCACCCTACTGAGCAGGGGCCGGTGTTGGTTGCTTGGGGGCCTTCTGCCTACGGGGCCCATGACCCTGCCCCTTGGCCTGCTGACCCTGCTGGGGAGCTGCAGGGGCCTGATAATGAGGGTATTGTTTATAGGCAGATGACTTCCTCGGGTAAAAGGTCTTTTTTCCCCGAGCCCTTCTTCTGAGAAGGGGCAGAGGTCTTTCTGGACAGCCTAGTCCTGGTCAGAGTCTCAGTCTCGAGTTCTGCAGCCTTTTCAGCCATGGGCTTGCCAAAGAGGTTTTCACCTCGGCAGGGGACATCGACCAACTTGTCCTGTACCCATCGCTCGAGGTCGGATGACTGTAGTCAAGCCTGTCGGCGGGCACCGATGCCGGCCCCGGCTACTCGGGCCGAAGCCTCAAAGCCATCGTAGGCTGCTCGAGAGATAAACTTCGAGCACTCTCGAATACCGGTGGACAAGGCCTGGAAACTCTGCAAAGGTTCCTAGAAGAGACCAGCAGAGAACCCGGCAATCTCCTTTGCCAGGTCTCGGAGATACATGCCCATGTAGAGCTGGTATGTCTGGACACGGCAAGCAAGCATAGAGCCCTGGAAGCACTTCTTACCGAGGGCATCCAGGTTCCGGGCCTTCCGGCTGGGAGGCACCAAGGAGTGCATCTTCTGACTTTTCAGTCGATGCATGGCCGATTCCACAACCATGGAGTGGTGCGGTAATTGTGCCTTTTGGAACCCGGGCTCTTGCGGACTCGATAGATGGAATCGACCCGCTTGCTTAACACCGGCGTCGAGGCCGGGGTCTCCCACATGCGGAAGAGCAGCCGCTCCAGCATCTGAGGAACCGGTACAGTAAAGGCCTCCTTCGGGGGAGAGTCATACTGGAGGGCCTTGAGCTCCTCGGCTCAAGGCTCCTCCTCGGGATCCGCGGGGAAGGCCAAGGCCTTAGCCATATCCCGCACGAAGTCCAAGAACCGGGTATCCTCCGGTGGGGATCGTCTCCGAGGTTCGGATTCCGGTGAGTCCGATGGGACATACCGAGTCCAATAGGTGTCGGGTGACTCTTTGTCCTCCGTCTCCCAGCCCGACTCCTCGGAGGAGGTGTTGAGCGGTTCCGGTCGGGTGGACACCGATGCCCTCCGCCCCGACGCCGAGGGTACCGGCGTCGACGACCTCGGTCCCGAACGGGAGGCCGAGGGAGACCGTGGCCGAGGATCGACTCGAGCCCGCATGGACTCGAGGATCAGCTCGGCCTCCGGGGTCGACTTGGACGTCGATGTCCCGGTGGTCGGGGCAGATGCACAGGTGAGACCGGCGATCAATGCCCGCTGCTGTTCCATGAAGGCAGCAAGGCTGCTCTCCAAGGCCGTCAACCTGAGTCCAAGCTCAGGAGACCAAGCAGCCCTCGACTCGGGCCCCGACGTCGGCTCCCTTGGAGGACAGTCCACGAGGACTACAGCACTCACGTGTCCTGGAGACCATCTCGAGATGAGGTTGCTTGGCAGGCCTCTCCGACTCCGAAGACCCAGGACGGCTATCGGGGCTATGCGACCTGGCTCTCGAGGAACCAGGAGCATCCACCGACGCCGTCCTCGCGGGTTTCTTCTTCCTGCGCTGTTCCCGCGAAGGAGACCCCCGCTCAGAGGAACCTCGACGCTGCTCGGGGCCGGAGTCCCGAGACGTCGAGGCCTCTGACGAAGTCCGGGCCCGTCCGGACGCGGAGTCAGAGAAGATCATATCCTTCTGGTGCTGCCGACTCCTCAACACCTTCAAGGACATTTTGCCACACGGACCACAAATCATCGGGTCATGATCGGGTCCAAGGCAGCGGAGGCAGCAGTCGTGTGTGTCGGTAAGAGACATAAGTTTCTTACACCGATCACACTTTTTAAACCCGCTGGCAGCCATCAGGGGAAAAAGGGCCCCTGCGAGGTCAAAAGACAGGGCTGCCAGTGAAAAAAGAAAAAATTGCGCGAACGCTAGTCACGAAGGACAAAAACCGAAAAAGGTGAGAGTGGGCTCGATATCGGCATATCGGGCCCAGGCGGGAAAAGGATCCGGCGTCGAACCGAAGGAGAAGTACAAAAAATAGGGAAATCAACTTTTTCCTCGGCGAAAAACAAACTACATCTGTCGGGCTCCGCAGAAAAAAGAAGACTGAGCAAGATGGCACCCTTGGGCGGGAAGGGGACCACGCGTGCGCGCTGCAATTCCCAAAGGCTTTCTTTGAAAGCTGGGGAAATGCTCCGCACGAGGGCTCCGTCGGCGCCAACGTCACCCATATGTGAGGACTGACTTCCTGCTTGGTTCTGGAGAATTAATGCTATCCTTTGGAATTAAATCTGAAAGTCACTGGGTGTGATTGCCTCGAACACTTCATTAGAAGTGGCTCATTGATTGTATGAGTTTGTAGCTATTCTGTGTGGTTATGTGAAAAATTGTTGGGGAGGGTGGATGGGAAAATGGTGAAGGGGTCGACCCAATGATGTAGTGGGTCAGATTGCTTGGGGAGGACGGAAGGGGGGAAATGGAGTTAATTCCTTGTGTGTTTGAGAAGTTGCTATGGATATGTGGGCTTTGAAATGCTGCTGCAAGGGTCTCTTTGGATTGATTGATATATGTGTGGGGGGGTAGGGCCAGCCTAACCATTAGGCAAACTAGGCGGTTACCTAGAGTAGCAGAGAGCAGGGCATTCAAAGCTAAACAATAGATTCTGACAGCTGCAGGGTGTAAGCCTTAAGGTTTGTTTAAGGTACTAACACCTTAAACCAACTCTGGAGTCGGCCATGTTGGAGGGGGAAGGATTGGTGTGGGTTGACTGATGGGGATTAATTTTGTATCACTGAATGTTAATGGGTTGAACTTGTCCTGTAAACACCAGCTTTTGTATAAGGAAGTGATGTGCCTGAAATTGCAAGTGGTGTTTGTGCAAGAAATATACCTGTCACCTAAGTGTGAATATTTGTTGCATGTGAGACTTAATAGTATCCATTTAGCTTGTGAGGGAGCGCAGAGGGGAGGGAGGGAGGGAGGGAGAGAAGAGGATGGACAATCGAGGATTATACACAGGGGATTTGTTATGTATATATAACAAACAATCTTGTTATTGGGAAGTAACTGTCTTTGCAATCTTTGGTTAAAAATGAAGGGGGGCAATTTCAAAAGGATTAACATGGTTAACAGCCCTGCTAACCATGTTAATCCCAGTGAATGGAATATTCAATGGCACATAGCCATTTTTGCCACTGAATATCCCCTCCTAATGCCGCTGCATGCCCTGATGCTAATCACATAGCTTTAGGGTGTCCTTGAGTCAATGCTCAAGTTAACTGATCAGTGGTGAAATCCAGATGCTGGCTGGTTAGCTTAAACCAGCTAAAGTTAGGCACAAGAAAGGTTGTCCTAACTTTAGCCAGTTTAGCTATCCGGCCAGCAGCTATCGCCACTGCCCAGTTAGCTAAATCACTAACCAGGCAAACTGGATATTCCATGCCAGTGGCAGGATATAACCCCAACACTGAATATCTGAGTCTAATTTTATACAGTGGACAGAAACGGGAATTTGGCTGTGCCAAATTTTGCTAATTATCATCAAGCGGGCCCAGCTGAGAGCAATTTCTGAGTAGAATGCCGTAGAAATGAAGCAGTAGATAAAACTGGGGTAGACTGATGTTAACCCAGTATCCCTTCCTATTACTGCAAAGGTTGGAGAAATGTGGGAACCTATATGTAATGCACACACCAACTACATGGAGAAGGGTCCAATTAAAGTTACTGAAGAAGAAAATATGTTTTGGACTCTCCCCCTTTAGACATAATTTTGACAACCTGCCAGGTGATATGAATCATGTATATGTAAACTGGGAGAAAAAAGTATTAGCTAGCTTTGACCAGTTTCAGAATCATGGCTCTTTGCAGAGCTTTGGAGATTTGCAGGGACACCAAGGATATCTTTTAATCACCAAGTCTGGCATTTTGAAATTTTTCCCAGAGGTTTAAGGAAGATGTCTTGGGACAGGAAACCCTATAGAAGTAGCTTGTTCTACTGGGAGAGTGAGGGGGGGGGGGGGGGGGAGGATATCCTGAATAAACACTGCGCTCATGGTAGCAAACTCTCCCTGAAAAAGGAAACATTTGGTTAAGTGGGAGAGCTAATTAGTGAGGACTGCTGAGCAACTACTTATGAGATAGTACCAGCACTATGATTGTAAAAGGATATAAAATTATTTATAGATGGTGAAATTTTTTAAAAAAAGTATATATATTACAGACATGTTTTAGAGAAGCATTTTTTCCTTGGTTGTCGTGGTTTCGGCTCTGGTAACTATGGGTATGGGAACACTAGCGCAGGTTGGACTGTAACCAAGAGGACTTGTTTATTCATATATGGTGGATATACCCGAAAATTCTAGCATTTTGGGATAAAGTGTGAATGTGGATGGAGCATATATTAGATAAATCCATTCAGAAATACATGGGGTATTCTTGTTGAATTGCAAGGCCCAGGGCATAGATGCTAACCCCACCCAATTAATTACTATGATAGCTACAGGGATGGGGGGGGGGGGGGAGAAACAGTAAGAACCACCCTATAGAAGGAAGGTCCACCAGCGAGTAACTCTGGTGTATACATTTTCTAAGCTAACTGTGCTGCGAAATGAGAAGCTTGAGAAATTTGAATGTGTGGGCCCCTTTCAAAGTTGGTTGGAGACACAAAGTAAGGGAGACCTAATAAAGAGAATGCACACACTGAATTTGCTTTGACTTAAGTTTATTAACAGGAATAATGGGTTGGGTTGGGGGGGATGGGAAATTGTGATATAGATCTTGGAAATAGACATCTGTACTGTATAGAAAATGTCAAGACTGTTGTAATAGAATGGTATAAAGAGTTGTTTGTATTGAAAGAGTTAAAAATAGAAAAAGAATCTGTGTGTGGTGAGCAGGAGTACAACAGTTCAGGTTTACTAGAATTCACCCAAAACAGATGGTAAAAAGATTGTGCAGTGTTAGCACAGATTAGCCAGGCTTACTAAACATGTACACAATAATACAGGAGACTTCAATTACTCTAATACTGATTGGGTGAATGTCTAATTAGGGCACATCGGGGAGAAGTTAAGTTTCTACATCCATAAAGGACTGCTTTTTGGAGCAAATGGTCCTAGAATTGACAAAAGGAGAAACTATTTTAGACCTATTTCTTATTGAAATAAAAGATCTGGTGCAGGGGATAACAGTGGTGAAGGCACTTAGCAATAGTGATCACAATGACATACTGAATTTAAGATAATCACAGGAGGGGAAATAATAAAATTACTGCTGACATAACTTTAAAAAGAGAGACTATGAAGAATTTTACTGATGTATTCATTCCTTTTATATACCAATGCCTCATACTTGTGCTTGCTACAGTATACAAACACTAAACCACGTTTCCTTTTATATATATTCATAACAACTATTTTAAAAAAACCCTTTTAGACAGCACAACACTCCTTACTACTGATATCTCAACCCCAACTGTCCCAACTCATAAATAAGCAAATAAAAGCCCGTTCAAACATAAATCCTTTCAATTTTTTCTAAATTTCAGGTAATGTCTTGCCATTCCACCACCTACAGCAATCTTGCCCCAAGCTGCCCCAAAGTCCGAGGCCTTTTTATTCTTTTAGAACTTAATATCTGTAATTTATGTTGAGAGTCCCAGATCACGTTTAACAGTTTGTGAAACAGAATTATGCTGGTTTATGTTCAATAATAGCAGGTCTCCCAGGATCCTTGCTAGCGTATTCTGGATCAACTTCAGTCAGCAAAAAGCTGTATGTGTGATTCCTACATTGATGTTCTCCCCAGGACTTTAGGAATGGACACACCATCTAGCTGATTTTAATGACTAACTTAGGGTCTGATGCAAAGAAAAATACACTGCCATTAGAGCTGCGCACCATTTATGCACAATTTTCTGCAGTACTATGGGTGCCAAATGTAGAAAGGGGTTTACAGTGAGTGTAATCACTGCAGATGCCAATGCTAATGGCAATGGCAATGCATAGCCCATTTAAATCTATGCAGTAAATGCTGAGGAGGAATTTATGCCTGTTTCTTGAGCGGACAATCCCTGCAGCTTGTTTTGGGCTCTGCTGAAATGAATCTTGAAAGAAAAAAAAAACACAGCAGGGAGAGCTTGCTGGAACAATTGTATGTGCATGTGCTGGAATGCTATATGGCACATAAAAGCAGTTAAGAGAATGAAACAGTGCTTATATGCCCATAGCATTCCAAAACATGCGCACAAGCACCTTTTTATGCGCAGGATACAGTTGCTGCTAACAGAGATACCTGTGAGCGCATGCTTGGCTTGCTCTCCTGGTTTAATACAGACTTTGTGCATTTACATGCTGTCTGCTTACAGCGTTTGGAAATCCTGCACTAGAGCTTTTTTATTTTGACAATTTCCGGTCGCCATCTTTTTATTTTTTTTTAATTTGTCAATCGTTTACATCTGTCTTTTTCAATTTTTAAATAACTTATATGCTAGATGTTCTCACTTTTTTTGGGCCACCCTGTATATGCAATGTGTGCCTTCGAGTAAAATATGTATGAATTAGACATTTAAATGACTTTGAAATATTGATAGGTAAACATGTGGAGGCCAATTCAGATCAGGGAACATCCATTCCTCCCTGTGCTCCTCTGGAGCCCTGGTGTTGCGGCATCCCATTGCCATGGCACCAGGACAGCCATCAGGAGCCCCACACCATTGCAGTACGGCGTTTCCCCACCACCTGACTCCCGTAGGGGCCTGCCTGTGCTGGGCAGAGGGGAACCCCCTGATGCTTCTCACCTCATTTTTGCAGGTCCACCGGTGGCATGCCCCTTTCTCGGGGGGCTCATTCCACTTGAGGTGGAAAATATCCCCCATTCATCTCTGTCTCCCTGGACGTACAGGGTCATGACCTCTATCGGCCCTGTACGTCTGGGGTCATGCACCCACCTCCACTCTGCCCACTCTCCACCCCCATCTAGAGCTCTCCACGTACATGCAGGGAGCTTTTTTTTTCAGAATTAGGTCCCTGCAACTAGCAGGGGCTGGTTGTCCAAGCTGGACGTCCATCCCCACTATTCGCAGTTCTGGATGACCCCCATCGTATATGGAACGTCCTTAAAAGACAAATGTCTGCTGCCAGCTGGGTTATAGTGCGGACCACCTGGCTACTACTTCATGCCACCTGCCATGCCATCTGGCAAAAATTGTTGGGGAGAACACTGTAGATCAACTTGTAGAAATCCAGTTGCGATATCAAACATGCTTGCCTTATTCTCAATAAATCAAAGGTGGTCAGTAATGGCATCAACTATCTAACAGCCTTTAAACATTAAAACAAGCACTGAATCACCATTTAAAAAATTAAAAACACAAACTTTCTAAATGGCGCTCTCCTGCCTAAATCAAGAAATGTATAGGCTATAGTTTTTTCCAGTATTTGCGTAGCCCCAAAACAAATCATCAAATCCAAGTTTCTCATTCATTCCCATCCTGAGGATCTCCATCTTTACAGTATCCAGACACTGAGGTTGGATGAGGCTGCTGATTTCTTCCAAATCCTTCCAATTTTCTGGCTGCTCAACAGGCCCTTATCATAAGGGCGTGGAACTGGAACTAAACCAATTTTCCCTCCTCTTTTGGCTATCAAAAAGATCTTAGTCTAGTGGATCCCCCCCATCATCACACTCAAGTGAGAGAGTCACCCTCAAGGTGGTTGCTCATAAGTGCAATCAATCTTTTCCCTCTCAATTGTTCAGATTTTCTTCAGAGTTGAGAAAATCCAACTATCATCTGCTGGAGACAGAATAACACAGAGTTGCCTTCTAGTGGTTCAGTCGGATAGAGACATGGGAGTGATGCCACTGAAACCTGGGCATTTCATTGGTTCTCTGTCTCCACCAATCATGTTGGTAGGAGAACAGAACCCACTTGCCTGGACTGGTCTAGCAGGAGTGCAGGACAATATGGAATCAAGTTACTCATCCATCTCCATCCTGAGGATCTCTATCTTTGCAATATCAATTTTTAAACTATATACATGAATCTCAACCCATCCAATGGTCCTGTTATTTTTTGGAATACTAGCTCAACGCTTCTTAGAAATTAACACTAAAATGAGGAAAGTAGTTAGAAGGAAACTAAAAGTAGTAGTTACCAGGGTTAAAGGTTTGTAGGAGACATGGAGACTTTCTAAAAATAAAAACAATAGCCAAGAGCAGGAAAAGAGTAATCCAACTATAGCAAAAACCCGCTAAACACCTTACAAGGTACAAATTCTCACGACACACTAATACCAAATAATCTTATAATATATATAACCAGGCAAAAAAATGACCTCAGATGTCACAACTCCACATTTAGTGATAAATCACTATATGGTGTTGGTAGACGCTTACATCACCGGTCAAAGCCTCCCTACCGTCCTAACAAATTTTTGAATGGTCATTATTTTTTTAATTGACATCTTTATATATTTTTTTATTGAAGATTTTTGGTACTGTTAGTTGGGGATGTTTAGAATGCTGTGTTGACACTGTGCTGCTCCAATATTGTTTTTTATTATTGTGGTGTAGCTGTGGTTTTAAGATGACGTTATAGGTTAGTAGTTATCGGATTGGCTGGTTGTGTGATTAAGTACGTCACACGCCGAGGTGGATCAGTTGAAGCCGGTGAGAAGCCATTGCTGAAGAGAGATTTGCTGTATGACGTTGCTCCTGAAGAAGCCTGGTTATGGCGAAACAAAAGCTTTTGTAGAGCTTTGGTCAACTTTCGAGCTTTAAGTTGTATATCTCTCTCCGGTTCTTCGGTTGGTACTGGAATTGGTTAACAGCGTGTGTTGAAGAGCTGGAACTTTGCTGGATGAAAATTCGTCATTATAAGCTAAGTTATTTGCATTTATTGCTTGTTGCAATGCTTTTAGATTCTGCAGTGATTTTCATTTTGCTTTTAGGTATCGCTCTTGGACTGTATTAGGCTACGTTTAGCCTTGCAATTATATGATACATGACGCTGTTTTCCAGTGTGAAAGTGGTTGTATGTATGTGGTATTGAATGGTAATTAAGTGAGAATGTATATGTTTGTTTTTTAGGTAAATTTCTAGTTTGGTTAGTATTCTAGAGATGTTTTCCCAGTGGTAATTATGGTGTACTATATTTATTGTGAATTGAATTAAAAAATTTGTTAGGACGGTAGGGAGGCTTTGACCGGTGATGTAAGCGTCTACCAACACCATATAGTGATTTATCACTAAATGTGGAGTTGTGACATCTGAGGTCATTTTTTTGCCTGGTTATATATATTATAAGATTATTTGGTATTAGTGTGTCGTGAGAATTTGTACCTTGTAAGGTGTTTAGCGGGTTTTTGCTATAGTTGACTTTCTAAAAATACCATCTTGGAAGTCCAGATAAAATGCATTCCAGAAATTAATAAGGGTCAAAAGAAGAACTTTTCTGCCAGCACAGCTAAATGCTGCTGTGAAAGAGGCTACTAAAACCAAAATGATCTCTTTCCACCTGGAACTGGAAGAGGAGACAAAATCCTAGGAACAAGAGGTGCCAGGACTCAAAAACCCCCAAACTGTAGGATCAGCAACCAGGAGACAATGGATGGCAGTGGTTGGCAACTCCCTTCTGGGGAATACAGAGGCATCCATCTGCCATCCAGACATTATGTCCCGGGAGGTGTGATGTCTGTCTGGTGCTTCGATCTGAGACATTACAGAGAGTTTGTCAAGACTCCCCAAAGCCTACCACCTATTATCCAATGTTGCTCAACCATGTTGGCACAAATGATAATTCTAGGTTCCCACACAAGCGTATCAAAAGTGACTTTGTGGCTCTGGGAGAAGTGGTGAAGCAGAGAGGTGCATGGGTGGTATTCTCCTCAATCCTCCCGGTTGAGGGTCAGGGCTGAGACTGATAGGCTCATATCCTAGAGATGAACGTCTGGCTGCATGGATGGTGTCAGACAGCATTTTGGCTTCCTTGACCATGGTATGATTTTTCAAGGGCTGCTGAACAGAGATGGCGTCCATCTACTGAAGAAGGGGCAAAGCATCTTCTGCAACAGACTGGCTAATCTACTGAGGAGGGTTTTAAACTAGAATTGTCGAGGATGAGTGAAGAAAGCCCTCAGGTAAGTAAAAGATTAAAGAACGGTATAGAAAAGGTTAAAAAAAAAGTGTAAAATCTGAAGAGCTGCATATACTGATACCCATAGTATGCAAAATTAAGTCAAACTGGATCTTTTAGTGGCAGTAATGGAGACATGGTATACACACAAAGCAATAACTTGTATGTAGTTATACCAGGCTATAGTCTATTTAGAAAAGACAGGGTGGGAAGACAGAAAGGAGAAGTGGCACTATATGCAGGGGCGGCTCAAGGCAATCTGCTGCCTGAGGCGAAGGATGAGTTGGCGCTCCCTCCCCCCATAGAGGTGGACGGGGCTTTTTCAGAGCTCCAATCAGGGACAGCGTAGTTACTCACCTGTAACAGGTGTTCTCCAGGAGCAGCAGGAATCAGTCCTCACTTATGGGTGACGTCGGCGCCGACGGAGCCCTCGCGGAGCAATTTTCCCCAGCTTTCAAAGAAAGCCTTTGGGAATTGCAGCGCGCATGCGCGGTAGTCTTCCCGCCCGAAGGTGCCATCTTAGCCAGTCAGATGACATAGCTAAAAAGACAGCATAAAAATTTGCAAAAAGAACATAAGCAGACGATTGCAACTCCAAGGGGAGGAGGGAGGGTAGTGAGGACTGATTCCTGCTGCTCCTGGAGAACACCTGTTACAGGTGAGTAACTACGCTTTCTCCAGGACCAAGCAGGAAGTCAGTCCTCACTTATGGGACTCCCAAGCTCAAGGCTACCGGAGACCCTAAGCACAAAAATGAGCTCCCTCTAGCTCAGCAGCACAGAAGGATAGAATCTTCGCTGAATTATCACCCACCGGTAGCCCACATCCGGGATGGAGGGTAGGAGTTGCTCAGACCTCAAAGAGATTACGGAGGACTGCCTGTCCGAAAGCACTGTCCCTACGGGACTCCCTCTCGAGACAGTAATGGACCGCAAAAGTCTGGCTCGAAGACCAAGTAGCGGCCCGGCAGATGTCTGCCAGCGGAACAGAGCGGAGGTAAGCCACTGACGTGGCCTTTGCCCGAACGCAATGAGCCGTGACTCGACTTTCTAAGGCGAGTCCGGCTGCCCCATAAGCCCAAGAGATACAGTCCGCAACCCAGATGGACAGAGTACGCTTGGAGACCGGGAGCCCCAATTTATTGGGGTCAAAGGACACAAAAAGCTGCGCAGCTTTACGGTGCTCCCGCGTACGGTCAAGGTAGAAGTTCAACGCCCTTCTACAGTCCAGGGTATGGAGGACCGTCTCAGCTCGGCTGGAGTGTGGTCTGGGAAAGAGGGTTGGAAGTACCACCTCCTGATTCAAGTGAAAAGGGGAGACCACTTTAGGCAGAAACTTTGGGTGAGTCCGTAGGACTACCCTATTCTTGTAGAACCGAGTGTAGGGGGGATCAGACACGAGGGCCTGTAATTCACTTACGCGCCTAGCGGAAGTGAGGGCTATCAAGAACAGCGTTTTCCAAGACAGAAAACGGAGAGAGCAGGTAGCCATAGGTTCAAAAGGCGGACAGGTGATCCGCTGTAAAACCACATTCAGGTCCCAGTCAGGCGCTGGCGGGCGCAGAGGTGGTTTAAGTAGTAGGAGACCTCGGAGAAACCTCGCTACGAGAGGGTCGTTGGAGAGAGGTCTGCCGTCCACCGGCACATGATGTGCGGAAAGAGCACTGAGGTGAACTTTGACGGAGTTGGACTTAAGTCCCAGATTAGAGAGGTGTAGCAAGTACTGTAAGATCACCGACACCGGGCAGGAGAAGGGATCCTGAGACTGTTGGGTACACCAGACTGCAAAGCGACGCCATTTAAGGGCGTAGCATTTGCGGGTAGAAGGCCGTCGCGAAGCCAAGACGACCTCCTCCACCTCTGCCGGCAAGAGGAGAGGAGCAAGGACTACCCTCTCAGCAGCCAGGCCATGAGGTTGAGAGACCTGAGGTTGGGGTGCAGTAGGGACCCCTGATCCTGGGTGAGGAGATCCGGTTGCACCCCCAGAGGGATTGGATCCTCCACCGCCAGTTGCAGCAAGAGCGGAAACCACGGCTGCCTGGGCCAGCGAGGGGCCACCAGGATCACGAAAGCTTTGTCTCGGAGAACCTTGAAAAGGGTCCGAGAGACTAACGGGATGGGAGGGAAAGCGTACAGAAGGCTCCCCGACCATGAGATCAGAAAGGCGTCCGCCGCCACCCGAAGGGGGTGAGGCTGACGAGAGCAGAAGCGAGGAAGCTGCCGGTTGTGAGGACTGGCAAAGAGATCCACTGTGGGGAGGCCCCACCTGAGGAAGAGCTTCTGAACGATCAAGGGGTCTAGACGCCACTCGTGCGGCTGGAGGACCCTGCTGAGTTTGTCCGCCAGGCAATTTTCTTGGCCCGGGAGATAAACTGCCTTGAGGAGAATGCCGTGACCGACGGCCCAAGAGCAGAGCTTCTGTGCCTCCCGGCAGAGGAGGAAGGAGCCCGTGCCCCCTGCTTGTTCACGTAGAACATGGCAACTTGATTGTCCGTCTGGACAAGGACGGACTGTTGGGAGGTCAGGTGGGAGAAGGCCTTGAGAGCTAGGCGGATCGCCCTGAGCTCCAGGAAGTTGATCTGCTGAGCAGACTCCCACTTGGTCCAGAGGCCCTGAGTACGTGCCTCTTGGCAATGGGCTCCCCAGCCCAGGAGGGATGCATCGGTGGTCAGCACCCGGGTCGGCTGAGGTGACTGGAAAGGCATTCCCAATACCAGGTTCGGCTGCCGGAGCCACCACCGGATAGACGAGACCAGCGGCTCGGAGACGCGCACCAGGTCTGCTAGGCCGCCCGTGGCCTGTCGCCACTGCTGGCGGAGACACCACTGAGCAGGCCGCATATTCAGGCGGGCATTGGGGGTCACATGGACGGTGGAAGCCATATGGCCGAGCAGTCTCTGAAGCCGGAGATGGGCCGCCACGACCGCGAGACATTTTGTGAAGACTCGCGGTGCGGAGGACAGGCCGAAGGGCAGTACTCTGTACTGGTAATGATTTCCTGCCACCACAAACCTTAGGTATTGGCGGTGGCTTGGGTGGATGAGGATGTGCGTGTAAGCATCCTTTAGATCCAAGGAGCATAGCCAATCTCCCTGCTGGAGGTAGGGCAGAAGGATTCCAAGGGTAAGCATTTTGAACTTCTCCCGCACAAGGAACTTGTTGAGGTTGCGCAAGTCCAGGATGGGTCGGAGGCCTCCTGTTCTCTTTGGTATCAGAAAATACCTTGAATAGAAGCCCTGACCTCTCAGGTGGTGTGGCACCGGTTCCACCGCCTGATCCTGCAGAAGACCTGCTAACTCCTGAAGGAGCAACTCCCTGTGCAGAGGGGGGCGCGGAGGCTCTCCCGGAAAATAGGAGGGAGGGACCTGATGGAAGTGGAGAAGGTAGCCCTCTCGCACGACCTGAAGCACCCAGGCATCTGCGGTGATGCTGGACCACCTGTCGGCGAAGTGAACCAGCCGGCCTCCGGTGCTGGAGGGAACCAGCGGGGGGGGAGAGGCTATGCTGAGCGAGTCAAAAACCCCCACCCTGCTGAGCAGGGGCTGGTGGCGCAGGCTTGGGGGCTTGCTGCCTACGGGACCCGTTACCCCGTCCCTTGGCCTGCTGGCCCTGTTGGGGAGCTGCAGGGGCCTGATAATGGGGGTATTGTTTGTAGGCAGCCGCCTTCCTCGGGTAAAAGGTCTTCTTTCCCGAGCCCTTCTTTTTCTGGGAAGGGGCGGAGGTCTTCCTAGAAAGCCTGGTCCTGGTGAGAGTCTCAGTCTCAATTTGTGCAGCCTTTTCCGCCATGGGCTTGCCAAAGAGGTTTTCGCCTCGGCAGGGGACATCGACCAACTTGTCCTGTACCCAGGGCTCAAGGTCGGACGACTGAAGCCAAGCCTGTCGGCGGGCACCGATGCCGGCTGCGGCTACTCGAGCCGAGGCTTCAAAGCCATCATAGGCTGCTCGGGACATGAACTTTGAGCATTCCCGAATACCTGTGGACAAGGCTAGGAACCTCCGCAAGGGTTCCTCGGACAAACCAGCGGAGAAGCCGGCTAGCTCTTTAGCCAGATCCCTGAGAAACATGCCCATGTAGAGCTGGTAAGTCTGGACACGACAGGCGAGCATAGAGCCCTGGAAGCACTTTTTGCCAAGGCCATCCAGGTTACGGGCCTCCCTACCAGGAGGCACCGAGGAGTGCATCTTCTGGCTCTTAAGACGATGCATGGCCGATTCCACTACCATGGAATGGTGTGGCAACTGCGCCTTTTGAAAGCCAGGGCTCTTGCGGACTCGATAGATAGAATCGACCCGCTTGCTCAGGACCGGCGAGGAGGCCGGACTCTCCCACATGCGGAAGAGTAGTCGTTCCAGCATAGGAGGAACCGGCACAGTAAAGTGCTCCCTCGCGGGAGAGTCATACTGGAGGGCGTCGAGCTCTTCGGCTCGAGGCTCCTCCTCGGGGTCCGCAGGGAAGGCCAAAGCCTTGGCCATATCCCTAACGAAATCCGAGAACCGGGCATCCTCCGGGGGGGACTGCTTCCGAGGCTCGGACTCCGGAGAGTCCGATGGGACACACCGAGTCCGGAAAGAATCAGGTGACTCTTCCTCCTCAGACTCCCAGACCGACTCCGACGAGGACTCGGTGGGGTCGGCTCGGGCAGGGTGCGGCGCCAGCCGCCCCGACGCCGAGGGAGTCGGCGTCGGCGACCTCGGTCCCGAACGGGAGGCCGAGGGCGACCTCGACCGAGGATCGACTCGAGTTCTCATCGACTCGAGGATCGGCTCGGTCTCCGGGGTCGACTTGGACGTCGACGTCCCGGCGGTCGGGGCAGCGACGCCAGCGAAGCCAGCGAGCAGTGCCCGCTGCTGGTCCATGAAGGCAGACAATCTGCTCTCCAAGGCCGTCAACCTGAGTCCGAGCTCAGGCGACCCAGCAGCCCCCGACTCGGGCCCCGACGGCGTCGGGCCCGACGTCGGCTGACGCGGAGGCGAGTCCAGAAGGACAACAGGACTTACCCGGGCAGGCATCTCCGACTCCAGGCGAGGTCGCTTCGGGAGGTGTTCCTTCTCCAAGGACCCGGGGCGGCTGTCGGGGCTATGCGACCTGGCCCTCGCGGAGCCAGGAGCGTCCACCGACGCCGCCCTCGCGGGTTTTTTCCTTCCGTCGATGGTCCCCGGAGGGAGAACCCCGGTCGGAGGAGCTCCGTCGACGGTCCGAACTGGAGCCTTTCGACAGTGAGGCCTCCGACGAGGTCCGGGTACGGCTGGGGTCAGCGAAGATTCTTTCGCGCTGATGCCGCCGACTTCTCAACGCCTTCGAGGTCGAAAGAAAAAAGGAAAATTACAGAGGAAAATCAACTTTTACGCGGGGACAAGACGGGGACGTCTGTAGGGCTCCGCGGAAAAAAGAAGACTGGCTAAGATGGCACCTTCGGGCGGGAAGACTACCGCGCATGCGCGCTGCAATTCCCAAAGGCTTTCTTTGAAAGCTGGGGAAAATTGCTCCGCGAGGGCTCCGTCGGCGCCGACGTCACCCATAAGTGAGGACTGACTTCCTGCTTGGTCCTGGAGAATGAACCAAACCAAAAAAGCTGATTAGATTATATGGAGGAAATTCAAGATGTTTGCACACCAAGGAACTAAAAGAGAGCGAGAACCAACACCACAGTTTATAAAACCAAATTATAACTCATTTTTATTTTGTCGTTATAAACTGCGTTATGGTTCTTGCTTTTTTTTTTCAACATATATTTTGCATCCACTGTGGAATGCAGAGCAGAACCAGGACATTCATCCACAGAACTCAATATCTTAAAAAAAAAAATATATATATATATATATAAAATAGGATTCTGATCATCTCACTAACAGCAAACATTCTCCAGTACCAGGCATATTGCGAACAAATACAAAACTCTACAACAAAGAGCACATCTACCATACCATATCAGTACAAACTTCCAAAACTCACATAAGGAGCCCATGTAAAAAAAGGTCACTGTAAATACTTCAATGGGCCCTGGAACATCCATATACCTATTTGAAAAGCTGAACAAGTCAAATTAATACAGTACAAACTCCATGTTAACAGAACACCTGGCCTCAGTCAGACATTCAGAACACAGACCCTCACCAAGTACAGAATAAATAACCACAATCTAAAGTAAAAATAAAAATATGTAGACAAAATTTAAACTGAAACCCCAAGAAGCCAGACTCTGCATGCAGTGCAATATCAGATGAATAAGAGATGCAGTTACCCCATACTATGTAAAATATAGAAATAGCACAAAGTCCAGTCACTAAAATTAAATAAAATTATTTTTTCTACCTTTGTTGTCTGACCATTTTATTCTCTGATCATGCTGGTACTGATCTGAGGCTTCTGCTTTCCTGTCTTCGCTTATCTCTTTCTGTGGTCTATGGTCCATCTGCCATTTCTTATCTTCTTTTGTTTTCTTCACTTCCTTCCATCAGCCCATTTCCAGTTCCAGTAACCCTCCCCAGTACTGACCCCCCTTTCTAGTCTTCCCCTCCAATGTCAACTGCCTTGCATTCCCATGACTGCCACTGGTGTCCATTCCCTTCCAGTCCCCCTCCTTCCCCACTGTCCAGCCCCTTCTAGTCCAAATACCATCCCAGGTATCAGCTTACGTCCACTCTCAATGCCACCCCCCCCCAGTCAGCTCCCTTCCAGTTGCCTTACCCTCTGTCCATCCCCCTTCCAGTGCCATTCGCACATGTCAGCTCCCTTCCAGCCTCCTCCCCATTACCCAGCCACCTACCACTCCCATCCCCAAGTGTCAGCTCCCTTCCAATCCCCCTTCAGTACATCTCAGGTGTCAGCTCCTTTCCAGCCCCCTTCCTTCCCCCATGTCAGCTCCCTCCCTGCCCTCTCCTTCCACTGGCAGACCCTCTCAGTTTCCGCTCTCTTCCAGTCCTATTCTCCTATCCCCCCGTATCAGCCCATTTGTACCCCTAGCTCCTAGTTTTCTTCCAGGGCCAGCAGCACTCTCCTCCCCTCCCCCATTTCCAGTCCTATCCCCCTTATCAACTCACTCCAGTCCTAGCCTCCCATCAGTCCATTTCCTGTCCTAGCCCCACCAATCAGCCCATTTCCAGGCCTAATTCCACCACCAATCAGCCCATTACCAGTCCTAGCCCCCCCCCCCCCCGATCAGCCTATTTCCATTCTTAACCCCCATCAGCCCATTTCCAGTTCTAACCCCCCCATCAGCCCATTTCAAGTTCTAACCCTCCCCCATCAACCCCAGTGCTACCCCTCCCCCCCAGCCCAGCCCAGCCCGACCTTCAAAGGGAAATTTAAAACAACAAACAAACCCACAAATGATCAGAGCTGGAGCCTTTGCAGCTCCGATCGTTTTTTTTTTTTTTTTTGGGGGGGGGGGGGTTTGGAAGGCCAAGTGAGGCGGTCTTTTGGGGGGCAATTTTTACCACCCCCAAAAAGTTGCTACCTGAGGCCACCGCCTCACTCGGCCTCAATAAAGATACAAGGCAAAGCAATTAAATCCAATAAAGTACGGCACAAAATAAAGAAAACTGTTCAAGCACACAGTATGGGAGAGTGAAACAGAGGTAAAACAAACAAACAAGGAAAATACTAAAAAGTATTATAGCAGGATTATCCAATATTTCCTTATCCCAATCATACTAAGCTAACCAGCACATAATGGACTCCAAAAACTAAAGGCAATCACCTTGACTTCAGAAATTCTTCCAGCTGAAGGGGCTCAAAAACACATATGAATCTTTCCCTGACATAACCAGACATTTACTGGGGAATTTCAAGAAAAAAAGATACAGTCTAGTCCCGGACCTCTGGGTTGTCTACCTTAAACAGGTGCTTGGAGACTGAGGAACCACCTTCTTCTTCTGATGTCAGCAGTATATCATCCTGGGATCTGCCTCCATCTCCCAGTTACCTATTGACAAAGCAGACTCACCGGAGCAACAAGTAAGTATTTATACAAACTACATCATGCCTATCAGATGCCAAAAAAGCACCCCAACTTTGTAGTAACTGAGAATGGGAACAACAAAGAAACAGGGCAAAACAGTAACTGTAGCCCACAAAAAACTGCAAGGAATCTACTCCCAACACAAGAAGGAAGGCCACAAACCCGAGGGAAAAGACCACCCCCCAGACGCACTTAAAATTCTTACCTTCATTCACTGACTTGTTTTCTCTGGCTGCCGATGGCGGTACGCAACCACCCCAGGGCGGGATACGGGACTAGACTGTATCTACTCCAGGAACAACAATTAGCAGGTAAGTCTAATTTAACCTTCCTGATCGTATCTCCAGTCTAGTCCCGGACCTCTGGGTGTGTACCAGAGCAGTACTCAATGGGAGGGACCCACCGAGGCAGCCTGCATGACCACCGCTCCAAAACACACATCCTGTTGCGCCTGAACATCCAGACGGTAGTGCTTAACAAACGGATTCAGGGAAGACCATGTTGCCGCCTTACAAATTTCCAGTGGTGGGACCAGGCGGGACTCCGCCCATGACGCCGCTTGCGCTCTCGTAGAGTGGGCACGCAACCCCTCTGGCACGGTCTTACCTTTTAGCACATACGCGGAAGCAATAGCTTGTTTAATCCACCTCGAAATGGAGGCCTTCGAGGCCGCCTCACCCCTATGTGGGCCCGCGAACAGCACAAACAGCCGCTCCGACTTACGGAACTCCGCCGTACGCCAGAGATACCGCTTTAACGCCCTCTTCACGTCCAGAAGACTCCTCGCTCCGACAGCCTGGTCCCCCGAAGGAGTACTAAACACCGGCAAGGAGATAACCTGATTCAAGTGGAACGCTGACACTACCTTAGGTAGGAAGGAGGGCACGGGCCGCAAAACCACCTTAGACTCAAAAAAGGATAGGTACGGCTCCTTACAAGACAAGGCCTGCAAATCCGATACTCTACGCGCCGAACAAATCACCACCAGAAAAACCACCTTCAAAGTGAGATCCTTTAATGATGCCCGACCCAACGGCTCAAAGGGTGGGCGTTCCAAGGCCTCCAGCACGAACGGGAGGCTCCATTTCGACACCAAGTGCCGCCCAGGGGGTCTCAAAAGCGAAACCGCTCTAAGGAACCGCCTAATGTCACCGTGCCCCCCGAGCGGCCAGCCACCTACTCGACCTCTGTAACAAGCCAGGGCCGCGACCTGCACCCTCAATGAAGAAGCCGCCAGCCCTTTCTCAAAACCATCCTGCAAGAACTGCAATACCTGCGGGACTGAGGCCTCCAACGCTGCGCACGCGTGATCGGTACACCAGGCTTCAAATACTCACCAGACCCGGACATACGTTAGAGACGTGGATCTCTTCCTAGCTCGCAGTAAAGTACCAATCACCGAAGCCGAATAGCCCCTCGCCTTCAGCCGCGTCCTTTCAATAGCCAAGCTGTAAGCGAGAACCGATCCAGGTGGGGCATCCACAGCGGCCCCTGCGACAACAAATCCACTCGCCGTGGGAGACGCCAGGGGCTGTCGAACAGCAGTCACACCAAGTCCGCGTACCAGGGCCTGCGAGGCCAATCCGGGGCAACCAGAATCATGAGGCCGCGGTACGCCTCTATTCGCTGGATAACCCGGCCTATCAGCGCCCAAGGAGGGAACACATACAGAAGTTCCCCCTCCGGCCACCGTCGAACCAGCGCATCGAGACCCTCCGACATTCTTTCCCTTCTCCGGCTGTAAAACAGACTCGCCTTTGCCGACTGAAAGGTCGCCATGAGATCCATGACCAGAAGGCCCCAGCGACGCACCAGGCTCTCAAACACCTCCGGGTGAAGGACCCACTCCCCGGGGTCCACCCGGACCCGACTCAGAAAATCCGCTTGCACA
The DNA here is from genome assembly GCA_033557465.1 of Ichthyophis bannanicus. Lineage (NCBI taxonomy): Eukaryota > Metazoa > Chordata > Amphibia > Gymnophiona > Ichthyophiidae > Ichthyophis > Ichthyophis bannanicus. The sequence continues at coordinate 132,109 of JAWIIG010000069.1, forward strand.
TTGTCTACTCCTGCCACATGCGCCGCTGAGAGGTCCAGCAGGTTTTCTTCGGCCCAACCAAGCAGAGTCTCTACCTCTGCCTCCAGAGCTGCGCTGCTGGTCCCCCCCTGACGATTCACATACGCCACCGCCGTCGTGTTGTCGGAGAAGACGTGCACCGACTCCCCTGCAAGCAACTCGTGGAAATCTTGCAAGGCCAGAGCCACAGCTCGCAACTCTAGCCTGTTGATGGACCAGGTCTCCTCCTGCACGTTCCACCGCCCCTGGGTGAACCGGCCCTGGCAATGCGCACCCCAGCCCGCTAGGCTGGCATCTGTCGTCACCGGCACCCAGGCGGGCGGCTCCAGCAGTCTCCCCTTCCGCAACATCGTGGGGTTTAAACCACCACTGCAGGGCAAGGAAGCTTCTTTGACAGAGAATCCCGCTGGTGCGACCAGCATCGGAGCAGGGCTCTCTGCAGTGGTCTCATGTGCGCTCTTGCCCATGGCACCAACTCTAACGTCGCCGCCATCATGCCCAGCAGCTGCAGGTACTCCCATGCAGTGGGCGCCCGGCGGCGCAAGAACCTCCGCACCAGCCGCTGGCCCGTCGCTGAGGTAAAAACACATGTCCGGACCTTGTGTCGAACCGAGCTCCGAGGTATTCCAAGTCCTGCGAGGGAATGAGACGGCTTTTTGCCAGACTGACCACCCAACCCAGGCTCTCCAGGAAGGACACTACCCTGGCTGTCACTCGTTCGCTCTCGGCCCTGGACTTTGCACGAATCAACCAATCGTCTAAATATGGATGGACTAGAATCCCTTCCTTTCGCAATGCCACGGCTACGACCACCTTGACCTTGGTGAACGTATGGGGAGCCGTCGCCAGCCCGAAAGGCAACGCTCGGAATTGAAAGTGCCCGAACGGAAACGCAAAACGGAGAAAACGCTGGTGATCCGGCCGAATGGGGATGTGAAGATACGCTTCGGCAAGATCCAGAGATGTGAGAAACTCGCCCTTTCGTACTACCACAATCACTGACCGAAGCGTTTCCATGTGAAACCACGATACACGGAGCCGGCGGTTCACCCCCTTGAGGTCCAGAATCGGCCGACACCCTCCGTCCTTCTTTGAAACGACAAAATAAATGGAGTATCGACCGCAGCCGAGTTGGGCGCGCGGCACCGGAACTATAGCCCCAAGCTCGAGGAGCCTTTGGACAGTCCCCTGCACCGCCTCGCGCTTGCTTGGCGATCTGCAGGGAGACATGACGAAAGCATCCCGAACCGGCATGTGGAATTCCAAGGCATAGCCTTGGCGAATGACCTCCAGCACCCACTGATCTGTCGTAATGTGGACCCAGGCTGCATAAAACTCCTGCAGTCTCCCCCCTACCGAAACGAGAGGGGCCTGGGTCCCCCTGGCATCATTGCGATTTTTTAAAATTAGACGAGGAAGACCCAGAGGAAGCCCCGAAGCCTCTTCCTGCCCCCCGAAACCCCCGGAAACCCTGGTTCCTATTGGGGAATCTACCCCTCTGAGGGAAATTAAATCTCTGAAAGCGGTACCTGCGAAAATCTCTCAACTGGCCCTTGCCCCCAGAAGCTGGCCGACCTTGCTTAGGCTTGTCTTCCGGCAACCTACCGCCCTTCGACTCGCCAAGGTCCTTAACTAACTTCTCGAGATCCTCTCCGAACAGGAGACGCCCCTTAAAGGGTAGCTTGCTGAGTCGCGACTTAGAGGAATAGTCAGCCGCCCAATTACAAAGCCAGAGATGCCGCCTGGCGGCTACCGCCGAAGCCATGCTCTTCGACAAATCCTCTCATGAGATCATAATGTGCATCCACCAGATAGGCCGCCCCGGACTCGAGCCTGGAGGCCTCATCAGCCCCCTCGCCGGGCCGTTCTCCTTGAATCCGCTGCGACCAGCGAAGACAGGCCCTGGCCACCCACGCTCCACAAATAGCCGCTTGGAGCGACAAGGCATTCACCTCAAAAATTTGACGCAGCATGGCATCAAGACGCCTGTCCTGAGCATCCTTGAGGGCTGCACCCCCTTCTACCGGGATAGTAGTCTTCTTAGTGACTGCTGCAACCGCTGAATCCACCTTAGGCGCCTGGAAAACCTCCCTATCCTTATCCAATAAAGGATAGAGCCGGCGCATCACCCTGGCTCCCTTCAATGGGGCCTCCGGCACATTCCATTCTTCCTGAATCATCTCCTGAAAGACCCTGTGCACCGGAAAGGCTTTCTGAGTTTTCCTAAAGACCTGCAGCAAAGGATCCTCCATGGTGTCATCCTCCGAGGAACCCGGGACCGGCATGTTTAGGGCCCCTAGCGTTTCCGCAACTAGCGCTGGAAGCTCCTCCCTGCGGAAGACCCACACTACTCTTGCCTGATCCTCCTTTTCTGCAAGCTCACCTTCTTCCAACTCTTCCTCAAAGTCCACACTATGGGACTCCTCTTCTGAAAGTCGCCCCTCCGACGCCACCGAAGGATCTTTAAACTCCTCATCCTCCATGCGCCTAGCCTTTTCCTGGTGAACTTCCGTAGATACGGCGGAAGAGGGCCTCTTCACCCCCAGCCTTTCAGGAGTGCCCACCTGGGGGGTTAACGGGGTTCCACCAACTGCTTGCTGCAGCAAAGCCATAAAATCCTTAGAAAAAATAGAGGCCAGGCCCTTGGACCAGACCGCAGGGGCGGGAGGGAAGTCTGGAGCAGAGAATGGCCTGCCACCGGTTCCTCTAAGGGCAGGGAAGAAGCCTGAGCCGCCCCTACCTCTGACTCGGCCCACGCAGCTGCCTCCTTGGACTCTCCGTCCTGCTCCATTAATGTGGCTTCCTTTGCATACCCCTTGCACACATCCGACTCTGCCACAGAACCCCTCCTAGCCCCGCACACAAAACACTGGGGTCTAGCGGGCATGATAGGAACAAACAGCTGCCCCACAGAGACACAGTCAGCTGATAACCCCCCTAGCACCCAAGGCAACTCGGGCAGCCTGGGGGGGAAGAAGGCTGTGCCGCTTAAGTGGCCCCTGAGAAGCACTGCCGCTGAGGCAGAGGCCAGCCCTATGTGCCTTTATAATTACCGTTTTCTTTTTTCTTTTTTTTTCAAAGCACACAAAAAAACACTAAAGACACAGCCACTGCAATCCACACGAAACTTCAGCCCACTCGCACCAAGAACGCCGCCAAACTAAAGACTTTAATGGCCTGCGCTGAGAAAAAACAGGGAACAGACACGTGGCAACGCAATCCGCCGCTGTCTCTGCCACGTGGTGGGCCGCACTCCAAGTTCGTGCCTAAAACGAGCAGGAGAGAACAGAGCCCCTGGCGGGCCTACTCACCATCGTTGGGGACTCTGGCCGCGATCCGCTGCCTTGCAGCCTGGCGACTCACCAGTACTGCACGCAGAGACTCCGGGCCCGGAAACAAAAGGAAAAAACGCAGCGGGCAGGAAATTCAAGCGGCGGGATCAGCCACTGCCGCCGGGAGACAGGCGCGCTGACAGGCAAAGCATCTGTGAAGCACCTTCTCCCCAAACTGCCGGGACTGGTCTGAAAGCAGCTCCACAGCCCAGACCCGGACCCGATGCAGCCCCCTTCTGAAAAAACCTCTCCTCCACCCCTGCAGAACGCCGGTAAGGCCCACACGGGGGGGGGGGGGGGGGGGATTCCTGCAGGAGATTTAAAGGCACAGAATACTGTCAGGCTCTGGACAAAGGAACCAGAGCACCTCCAAATTGTTGTTCCCTTTCCTTAGTTTTCCTTTTTTTTTTTTTTTAAACCCCTAAAATTTAACCCAGGACTATTCTTAATCATTCCTCCAGGGAGCCCGGACCCCCGGGCTAGCTCATAACAGCTGCTTGGAGACTGAGGTAACTGGGAGATGGAGGCGGATCCCAGGATGATATACTGCTGACAACAGAAAAAGAAGGTGGTTCCTCAGTCTCCAAGCTGCTGTTTAAGGTAGACAACCCAGAGGTCTGGGACTAGACTGGAGATACGATCAGGAACAGAACAGTTCTCCCTCCAGAACTGGCAGCATAACCTAAATATGTTCCCCAGCTCCAGGACTGCTGCTCTCCCATGGGATCTTCATGCTGTATCTCAGCTGTGTTAACTGCAGGAGTTCTCCAACTAGTAGCAGAATAATCATCTGAGTGTTGGGTCCCCAGTTCTGAGGCCACTGCTCTGCTGCAGTATCTTCTCGCACTACCCTCGCCTTCACTAACCGGAGTGCTTCTTCCTTTGACAATGGCAGAACAACTTGAAAAGAATGCTACCAAGTTTACAGAGCTGCAGCCCATCTTTAATGTGAGGGCTATATGCTGAACTTCAAAAGTCATTCGCCCTCCAGCAGAGGACAATGCAAGCAAGGGCCTCCAATCCCTAACCCAAGGACTACCACTCAGCGCATCAAACACACGTTTACTCCAAAAAAAACCTGAAATGGATAATACAGACCCATGGATATAAGTGTTGTGGATACTGTGCTGAACTTTCAAGGATTCCTTGCTTGCAGCTTAAATGGTCAGTTTTTCCTTTCCCTGCTGTGGAAGCCTTGGTAGCTCCACACTGCTGCTGTTAAGAGTTCTGAAAGTGTGTGTTTGGGGGGAGGAAGGGGGGGGGGCAAGGGGCACACAGGGGATCTCTTGATGCTGAAGAAAGGCCCTGCTCTGGTGGTGCTTGAGCCAGCATTTATTTTTCTTTACACATTTGTCTCTGCCATAGGATCATGGTTGCTGGGTGGGAGCCAGTTTCTTGTGGCTGCAGGCACCCTTGGGGTGCAGCATCAGACAAGAGGGACTTCCTGGCAGCTCCACTGGCACTGGAGTAGTAAGCCTAGCCTGACCCAATGGTGAGAGGCGCATTCCTCTGCACTCTGAGGGTTTAGCAGTTTGTCTTCTACAACTTCTGTCTAAACAGATGGATGAAGAGTCACCTCCCTTTTGGAAATGCAATGTTATCAATCTGAAACATAAAGATTCTGATAAATACATAGAGATTCTAACTGACCAGGTTTATTTCTCTGCAAGGAGGGTTCCAGTTCCAACCCTCCTTTATGCAATCACACTAAAGGATAAGCATACCCAAAGACCGTTTCACCTTGTGGCTCGATTCACAACAGCATACATACAAGACTCACCTTTTTTGTTGATTATCATGTCTTCACTGTAACATGACAGGACTTGTGCATGACAATAGTACATTCATCCTTCTCTTCAACCAATAGATAATCTTAATGATCCTAGTGATGTACAGATACTCAATCCAGGAGCTGAAGTCCAGAAACCCTACGAGACCTATAGGGATGTAGTACTGAAGTACCATCTCCAATCTGGCAGCCTCTCAGTTGCTATGGACAGAGGTCACGTGAAAGGAGAGCATCACCTTAGTGTGGCGGGAAGTGATCCTGTAGCTAAGACATGTCCACTAGGAGACGCAAAACCCTCTCTCACACCGAGGAGGTTTCTCCAGAGCCATGTGCCCATGAGGGAAGGGTTAGGATAGCTGTTATAGTTGGTGATTTGGTCATTAGGCATGTAGATAGCTGGGTGGCTAGTGGACGTGAGGACCGCCTGATAACATAGCTGCCTGGTGCAAAGGTAGTGGGACCTCACCCGCCACCTAGATAAGGTTTTAGATAGTGCTGGGGAGGAGTCTGCTGTCTTGGTACATGTTGGCACCACTGACATAGGAAAGTGTGAGGGAGGTTCTGGAGGCCAAAATTAGGCTTTTAGGTAGGAAGTCGAAATCCAGAACAGCATTTTCTGAAATGCTTCCCGTTCCATTTGCAGGGCCCAAAAGGCAGGCAGAGCTCCGGAGTCTCAATGAATGGATGAGATGATGGTGCAAAGAAGAGAGTTTTGGATTTGTTAGGAACTGGGCAACATTCTGGGGAAAGGGGGGGTTCTTCCAAAGGGATGTGCTCCACACCTTGCAGAATGAAACCAGGCTCCTGGCATTAACCTTTAAAAAGGAGGTAGAGCAGCTTTTAAACTAGATAATAGGGGAAAGCCGACAGTAGCCCAGGAGCACATAATTCAGAAGGATGTAGTAAAATAGGGAAACTAGGGCATCCCGACAGAGAGATTCCAACAAAGATAAAAGTAACTCAGATGTCCTTCAGTATAGAGACAAAAGATTACAAATTATATCTATCAACTGATAACCAGATTAATATGAATAAAACACACCCTCTAAAATGTCTGTATGCAAATGTTAGAAGTCTAAAAAAATAAGATGGGAGAGCTAGAATATATAGCACTAAATGAAAGGTTAGAAATGACTGGCATCTCACAGACCTGGTAGAAGGACAACCATGGGATATTATGATACCTGGGTACAAACTATATTGCAATGACAGAATAGTTCAAATTTGTGGAGGGGTTGTGCGCTATGTTAGAGAGGGCATCGAGTCACATAGGATTAAAGTTTTGAAGGAAATAAAATACACTGTAGAATCTCTATGGATAGAAGTTTCATGTAAAAAGAATAGGTGACGGCAGTAGAGGTGTACTACCAACTGTCTGGCCAGAATGAACAGATGGATGAAGAAATGCTAAAAGAAATCAGGGAAGCTAACAGAAATAACAGTAATAATGGGTGATTTCAATCACCACAGTATTGTCTGGGTCAATGTCACGGCAGGACATGCTAGCGAGATAAAGTTTTTAGATGTAATAAATGATTGCTTCTTGGAGCAGCTGGTTCATGAACAGATAAGAGACGAAGCTATTTTGGACCTAGTCCTTAGTGGAACACAAGATCTGGTGCAAGAGAAGGGTTTTGGGGCCATTTGGCAATAGTGATCATAGCACAGAAACATAGTAGCAGAAAAAGACCACATGGCCTATCTAGTTTGCCCTTCCATATCCACCATTACAAGAGTCCCTTTTGATTTAATAAATGGAATAAAGGTGGCAAGGAAATCCACAGTACTTTAACTTTCAAAGGGAGACTATGATAAAATGAGGAAAATAGTTATGAAAAAACTAAAAGGAGCAGCTGCAAAGGTTAAAGATTTACATCAAGTATGGGTGTTGTTTAACAGTACTACCTTGGCAGCCCAGACCAGATGTATTCCATGCTTTAAGAAAAATGGAAGGAAGGCCAAAAACTGCCAGCATGGTTTAAAGGTGAGGTCAGAGAAGCTGTTGTTGCCAAAAAAGCATCCTTCAGGAAATGGAAAAAGGAGCCTAATGACAAAAACTGGAAACAACATAAGCATTGTCAAGTTAGATGCAAGGCATTGATAAGGCAGGGAAAAAGAGACTTTGAAAAGCAGCTTGCCATGGAAGCAAAAATGCATAATAAGGTGAAATTAGACTTACCTGCTAATTGTTGTTCCTTGAGGAACTCCAGTCCAGTCCCGACCTCTGGGTTGTGTACCTCTTCCAGCAGCTTGAAAACTGAGCATGTCTTCTTTTGATGACACCAGTATAAATACTGAAAGGACCGCCCACAAGCTCCAGTAACCTATTAACAAAGCAGACTTGCAGGAGCAACAAATACGTGGTTAAAACAAACTAAATCATTCCACAACTTCATCTTGCCTTAAAATCTAACTTACCCCACAGCGGAGAAGAGATTCCCCCTCCCCTAGAATGTGGATGCTTACTTGTAGTCCATCTGGATGAAGGCATACGTGTATCACTGAGCCGGGAGCCAACCATCCTTTGCTCCGCTTTCAACCCACTCTGCTCCACATCTTCATACCCTTTGGCTACTTCCTTAGACCAGGAGAAACCTGCTTCAGGCCCCAGAACAGACAAACAGTACACAGGGAGGGAATTGGGACTGGACTGGAGTTCCTCAAGGAACAACAATTACCAGGTAAGTCTAATTTCACCTTCCTTATTGTCCCTCCAGTCCAGTTCCGACCTCTGGGATGTAACAGAGCAGTTAAATCAAATGGGAAGGGCCTGCCAAAAACAGCCTGAAACACCGCCAATCCATACCCCAGCATCTCCTGCTACTTGGGCGACCAGGCTGTAATGCTTAGCAACAGTATGGAGCGAGGAACAGGTTGCTACCCTACAAATTTGAACTGGTGGCACCAGGCTGTACTCCTCCCGAGGCCACATAAGCCTTCGTGGAAGCAGCACACCATCCCATCGGCCCTGGCTTACTCCTCCTAATGTGCGCCAACACGATTGCCTCTCTGACCCGGTCAGAAATAACGGCCTTAGCCGCCACCTCCCACCCTGCACAGTCCTCCAAATAGCCCAAATAGGTGCTACGACTAGCTGAGAACCGCAGTCCACCTCAAAGAACGCCTCCGGATGCGCTGGACATCCAAGAGGCACAACCACAGTCTGGTGTAATCAAATTTCGTGCCCACGAGTACTGGCAGGGGGACAGACTGGTACGAGAGAAAGTCAAACTATCTTGCCCAAAAAGGACTGCTCCGATCCCAGGCCCATGTTCTCATCTGAAAGGAAGAAACAGCACCTGGCAAAACTGGGCTTGAAGCTCCGAAAAAGAAAACTGCTCACAGAGCAGACAGCTACTAGAAACCCCCAACCTGAGGGTTAAGTCCTTCTGCAACACTGGGTACAATAGCTAAAAAGGGTTCTCTCACCAGCACCTCTAATACCAAATTGAGAACTCACAACGGTACCACTGAGCTCCACTGGGGGCGCAGGAGGAGCAACTCCCTTAGGAAACTTCCAAAGTCTGGGTGCATCCCCAACACTACTCCCTGGACCCTTTCGCGATTGCTGGAAAACACCACAAACTACATCAGCCAGGTACCAGCTGTCAGGCCCTTAATGAAAACCAGCCTGCCAGAATGCTACAATGCCTGGAATAAAGGCCGTGGACGGCCGAGCCTGCCTGTCTACACCATACTTCGAAGATGCACCAGATCCAGACATAGGTGAGAGGGGAAGATCTTTTCCTTGCCCTCCGCAAGATAAGAACATAAGAACATAAAGATATGCCATACTGGGTCAGACCAAAGTCCATCAAGCCCAGTATCCTGTTTCCAACAGTGGCCAATCTAGGTCATATGTACCTAGCAGTTTCCCCAAAAGACAAAGGTTCCACAATGCTTGTACTGGGTCAAGCATTGATATCCTGGGTCCCTTCTTAATAATGGTTTATGGACCTTTCCTCCAGGAACTTGTCCAAACTTTTTTAAACCCAGCTACACTAACAGCCTTTACTACATCATCCGTAACAAATTCCAGAGTTTGATTACACGTTGAATGAAAAAATATTTTCTTTTATTAGTCTTAAATAGTTTACCCTGTAGCTTTCATTGCATGTCCTCTAGTCTTTCTATATTCTGATAACGTAAATAATCGATCTACGTTTACCCGGTCCACTCCGTTCATTAATTTATAGACTTCTATCATATCTCCCCTCAGCCGTCTCTTTTCCAGGTTAAAGAGCCCCAACCTTTTTAGCCTTTCTTCATAGGCGTATCCTTCCATCCCCTTTACCATTTTGGTGGCTATTCTCAGAACCTTTTCTAATAATGCTATATCCTTTTTTAGGATACGGCGACCAGAATTGCACACAATATTCAAGGTGCGGTCTCACCATGGAACGATATAGAGGCATTATAATATCTTTTGTTTTATTTTCCATTCCTTTCCTTATGATACCTAGCATTCTATTTGCTCTCTTGGCCGCCGCTGCACACTGGGCCGAAGGTTTTAACATGTTACCCACAATGACGCCTAAATCTTTTTCCTGGGTGGTGGTGCATCGTGTAACCTTGCATCGTGTAACCATAGTTTGGGGTTGTTCTTCCCTAGGTGCATAACTTTGCACTTATCCACATTAAATTTCATCTGCCATTTTGATGCCCAGTCTTCCAATTTATCAAGATCCTCTTGCAATTTTCCACAATCCTCTTGGGTTTTAACAACTTTAAATAGTTTTATGTCATCTGCAAGTTTGATAACCTCACTCGTTATTCCTTTTTCCAGGTCATTTATGAATATGTTAAAAAGCAGCGGACCCAGCACAGATCCCTGGGGTACACCACTATTCACCTTTCTCCATTGGGAAAATTGGCCATTTAGCCCTACCCTCTGCTTTCTCTCTTTTAACCAGTTCCTGATCCACAATAGTACACTGCCTCCTATCCCATGACTCTTTAGTTTTGCCAAAGGTCTCTGATGAGGGACTTTGTCAAAGGCTTTCTGAAAGCGTAGTTACTCACCTGTAACAGGTGTTCTCCAGGAGCAGCAGGAATCAGTCCTCACTTATGGGTGACGTCGGCGCCGACGGAGCCCTCGCGGAGCAATTTTCCCCAGCTTTCAAAGAAAGCCTTTGGGAATTGCAGCGCGCATGCGCGGTCGTCTTCCCGCCCGAGGGTGCCATCTTAGCCAGTCAGATGACATAGCTAAAAAAGACAGCATAAAAATTTGCAAAAAGAACATAAGCAGACGATTGCAACTCCAAGGGGAGGAGGGAGGGTAGTGAGGACTGATTCCTGCTGCTCCTGGAGAACACCTGTTACAGGTGAGTAACTACGCTTTCTCCAGGACCAAGCAGGAAGTCAGTCCTCACTTATGGGACTCCCAAGCTCAAGGCTACCGGAGACCCTAAGCACAAAAATGAGCTCCCTCTAGCTCAGCAGCACAGAAGGATAGAATCTTCGCTGAATTATCACCCACCGGTAGCCCACATCCGGGATGGAGGGTAGGAGTTGCTCAGACCTCAAAGAGATTACGGAGGACTGCCTGTCCGAAAGCACTGTCCCTACGGGACTCCCTCTCGAGACAGTAATGGACCGCAAAAGTCTGGCTCGAAGACCAAGTAGCGGCCCGGCAGATGTCTGCCAGCGGAACAGAGCGGAGGTAAGCCACTGACGTGGCCTTTGCCCGAATGCAATGAGCCGTGACTCGACTTTCTAAGGAGAGTCCGGCTGCCCCATAAGCCCAAGAGATACAGTCCGCAACCCAGATGGACAGAGTACGCTTGGAGACCGGGAGCCCCAATCTAATTGGGTCAAAAGACACAAAAAGCTGAGCAGCTTTACGGTGCTCCCGCGTACGGTCAAGGTAGAAGTTCAGAGCCCTTCTACAGTCCAGGGTATGGAGGACCGTCTCAGCTCGGCTGGAGTGTGGTCTGGGAAAGAAGGTTGGAAGTACCACCTCCTGATTGATGTGAAAAGGGGAGACCACTTTAGGCAGAAATTTCGGATGAGTCCGTAGGACCACCCTATTCTTGTAGAACCTAGTGTAAGGGGGATCAGACACGAGGGCCTGCAATTCACTTACGCGTCTAGCGGAAGTGAGGGCTATCAAGAACAGTGTTTTCCAAGACAGAAAACGGAGAGAACAGGTAGCCATAGGTTCAAAAGGCGGACAGGTGATCCGCTGCAAAACCACATTCAGGTCCCAGTCAGGCGCTGGCGGGTGCAGAGGTGGTTTAAGTAGAAGGAGACCTCGGAGAGAAACCTCGCTACGAGAGGGTCGTTGGAGAGAGGTCTGCCGTCCACCGGCACATGATGTGCTGACAGAGCACTGAGGTGAACCTTGACGGAGTTGGACTTAAGTCCCAGATTAGAGAGGTGCAGCAAGTACTGCAAGATCACCGACACCGGGCAGGAGAAGGGATCCTGAGACTGTTGGGTACACCAGGCTGCAAAGCGACGCCATTTAAGGGCGTAGCATTTGCGGGTAGAAGGCCGTCGCGAAGCCAAGACGACCTCCTCCACCTCCGCCGGCAGGAGAAGGGGAGCAAGGACTACCCTCTCAGCAGCCAGGCCATGAGGTTGAGAGACCTGAGGTTGGGGTGCAGGAGGGACCCCTGATCCTGAGTGAGGAGATCCGGTTGTACCCCCAGAGGGATTGGATCCTCCACCGCCAGTTGCAGCAGGAGCGGAAACCACGGCTGCCTGGGCCAGCGAGGGGCCACCAGGATCATGAAGGCTTTGTCCCGGAGAACCTTGAAAAGAGTCCGAGAGACTAGCGGGATGGGAGGGAAAGCGTACAGAAGGCTCCCCGACCATGATATCAGAAAGGCGTCCGCCGCAACCCGAAGGGGGTGTGGCTGACGAGAGCAGAAGCGAGGAAGCTGCCGGTTGTGAGGACTGGCAAAGAGATCCACCGTGGGGAGACCCCACTTGAGGAAGAGCTTCTGGACTACCAAGGGATCCAGACGCCACTCGTGCGGCTGGAGGACCCTGCTGAGTTTGTCTGCAAGGCAATTTTCTTGGCCCGGGAGGTAAACTGCCTTGAGGAGAATGCCGTGACTGACGGCCCAAGAGCAGAGCTTCTGTGCCTCCCGGCAGAGGAGGAAGGAGCCCGTGCCCCCCTGTTTGTTCACGTAGAACATGGCAACTTGATTGTCCGTCTGGACAAGGACGGACTGTTGGGAAGTCAGGTGGGAGAAGGCCTTGAGAGCTAGGCGGATCGCCCTGAGCTCCAGGAAGTTGATCTGCTGAGCAGACTCCCACGTGGTCCAGAGGCACTGAGTACGTGCCTCTTGGCAATGTGCCCCCCAGCCCAGGAGGGATGCATCGGTGGTCAGCACCCGGGTCGGTTGAGGTGACTGGAAAGGCATTCCGAATATCAGGTTCGGCTGCCGGAGCCACCACCGGAGAGACGAGAACAGCGGCTCGGAAACGCGCACTAGGTCTGCTAGGCCGCCCGTGGCTTGTCGCCACTGCTGGCGGAGACACCATTGAGCAGGCCGCATATTCAGGCGGCATTGGGGGTCACATGGACGGTGGAAGCCATATGGCCGAGCAGTCTCAGGAAGCGCCTGGCGGAGACCAGGGGCTGGCTGCGAAAGCGGTCGGCTAGGTCCATGAGCCGTTGAGCCCTGTCGAGCGGTAGGTATGCTCGCGCCTGAGGAGTGTGCAGCCTTGCGCCGATGAACTCGAGATCCTGTGAGGGGAGCAAAGTGGACTTTGCGAAGTTTATAACAAAGCCCAAGTGCTGCAGCAGAGTCACCGTGCGGCAGGTGGCGTTGGTGACCTCCTGAGCGGACGCTGCTCTGATGAGCCAGTCGTCGAGGTACGGAAAGACATAGAGGCCGTGAAGCCGGAGATGGGCCGCCACGACCGCGAGACATTTTGTGAAGACTCGCGGTGCGGAGGACAGGCCAAAGGGCAGTACTCTGTACTGGTAATGATTTCCTGCCACCACAAACCTTAGGTATTGGCGGTGGCTTGGGTGGATGAGGATGTGCGTGTAGGCATCCTTTAGATCCAAGGAGCATAGCCAATCTCCCTGCTGGAGGTAGGGCAGAAGGATTCCAAGGGTAAGCATTTTGAACTTCTCCCGCACAAGGAACTTGTTGAGGTTGCGCAAGTCCAGGATGGGTCTGAGGCCCCCTGTTCTCTTTGGTATCAGAAAATACCTTGAGTAAAAGCCTTGACCTCTCAGGTGGTGTGGCACCGGTTCCACCGCCTGTTCCTGCAGAAGACCTGCTAACTCCTGAAGGAGCAACGCCCTGTGCAGAGGGGGTCGCGGAGGTTCTCCCGGAAAATAGGAGGGAGGGACCTGATGGAAGTGGAGAAGATAGCCTTCTCGCACGACCTGAAGCACCCAGGCATCTGCGGTGATGCTGGACCACCTGTGGGCGAAGTGAACCAGCCGGCCTCCAGTGCTGGGAGGAACCAGCGGGGGGGGAGAGGCTATGCTTAGTGAGTCAAAAGCCCCCACCCTGCTGAGCAGGGGCTGGTGGTGCAGGCTTGGGGGCTTGCTGCCTACGGGACCCGTTACCCCGTCCCTTGGCCTGCTGGCCCTGTTGGGGAGCTGCGGGGGCCTGATAATGGGGGTATTGTTTGTAGGCAGCCGCCTTCCTCGGGTAAAAGGACTTTTTTCCCGAGCCCTTCTTTTTCTGGGAAGGGGCGGAGGTCTTCCTAGAAAGCCTGGTCCTGGTGAGAGTCTCAGTCTCAATTTGCGCAGCCTTTTCCGCCATGGGCTTGCCAAAGAGGTTTTCGCCTCGGCAGGGGACATCGACCAACTTGTCCTGCACCCAGGGTTCAAGGTCTGATGACTGAAGCCAAGCCTGTCGGCGGGCACCGATGCCGGCTGCGGCCACTCGAGCCGATGCTTCAAAGCCATCATAGGCTGCTCGGGACATGAACTTTGAGCATTCCCGAATGCCAGCGGACAAGGCTAGGAACCTCCGCAAGGGTTCCTCGGACAGACCAGCGGAGAATCCGGCTAGCTCTTTAGCCAGATCCCGGAGATACATGCCCATGTATAGCTGGTAAGTCTGGACACGACATGCGAGCATAGAGCCCTGGAAGCACTTCTTGCCAAGGCCATCCAGGTTACGGGCCTCCCTTCCAGGAGGCACCGAGGAGTGCATCTTCTGGCTCTTAAGACGATGCATGGCCGATTCCACTACCATGGAATGGTGTGGCAGCTGTGCCTTTTGAAAGCCAGGGCTCTTGCGGACCCGATAGATAGAATCGACCCGCTTGCTCAGGACCGGCGAGGAGGCCGGACTCTCCCACATGCGGAAGAGTAGTCGTTCCAGCATAGGAGGAACCGGCACAGTAAAGTGTTCCCTCGCGGGAGAGTCATACTGGAGGGCGTCGAGCTCTTCGGCTCGAGGCTCCTCCTCGGGATCCGCAGGGAAGGCCAAAGCCTTGGCCATATCCCTAACGAAGTCCGAGAACCGGGCATCCTCCGGGGGGGACTGCTTCCGAGGCTCGGACTCCGGTGAGTCCGATGGGACACACCGAGTCCGGAAAGAATCAGGTGACTCTTCCTCCTCAGACTCCCAGACCGACTCCGACGAGGACTCGGTGGGGTCGGCCCGGGCAGGGTGCGGCGCCAGCCGCCCCGACGCCGAGGGAGTCGGCGTCGGCGACCTCGGTCCCGAACGGGAGGCCGAGGGTGACCTTGACCGAGGATCGACTCGAGTTCTCATCGACTCGAGGATCGGCTCGGTCTCCGGGGTCGACTTGGACATCGACGTCCCGGCGGTCGGGGCAGCGGCGCCAGCGAAGCCAGCGAGCAGTGCCCTCTGCTGGTCCATGAAGGCAGACAGTCTGCTCTCCAAGGCCGTCAACCTGAGTCCGAGCTCAGGCGACCCAGCAGCCCCCGACTCGGGCCCCGACGGCGTCGGGCCCGACGTCGGCTGTCGCGGAGGCGAGTCCAGAAGGACCACAGGACTTACCCGGGCAGGCATCTCCGACTCCAGGCGAGGTCGCTTCGGGATGTGTTCCTTCTCCAAGGACCCGGGGCGGCTGTCGGGGCTATGCGACCTGGCCCTCGCGGAACCAGGAGCGTCCACCGACGCCGCCCTCGCGGGTTTCACCTTCCGACTATGGTCCCCGGAGGGAGAACCCCGGTCGGAGGAGCTCCGGCGACGGTCCGAGCTGGAGCCTTTTGACGCGGAGGCCTCCGACGAGGTCCGGGTACGGCTGGGGTCAGCGAAGATTCTCTCACGCTGATGCCGCCGACTTCTCAACGCCTTTGAGGACAATTTGCTGCAGGGCCCACAGATCAGTTCCTCATGATCAGGGCCCAGGCAGCGGAGGCAAAAGTCGTGTGTGTCGGTTAGTGACATATTTCGGTCACACCGACCACACCGCTTAAAGCCACTGGCAGCCATCGGGGGAAAAAGGGCCCCTGCGAGGTCAAAGGACCGGGCTGCCAGGGAAAACGAAAACGAAAGCTGACTAAGTCAGAAAAACCGAAAAAAGTAAGAGGACTCGTGACCGGCGTCGCGAGTCCGGGCGGGAAAACGATCGGCGTCGAACCGAAGGAAAAAAGGATAAAACAAAGAAGAAAATCAACTTTTTCGCGGGGACAAGACGGGGACGTCTGTAGGGCTCCGCGGAAAAAAGACGACTGGCTAAGATGGCACCCTCGGGCGGGAAGACGACCGCGCATGCGCGCTGCAATTCCCAAAGGCTTTCTTTGAAAGCTGGGGAAAATTGCTCCGCGAGGGCTCCGTCGGCGCCGACGTCACCCATAAGTGAGGACTGACTTCCTGCTTGGTCCTGGAGAAAGTCCAGATACACTATAATCAACCGACTCACCTTTGTCTACCTGTTGTAGTCACACCTTCCAAAAAACATAACAGTTTAGTATGACAAGATCTTCCTTGTCTAAAGCCATGTTGGCTGTCTCCCATTAGGCTATTACTATCTACATGCTGAGTAATTTTATTCTTTATGATGGTTTCTACCATTTTTCCTGGTACTGACGTCAGGCTCACTGGTCTGTAGTTTCTCGGATCACCCCTGGAACACGTTTTAAAAATTGGCGTTACATTGGCGATCCTCGAATCTTCAGATATTACAGATAATTTTAATGAAAATTCACAGATTACTAATAGCAGGTCTGCAATCTCATATTTCAGTTCTTTCAACACCCTCGGATGTATACCATCCGGCCCAGGTGATTTGCTACTCTTCAGTTTATCTAATAGTTGTAATACATCTTCCCGATGTATCAATATTTCCTTCAATTCTTCCGCACCTTTAAATACCACTTCAGTCATGGGTAACATCCCTACATCTTACTCAGTAAAGACCAAAGCAGTCTCTCTGCTATCACCTTGTCGCCTCTTAGTGCCCCTTTAACCCCTCTATCATCTAATAGACGAACTGACTCTCTCACAGGTTTTTTGCTACGAATGTACTTGAAAAAGTCTTTATTTCGCGTTTTTGCTTCCGCAGCAAGTTTCTTCTCAAATTCTCCCTTTGCCTGCCTTATCAGTGCCTTGCATTTGACTTGCCAGTGCTTGTGCTGTTTCCAGGTTTCGTCGTTTGGCTCTTTTTTTCCATTGAAATCACCAAGGCAGAGGAGCCATTCCTCTTCCATCGCTCGCTCTCAAGAGTCATGTTGTAAGCGAGAAACGATCTATCTGCGGCATGCGCCCTAGCCCCTGCAAACAAACATTCCTTGAGCCGGAAGATGCCATGGAAGATCCGCCAGAGGCTGCACGAGGTTGGCATGCCATGGTCATCTTGGCCAAACCGGAGCAAACAAAATTACTAGGCCCCAATGAGCTCTGATTCTCCGCACGATCCGGCCTATTGAAACGCACCATGGGAACACAGAGAAGTCCTCCTGCAGACCACTTTGGTTACCAACATTTGTTCACTTCGCCAGTTGAAGAAATGACTCCCTCTGCAGTCCCGAATGTTGCCAACAGGTCCTTGACCAGAGTGCCCCAGCAGCACACTACGTGGGAGAACACCTCCAGGCTAAGCACCCCAATTCCAGAGTCCACACACACTTTAACATTTCTTATATACTGCCTTTCATGATATCAAGGCAGGTTTATTTATTTATTTATTTAACATCTCTTCTATACCGCACTATTGTCATCAGCGCGGTTTACATGAAACTAAACATATACATACAGAGTAACTGTAGTGCATTTTACAAGTAACAGGGATGTAGAACTTGGGAGTACAGGTAAACTATATCAACTATATAACTACAATAAACTATACGCATTATTCACAGTTGAAATTGTCTTGGTCTGGATATGGAGGGACTATTTCCCTTGTGAAAGATTAAACTGGGAAATAGCTTAAGAAGAGATGGTGTTTGAGACTTTTCCTGAATTGTGTTAGGCTGGTTATAGCTCTCAATTCTGGTGGGAGGGCATTCCATGCTATTGGGGCGTGAATGCTGAAGGCTCTTTTAGATGTTTCCTTAGTGTATCTGACTGTTTGTTTGGGGACTATTAATGTATTTATAGCAGTTGATCTTCTGGCTCTGTTGAGGGTCTGCGTGTGTAGAAGGTTGGCGACCGTTGAGGGTGCTTGATTGTTTAAGGCTTTGAAAGTGGTGATTATAATCTTGTAGTGGATTCTTGCGTTGGTCGGTAACCAATGGAGTCTTTTCAGGATTGGAGTTATGTGGTCTGTCTTTGATATTCCTTCAACTACTCTGGCAGCAGTGTTCATCGCCAGTTGGAGAGGATTTAAAGTTGCTTGAGGGAGACCATGTAGAATTGCATTTGCAAAATCGAGGTGAGGCATCACCAAGGCTTGATAGACGGTTCTGAAGTCTGTGGGTTCCAGTAGCGGTCGTAAGTGGCGTAGTGTACGTATTTTGTGATATATTAGTCTCGTTATGTTTTTTATGTGGGTTTTCATATTGAGACGCTGGTCAAGGGTGATACCTAGGTATCGTATCGTAGGTTTTACTGTCAATTCCTTGTCCTTTATCTTTAAGGTAGTAGGAGGTGTGAAGTTTTGGTTCTTTGTGATAAACATAACATCGGTCTTGCTATGGTTGATTCTTAGGTTCTGTGAGAGGAGCCAGTCTTCTACTGATTCAAAGCATTTTATCAGTGGTGTAAAATCAGGATGGTTGATGGAAAATGGCATGTATAGGAGAATGTCGTCTGCATAGGCTAAACAGGTAACGTTAAAGGAACAGATGAGGTCACAGATAGGTTGCATGTATATGTTAAACATTAATGCTGAAAGAGAGGATCCTTGGGGTACCCCTTGATCTTGCAGAAATGGGTCTGATGTTCTTTCTTCAATTCTTACTTGTTGCCAACGGTTAGTTAGGTAGGATATGCACCAGTCAAGTGCAGAGCCAAGTATTCCTTTTTCATTAAGGCGATCGATAAGTATTTGGTGGCTTACTGAGTCGAACGCAGCTGAGATGTCCATGAATATAAGGATGAATCCTTGTTGGATATTATCTATTCCTGTGATTAATGTATTGAATAGAGTGATGAGGAGGGTCTCCACTCCGTGAGCTTCTCTAAAGCCATGTTGTGCAGGGTCGAGTGGAGCTTCAGTATCTATGTGCTGTTGTATTTGACGTTGGACCACTTTTTCAATTATTTTAGCTAACAGTGGGATGCTGGATATTGGCCTGTAGGATTCTACTTTTTGGGGGTCTAATTTGTTGTTCTTCAGTAATGGTCTAATGGAGGTTTTTTTAAGGCACCGAGGAAAGGTTCCTGTTGAAAAAGATTGTTCGAGGATATTGTGTATGAAGAAGCTTACTTCACATTTAAGATCTTTTATCCAAGCTGCTGGACATGGATCATTTGCTGCGGTGGTAGCGTTTATTGATGCGATAGTGTTTTCAATTTCTTTGGTTGATATCGTATTAAACTTGGTTAATGTGGCTGACTGTGATAGCTTGTCTGTACTTGTTGGTCTAGTAGTGCAGATGTTGGTTGTTTTTTGTCATTTTTGATTTTAAGTAGTTTGCATAATCTTGAGGGTGTATTGTTTGAGTGTGTTGGGGGGTTGGTTCTTTTGCCATTGTCTTTACAATATTGAAGAGATCATGATGTTTGTTTACTGATTGCCTTAGGAGATTAGTATGGAATTGTTTCCTTCGATCTGCTATTTCCTGGCGATGCTTATTTAGGTACATGCAGTAGGCTGTGTAGGCTTCGGTGGTGCGGGATCGTCTCCAGCGTTTTTCGAGTCTACGAAGATGGAGGAGGGATGTTCTTAGCTCGTTAGAATACCAAGCTACATGTGTCCGATGGTTGGGCTTTCTTGCTTTGTTTGATGGTTGAGAGTTGGCTCTGAGAGTGTGATCCCAGGTGTTGATTAGGTTATCCAGATCAGGTTTAGAGGTGTGTAGTGTTGGGAGAATATTCTTAAGTACCTCCTCTCTATCAAAGGGGCGGAACCTCCTAGTCGTTGGTTTGGCGAGAGTGGATTTGGAGTTAATGGTATTGGAAGAGTTGGGAATTTGGAATAAGATGAGGCTGTGGTCAGACCATGGTACTGGAGTTATGGAAAGAGCATAATTGTGGTCAGTTTCTGTGGCAGCTTGTGGCACGAATATCAGGTCGAGTGTATTTCCCATAGTATGAGTGGGTTCTTTGACTATCTGGTTGTATCCAAGGTTGTCAATCGCTTCTATAAATGCTGCAATTTGCGTGTCGTGTAGGGAGGGGAGGTTGAAATCTCCTAATATCCAATTAGATAATCGTGGTTTTTCCGTGTTGCAGGCCCGGTCAACTATCGTTGGCAGATCGTCAGCTGAAGTTGTTGGAGCTCTATAGACTAGGTTGATTGAATGTTCGTTGTTTGATATGTTTAGTATGTTTAGGTATGTTGTGCTAATACTGTTGTCCATCTGAAATTGTAGTAGGCTTTTAGAGATGAGTACTCCACCTCCTCTTTGTTTGTTCCTGTGACACGTGTAGATTGAGAAGCCTGGGGGTAGCATCTGGTTGAGAATGACATTATCACAGTCAGATAGCCAGGTTTCTGTGATCATCAAAATGTCAAGGTCATGCGTTGTTATGAGATCAGATATCAAAGGCCATTTTGTGCGGATGGATCTAATATTGATGAGGGCGCATTGCAGTGGTCGTTGGTGTTGTTGTTTAGGTTGAGGTTTTTTGGTAAGCTGAAGGGCAATGTGGAGTAAATGTGGATGGTGAGTATGTGTAGGGTTTGTTGGGTATGTTTGAGTTTTGTTTGACCATCTCTTCCAGTTATTCCTTAAAATTGGTAGAGAGTTTTGGTCGCCGTTAAAGGCGTTTGAGTGACCAGCTAGTGCAGTGAGGAGATAGGTAATGGTGAGGGTTACCAATGTATGCATCTTTAAAGGAGACATTGTGTATTAAGGGAAAAGGTAGAGTTGCTAGCAGCAAATGGTAGGGACTGCTGATGGTACTGGGAGGGTAACTGCAGTGTAAGAGTTATGATATTGGATAAGTGGTGGAGGTATTGACCAGGGGCTTTAATGGCTAATGCTGGTAGAACTGGATAAGAGGGTTGAGATAGTAAGATAGAGTGTTGGCTTAGGGAAGGTATTAGAAACAGGGCTGTGGAGTCGGAGGAAATTTTGGGTACCTGGAGTCGGAGTCGGCAAACAATGCTCCGACTCCGATTAAATTTAGATTGGAATTTAAAAAACACACAAAAAGGAGAAGGCAGCAGCTTCTGCCCAACTACCTCTCTCTGCTAGAAGAGCTTAGAAGAACTTGGTGGAACAGCTTCTTGGATTCAACTGTAAGTGTTTATTTATTTTAAAGCCTGCATGCCTGCTTGTCAGTATGAGGGAAGACATGTGTACATGTTTCTGGAAGAAACTGTCTATCCTAGGTTTGTAAGTGTGGTGCTGCAGGAATGTATGAATATTTATGTATAGTGCAGATTGTTTATATGCTCTGAGTACTAAAATGTAGGCTCTGTGTTATGTGTGTGTGTGTACAGTACATGTCTGTGCATGTTTTTCTGTATAGGACAAAATCATGTCTAGGTTTAGTGCTGGGATATATAGCTTATTTGTTTGTATAAATCCATGTACGTACAACTTACAAGACTGTGTATGTTGATATTAAAAATTTAATTATATGCCAGTTAGTATAACATATTTTATATTTTAGGGAAAGAGGCATCCTAAACAATGGCAAAAAGACTGCTAACAACAAACACGACAAAGTCTACTGTTTATGAGCACTTTGCATTATCAAGTGATAGAAAACATTACGTGTGCCAATGTTTTAGAAAAGATGATGGTGAAAAACAATGTGATGCAAAAATTAGCAGTTTCAGTGGGCCTGATAAAAATGCACCTACAAGAGCATCAAATTTGAAAAGACACTTACAGCGTTTTCATCCCAAAGTGTTAGAAGCCGTGAATGAGAAAGATAGCAATGAAAACATTGCATCTACTTCTGTGACAAAAAACGTTCAGAAATCTACTGGAGAACAAACACAAATAAGAAAATTCTTTATATCTGACAAAGTTACCATAAGGATGACACCAGAAAAATTCAACCACCACATTATTGAAATGGTAGTAAAGAATAGTTTACCACTATCCTTCTTTTCACAGACAGCCTTTTTAGGCCTAAATGGAGAAATGGCAAAAAAACTTGGTGTTTCTCTGGAAAGAGAAAGTATAAGGAAACTTATAATGAGGAGGCCAAATGTAAAAAGGAAGAACTACAGAAAGTTCTGAAAGGACATTTTGTCTTCCTTAAAATGGATGCATGCACACGTCACAGAGTCAATTATTTCGCTATTAATGTTAGATTTGTGGATGAAAATAACAAAACAATAACAGTGACCCTCGGATTAAAGGACACTCAGGCACATCACACCAGTGATTACCTTCAGAAGTTAGTGGAGGGTGTTCTAGAAGATTTTGAAATTAAAAAGGAACAGATTTTGTGTGTTGTGACAGATAACGCTTCTAACATGTTGAGCACAATTGAGAAGATGAACGCAGATGAAGAAGGTAACAAACAGATATTAGAGTTAGAGGAAGACAGCTCTGCAAGTATTGGAGAAAGTTTAGAAACTGAAGAGAATGCTGACATTTTTTTAGACAACTTTGTTGAAGAAGCATTGAAGCTTGCTACTATTCATCATATGCGATGTGCTGTTCATACACTGCAACTTGCCATAAGAGATGGATTAAAAGATCGCCATG
Organism: Ichthyophis bannanicus; assembly: GCA_033557465.1. Lineage (NCBI taxonomy): Eukaryota > Metazoa > Chordata > Amphibia > Gymnophiona > Ichthyophiidae > Ichthyophis > Ichthyophis bannanicus. Next base: position 154,421 of record JAWIIG010000069.1, read on the forward strand.
CAGCTACACTAATTGGCAAATTACGGCAAGTAACTGTTGCAGCCAGGGCCCCGAAAACAGATGCAATTTTGAAAAGACGTGCAGGAAAAGGAGCCATTTTAGATCAAACAACTCGCTGGGGAAGCACTTATTTAATGGTGAAGCGTTTGCTTGAACTTAAAGACTTCATAGAAGAAATGGACAATGAAAATCTTGCATTAACTGAAAGCCAGTGGACACAAACAAAAGAGCTGGAGAACCTTCTTTTTCACCCCTTCACTGTCACCAAGAGGTTGCAATGTGACGATCTAACCCCGGGTAAATTCTTCTTGGAATGGAAGAGCCTGTTATAGCGCCTGAACAAAAATGGAGGGTTAATAGCTGAGGGCATTGCATCTTCAATGATGAAAAGAGAGAGTCTTTTGCTGGAAAATGAAATCTTGTTAGCGGCTATTTATGTCGACCCAATGAGCCGAATTTTGTTGAACAGTGAACAGACTGCTACTGGGAAAAAGGCCCTCTATGATGTAGCAGTTCGCATGAAGGGATTACGACCTGAAATACCTCCACAGGATGAAGTTCTTCTTTTAAGCAATAGTGGTAACTCAGGATCATCTTCTTCAAACGAAGAATTAGACTTTGATTCCTTCTTAAACAAAATAGAAGTTGCTAAACAAAAGCGACGTTGCATAAGCATTACAGAACCAGTAAATGTCCAAATAAAAAATTCCAACAGGAGTTTTATAAAGCACTAGAAGAAGTTGAAAAGTATGATCGCTCATCAAAACTTACTGTTGAAGAAGCCATCCTTGTTTATCCAGAGATCGTTAGTGATGTGGCCAGAATAGTTACTGCAATGCCACCCACCCAAGTCAGTGTCGAAAGATTATTTTCAGCCCTAAAAATAATAAAGTCTGACTTAAGAGCCTCTATGAAAGGATCTGGCAGAGGCAATTCTCTTCCTTAGAACTCTACATTGAATTGATTTGCATTTGCTAAGCCTATAACTACATTTCAAAATTAATATAAACCATTTCTAGGTTTTACAGATCTTGTTTTTGGTTCATATAGATAAGCTTTGTTTTTGTTCTAAAAACAACCAAATAATGTGGTTTGTATTTTTGGACTGGTAAAGTTCCTGTTCCTGATGTTTATGCCTGCTGCTACTATCCAGCCACTTGATTAATTAATAAAAATAAATTAATAAAAAAAACGTTGTTGTTTTCATTGTGTTTGTCTTTTGCTTAAACTGTTCAATACAGTAGACTGTTGGCTTCCCAGCCAGTAGTCCTGTGGTAATGACATGTATGTTGCCTTTCTTTCCTTCATATTAATACAGAGGAGTCGGAGTCGGAAGTACAAAAAACTGAGGAGTTGGAACATTTATCTACCGACTCCACAGCCCTGATTAGAAAACACTACTGACGACAGTCTCTATAGCAATTGTCGACTGTTTACATTGAACAAACTGAAATTACATTGAACAGGGCATTATAACTTGGAGATAACTATTTTACAGGGAACATGGGCAATGGAGGGTTAAGTGGCTTGCCCAAGACCACAAAGAGCAACTGTGGGACTAGAAACCCCAGTCCTTCTGGCCCAAGGTTGCTGTCCTCTAGTGGGATTTTAACCCCCGACCTTCCGGCCTAAGGTAACTTGCTCCAACCACTAGGCCACTCCTCCTTGACCTAGAGAGTACTCTGTCCCATCGACGACTCCTGCCAAGAGCACCACTGACCGTCCCTGGGATGACATTTGGCCTAGCCTAATTGCCTTTCAGCCCGTGCCTCTTTGGCAGTCAAAGTAGGCTACTATGGTTGCAATGGCCGAAAGGACTCTTACTGTCTTCCCCTGCAACCAGGGCTAGACGCTCTCGAGCGTCGGGGTCACTGTCCGCAGCTCCAGCCTGTTGATCAAACAAGCGATCCCCTGCGTAGTCCACAGTCTCTGGGGCAAGGTTTCCTCCGCAATGGACTCCCCCGCTGGACAGACTGGCGTTGGCCATTCATGGAATCTACTGCCGCCACTCGAGGGGTGTATCACCTTCTAGACTGCCCTGCTAAAGCCCCCCTTGGAGAGCTCATCTTGGCCGCCAGCAGATAGAAGAGCACCCGGAACAAGGGATGCATCGGGTGTGCCCTTGCCCATGGTACAATTCCGAGAATGGCTGCCATAGTCCCTAGAACCTGCAAGCAATGCCAGGACATCTGATCCATCCTGCTCGGAAACTGTTGCCCCAGTATGCGAAGCCCCCATACCTACTGGCCCGGCAGGAAGACTCTCCCCGAGCACGCGATTCGAATCCAGCACTAGAGTTTCTGAGTTGGGACAAAATGGCTCTTGGTCACGATGACCACCCAGCCTAGGTTTTGAAGGAACTATACCCCCCAGACCGTGGCCCAAATGCTTTTGACCCTTGACTGTGCTTGAAACAGCCAGCCATCGAGGTACTAGCACCATAACCTTGGTGAATGTATGAGGAGCCATGGGAAAACCAAATGGTACCTCATGAAATTGCACTGCGACCTGAAGGAACTGCCTGGTGTTCAGGATAGATAGGGATGGGCAAATACACTCCCGTGAGACCCAGAGATGTCCAAACTTTCCGCTGCTCACTGCTACTCCAATGGAATGTAAAGTTTCCATATGTACGTGCGATATCCGTAGACCACTTCACGCATTTGAGAATGCATATCAGGTGAAAGTGCTCATCCTTCTTTGGCATCAAAGAAAAGGAGTACCGACAGCAGCCAAATTGGTCCCAAGGAACCAGCACCATGGCCCATAGCTGCGCCAGAATGTCGTGTGCCACCACGGCTTCTCCTGGTGCTTCGCAGTGGAACTGAATGAAGGAATGGCTGACTGGCTGTGCTCACTTGAGGGCTTAGCCCTCCCGGAAGACCTTCAGGACACACTGGTCAGACGTAATTGAGACCCAGGCAAAGGAGGACTCCCGTAGCCAACCCACGGGCTGGGCTACACCCCCACCTGGGCCCTCCCTTCCTCGGAATTTCCTGGGTCCTGAGGACATGGCAGTATCAAATCTCCTGCCCGCTCCTCGAATACCTCAATCCCACTGTTCCTCTCCAAACATCCATTTCCCTTTAAATGGAAGCCTGCTGAGACGGAACTTGAAGAGCCGTTAGACACCTGAGCCAAAAATAGTGACGAGCCCCTACCAAGGGATCATGCCTTTTGGACAGCCCTCTCAAGAAATTGTAGCGAGTATCTATGAGCTAGGCCACCCCTGACTTTAAAAATACATTTTTTTTTTGGTAAGTGCACCGATATCAAAAGCCTGCTCCAGTAGTGCGCCCAACTTCCTATCCTGGGCCTCTTTGAGCGCTATGTTACCTTCGACCAGTATCATCTCTTTGGTAACTTTTAAACACTGCCGCATCCACTTTAGGAGGCCAGAAAAAGTCATGACCCTGATTCGGCAGTGAGCACCAGCGAGTTATGATACTCAGGGCTCTGAGACCAGCCTTCAACCTCTCCAGCTCATCCTGAATCACTTGCCGAGCCACTCTATATACCGGGCAAACCTTCTGTGCCTTCCAAAACACCTGCGCAATGGGTCTTCTAACGTCTCCCCTTCTGCAGGCAGAATAGTGGGAAAGTTAAGGTCCTTCAATGACTCCCCGATGAGTGCCAGCAATTCCTCTTGGCAGAACCCCTAGCACTCCGGAATCGCTCCTCTTTTGCGGAAACTCGCCTCCCTCCAGCTCATTGCCCTTCAAATCCAATTCTGCCTAGATCGTCCAACTGGACCCTCAGACACCGGGGTCGACCCTTCCACTCCTCCAGGGGCCTAAGCCCTCTGTGCCGGACCCAGACATCCTATCTCTAAATATGCTGTCCTCTTCATCCCGCACCCCGGCGCCACAGAATCATCCACTGCACTCTGCTGGCACATGCAGAATGCCCTACCCAGGAGTGGGGCAAAAATCTGGAGCAAAAAACACCCAGGCCGCCCATTCCCCCTTGGGTCTGCTACATAGAGAATATGGGGGGAGGCCCGGTGGTCTGGAGGCAGCAGTGGAGGGTCCACTGAAGCCTGGGCTTCTGGCACTGGAGAGGGAAATCTTGTTCTGTCTTACCTTATATCCTGCAGAACTTGCTCCATTGAGGTGGCTTCTTATGCGCACCCGCAACTGATGCCAGCCGCCGCAACCGCCCCCTCCTGGCCATACCACCCAGGCACTGTGGCTGGGCTGGCCTGGTATGAGCCACCCCTGGACCCAGGGATCTTCTCCCCTCAAAACCTCTGCGCCCAGAAAACAGGGCGACAGAAGGACAGCGGGGGTGGGGGGACCCCAACTGCAATTAACTGCCCCAGAAAAAGACAGAAAACAAAGGAAAGTTAAGTTAAACTAAAATAAACCAAAAAGGAGACTAAAAATAAATGGAAACTAAAAATAACCCCTCTGTCTTGCAATAGGCATGTCGGGCAAGATGAAAGGAAAAAAAAAAAAAAAAAAAACCACACCGCCTCAGCAATTCCCCCAGGGGAAACTTGAGCTGCAAAGACATAGGCCTTCAAAAAAACCATGGCAGGGCCACAGCAGAAAAATGCAAGCTGCAGCCACACTAAGAGGCCTTTTTTTTTTAAACATGGAGCAGAGCCACTGCCAACACAGCTGGGCCGCAATTATACAGCCTTGCTAGCCTGCTTGGCTCCCACTGAGACCCCCGGTACCAACAGGTACCTCAGAAAGTCTTCCCATGCAGGTCAATCCGCTGTCCTGCTGAGGCATTCACACACCTCGCGCTCCATCGCTAGAGTAGCTTTGGCATAGAGGGAAGCTGATAGACTGTCTGCGAGCTGCTTTCTCCCGGCTGGAGCAGGACTTGAATGGTGGCGGCTTCTCACCTGAGACAGGTTCAGGAGCTCTTAAAAGCCTGGTCTGTACCAGATCCCCCCCACAACAAACCCCTGCAATAGCCTGGGGTGTTGGGGGAGGGGGGTCCTCCTCAGAGCTCCTCTTTTTTTTTCTTTTTTATATAGTTGTTCAAGAAATAAAACCAGCACTCTGTGCTGCAAAAAGGAAAAGGAAAAGAAAAATAAAATTAGCCTAAGTTCCTTCATTGTCCCTTCAGTGAGCCCGAACCCTCGCTCACCACCTCCTCCAGTTGCTTGGAGACTGAGTATACTGGAGCATGTGGGAAGTCCCTTCGGTATTTATACTGGTGTCATCAAAAGATGACATCCTCAGTCTCCATGCTGCTGGAAGAGGTACACAACCCAGAGGTCGGGATTGGACTGGAGGGATGATAACAAAACGTTTCTCAAGTACATTTGTAGCAAAAAAACAGAATCAGTTGGATCATTGGCTGCTAGAGGGGTAAAAGGGGTGCTAAGGGAGAACAAGTCCATAGTGGAGAGACTGAATGAATTCTTTGCTTTGGTCTTTACTGAAGATTATGTAGGGAAGTTACCCATGCCTGAAAGCACAGTTACTTACCTGTAACAGGTGATCTCTGGGAACAGCAGGAATTAGTCCTCACATATGGGTACGTCGGTACCAACGGAGCCTGTGCGGGAAAGCTCCCCAGCTTCCCAGAAGGAAGCTTTTGGGGCCTCCCACTGCACATGCGCGCTGCCTTCCCGCCTTCCTGACCAGCTCTCCTCAGTTCGAGTTTATAGCTGAGACAATAGAGAGAGGAAAGGAAGATAGATAGAAGATACAACTCCTAGGGGAGGTGGGTGGGTTGTGAGGACTAATTCCTGCTGTTCCCAGAGATCACCTGTTACAGGTAAGTAACTGTGCTATCTCCAGGAACAAGCAGGAATAAGTCCTCACATATGGGGACTCCCTAGCTAAGATGCCTGGGAGATCCCCTTCCAAGGGTTCGCCATCTTCGTATGGATCTCAGGCATCCATCCTGGGAAGGTGGGCAGGAGTTGTTCAAGTATGGAACAGGTGTTTGAGGACAGCCTGACCAAACAAGGCATCCCGGCGGGAGTCCTTGTCCAAACAGTAATGGGCTGTGAAGGTATGAACCGAGGCCCATGTGGCGGTTCGACAGATCTGATCAATGGATACAGAGTGAAGATGAGCCATAGAAGTGGCCATGGCTCTCACATTGTGAGCTGTGACATGGCCTTCCAGAGAAATATTTTTACTCTGGTAAGCAAAGGAAATACACTGAGCAATTCAATTGGAAAGTGTACGTTTGGAGACTGGTAGTCCCAAATGAGAAGGATCAAAAGCCACAAAAAGTTGGGAAGACTTTCGATGTGGCTGAGTCCTGTTGAGGTAAAAGGCGAGAGCTCTTTTACAATCTAAAGTATGAAGGTTCCTCTCTGCACTGGATGCATGAGGAGCCGGAAAAAAGACAGGTAGATATACCTCCTGATTCAGATGAAAAGGCGAGACCACTTTGGGCATAAAGTGGGGATTCGTCCTAAGGACCACCTTATCATGATGAAATCTGGTATAAGGTGGATGAGCCACTAAGGCCTGTAGTTCACTGATGCGGCGAGCCGAAGTGACTGCAATAAGGAAAATGACCTTCCAGGAAAGAAATTTCAAGGAGGTAGAAACCAACGGTTCAAAAGGTGGCTTCATAAGCTGACCCAGAACTAGGTTCAAGTCCCATGCTACCGGAGGAGGTCGGATGGGAGGCTTAGTTAGAGTCAGGCCTCTCATGAACCTTGCAACAAGCGGATGAGAGGAGACAGGTTGTCCATTTATAGGTTTTAAGGATGCTGCAATAGCACTCAAATGGACTCTTACTGAATTCGTCTTAAGGCCTGCATTAGAAAGATGCAGGAGATAGTCTAGTAGAGAATTCAAAGGAAGTGCTAGAGGGTCAAGACCCTGTTGAGCACACCAAATGGAAAAGCGTTTCCATTTGAAAGCATAGGAACGCCTCGTGGAGGGTTTCCTAGAGGCATGAAGGATATCTTTCACTGGTTGAGAAAGACTGAAGTCATGAAGGCTTAGGCCTTCAGTAACCAAGCTCTGAGGTGTAGGGACTTGGGGTTTGGGTGCCACAAAGTCCCCTCCTCCTGAGAGAGAAGGTCTGGCGCAGCTCCCAGGTCCAGGGAGGGTCCCTGGGAGAGATGCAGAAGTAGAGGGAACCACACTTGGCGTGGCCAGCGTGGAGCTATGAGGATCATCGATCCGTGATCCCTCTGGAGTTTGAACAGAGTCTTGGGAATCAAAGGAATGGGTGGAAAGGCATATAGGAATTCCTGACCCCAATGCAGGAGAAAGGCGTCATTGGCCTGAGCTCCCTGACACGGAGTCCTGGAACAGAACCGGGGAAGTTTGGCATTCCACGGACTTGCAAAGAGGTCTATGTCCGGGGTTCCCCATTCCTGAAAGATTCTGCCTATCTGGTCCATATGTAGGGACCATTCGTGTGGAAGCAGAACTCGACTGAGTCTGTCTGCCCGAGAGTTTTGAACTCCTGGAAGATATACTGCCAGAAGATGAATCTGATGCTCTCTGGCGAAGGCCCATAATCTGAGAGCTTCGTTGCAAAGCGACAGAGAGCCTGTTCCTCCTTGTTTGTTTACGTAGAACATGGCCACCTGATTGTCTGTCTGAACTAGGACGGTCAGGTTGACAAGGAGGGTATGGAAGACTTTGAGGGCAAAGAAGATTGCTCGCAGTTCCAGGAGGTTGATGTGAAGGGTGGTCTCCTGTGGAGACCAAGTACCCTGAGTGGACAGGGATTGTAGATGGGCTCCCCACCCTGTTTGGGAGGCATCTGTTGTGAGGGTTGCTTGGGGCAACAAAGGTTGGAAGGGGGCCCCCAACAACAGATTCTTGATGGACATCCACTATTAGAGGGACCAAAACAGACGCTTTGAGGTGAGTATTTGGTCGGAGAGCGCTCCTGATGCCTGAGTCCACTGGGTGGCCAAGGTCCATTGAGCTGCTCTCATATGAAGACGAGCGTAGGGCACCACGTGTACCGTGGAGGCCATGTGGCCCAGAAGTCGCAGCATTTCTCTGGCTGTCAAGTGACTGCTGGACTGAGCTTGGGAGGCCAAGCACACCAGATGTTGGCCCCGGACTTGAGGTAGGTAGGCCCTTGCAGTGGTGGTGTCCAACTGGGCCCCTATAAATTCCAGAGACTGGGTAGGGATAAGTTGAGACTTGGGAAGGTTTACCACCAGTCCCAGATACTGCAGAAGGTGCCTTGTGCGGTCCAGGGAAATCTGGGCCTCTGACTGAGATGGAGCTCGGATGAGCCAGTCGTCCAGATATGGGAATACAAAAATTCCCAGACCTCTTAGAAATGCGGCAACCACTGCCATGCATTTGGTGAACACTCTTGGAGCAGAGGCTAGACCGAAGGGAAGTACTCTGTACTGGAAATGTTTTCCCTGAAACAGAAATCTTAGATATTTTCTGTGGGATGGGTGGATGAGTATGTGTGTATACGCATCCTTGAGATCTAGAGAACAAAGCCAATCCTGACTCTGAAGGTATGGAAGGAGAATGCTTAGAGAAAGCATTTTGAATTTCTCCTTGTACAGAAATTTGTTCAATTCTCTCAGATCTAGGATAGGTCTGAATCCCCCTGTCTTCTTTGTTATGAGAAAATAAGGGGAGTAGAATCCTGTCCCTTGTTGAATTAGAGGAACCTCTTCTATTGCCCCTTGGGCAAGGAGAGAAGAGATTTCCTGATCCAACAGGCCCAGGAGAGATGGGGGAGAATTGAAGTGCCTCACCATGGTATATGGAGGAAGGTTGGAAAAATGAAGTTTGTAGCCCTCTCTGATGATAGAGAGGGTCCAGTGCTCTGATGTAATTTGCTCCCATCTGGGAGCAAAGTGAGCTAACCTTCCGGGAATGGTGAGGGGCTCTGGTTGTTCTAGAGCCAGAAATGTTAAGTTCTCTAGGGGCAAGTCAAAACCCCTGAGGGGGTTGAGCCTGCTGAGGAGTGGCAGACGCTGCAGGCTTTGACCTTGCCTGTTTAGGTTGCTGACGTTTAGCAGCAAAGCGAGGCTGAGAAGATTGTTGGCCAGTATTTGTGGAAAATCTGGCCTTCTTGTAGTAAGGCCTCTTGAAAGACTTTTTCTTGGCAGGAGTAGAGGTAGACTTGGAAAGTCTATTTAAGGTAGCATTTTCTGCATCCATTTGGGTGGCTTTAATTTGCCAGTCCTTACCAAATAAGTTCTCACCTGTACAGGGCAGATTCCGTAAGCCATCCAGGACCCAGGGTTCTAGGTCAGAGGCCTGCAGCCAAGCAAGTCGTCGGGCTGCAATAGCAATGCCCGAAGCTCTACCGGCACCTTCAAAGGAATCAAAAGCTGCTCTGTTGGAGAACTTAGAAACATCTAAAAGCTGTTTCACCAGAGAAATGAACTCCTCCTTTCTATCCTCAGGGATAAAGGGGGCAAAATGCTTTACCTTTAGGGCAAGTTCCCTTAGAAACATGCCCATATACAGACTGTAAGAATTAATCCTGGCTATAAGCATACTAGCCTGGAAACTTTTTCTGCCAAAAGAGTCTAGGGTCTTACATTCTCGCCCTGGAGGGGTAGAAGAGTGCCTTTTGGTGCTCTTAATCTTTTTCAGCGCAGACTTCACCACAATGGAATGGTGAGGCAGCTGAGTCTTTTGAAACCCAGGAGGAGGGGGGACCCGGTACATGGTGTCCAACCTACGAGAGTAAGGAGACAACGTTAGAGGAGCCTCCCATAAATCCATCAAGTGTTCTTGAAGGATTTCATGGATAGGCAGGGTGACTGCCTCTTTAGGAACCTTAGGGTATCCTTAAATATCCCATTTCTTTGACCTAGGTTCTTTTTCAGAGGATGTGGTAATAGAAAGTCCTTTAGCTAGTTCTATAATGAAGTCTTGAAAGGACAAATCCTCTGGTGGAGACATTCTCCTCTTTGGGGAAGAGGGGTCTTCATGAAGAACTAGAGACAGCTCATCAGAGTCCTCAGAGGAGTCAAAATCCTCAGAAGAATCAGAGTATTCTCTATTTGCTTCCAACGCACAATACGCATACCGATCGGTATCGACATCGGGCGTACCGGGTATGGGATTGGTATCGGGTGAAAACCCGGATCCGGCATGCGGAACCGATCTGCGTTTGGAAGTCGATGGTCTCGGTTCCAGTATGGGAGACGATACCGGAACCGGTACCGCGCGTCGCAGCATTAATAAAAGCCAGCATGGCCTGCTGCATGGTTTGAACAGTATTGCTCATAGACGCCACTGCTGCCTGGATGTCGGTACCGGTATGGGCCGGTACCCCAGATCAGTCTAACAGGTGATCAGTCGAGGCCGTGCCATCGATGTCAACCTGTAACCCCATAGATGGTGCTTTGGAAGCCAGAGCTTCCCGCCGGGGTTGTTTGGCTGGGGCAGGATCCTCAGATTCAAAAGTGAGAGCCTCTCGATGCTTTGAAGGAGATTTGCTCTTTGAGGACCTGCCCAAAGAAGGTATGGTTACCTGAGATCCATCCGGAGAGGAAGACCTGGATGACTGTGATGCTGGATTATCTGAAGCAAACAGCACATGGAATTTGTTGGCCCGGTTCTGCAAACCACGTTTAGACATCTGGGAGCAGGATGGGCAGTCCGGAATGGAGTGGTCAGGTCCCAAACATTTAAGACACCATTCATGGGTGTCTGACAGAAATAACAGCACTACACTTGGTACACTTCTTGAAACCAGGGGCTGGTTTCTCCATGAGGAGAATTTGTGTAGGCCTGAGGCCTAACCGAAGTCACCAAGTTGTGCAGAATAAAGATTTTTTTTTTTTTTTTAAAGAAAAGAAAAGAGAGACCGGCGGTACCGGTTTCGGTATGGGGAAGGCAGGTACGCGGTCTAAAGAAACAAACTAAAACAATAATTTCTTCAGCGGTGACAGGAACACGACCTGCTGGCTCCGCGGAAAAAGAGAAACTGAGGAGAGCTGGTCAGGAAGGCGGGAAGGCAGTGCGCATGTGCAGTGGGAGGCCCCAAAAGCTTCCTTCTGGGAAGCTGGGGAGCTTTCCCGCGCAGGCTTCGTCGGTACCGACGTACCCATATGTGAGGACTTATTCCTGCTTGTTCCTGGAGATATGGTAATTAAAAGTGATGTAGTGGAAGAATTGAAAGAAATACCAATAAATCACGAGGATGTATTAAAACTGTTTGATAAACTGAAGAGTAGCAAATCACCTGGACCATATGGTATACATCCAAGGGAGTTAAAAGAAGTGAAATATGATATTGCAGACCTCCTATTAGTAATCTGTGAACTATCATTAAAATCATCTGTAGTACCTGAGGATTGATGGGTGGCAAATTTAACTCCAATTTTTAAAAAGGGTTCCAGGGGTCACCCAGGACACTACAGACCGGTAAGCCTGACATTAGTACTGGGCAAAGTGGTAAAAACCATTATAAAGCATAAATTACTGAACATGTAGATAGTCATGGTTTAATGGGAGAAAGTCAACATGGATTTAGCCAAGGAAAATCTTGTCTTACTAATCAGTTATATTTTTTGAAAGTGTGAATAAACAGGCAAAGGTTAGCCGGTTGATATAGTGTATCTGGATTTTCAGAAAGCATTTGGCAAGGTTCCTCATGAGAGACTCTTGGCGAAATTAAAAAGTCATGCGATTGGAGGCAGTGTAGTATTGTGGATCAGGAACTGGTTAACCCTCTGAAGGCCTACTTTAAATTTTTAATCCACATTCTGCAGCCGGGTTAATTTTTGCATATTTCAGGAAAATTGTACCCGTCTTATTCAATATATTCTAATAGTGATTTTCCTTCTGCTATGGTCATGTATTAAATACCATTTGATAAATATTCAGTCAGAATTTTGGATCCCGAGAGTTTTGGGCTCGTCCTGGAAAAGATAGAAAGCAGAGAGTAGGGCTAAATGGCCAATTTTCTCAATGGAGAAAGGTGAATAGTGGAGTACGCAGGGATCTGTACTGGGCCTGTTGCTTTAACATATTCATAAATGACCTGGAAAAAGGAACGAGTGAGGTGATCAAATTTGCAGATGATACAAAATTATTCAAAGTTGTTAAAACGCAAGATTGTGAAAAATTGCAAGAGGACCTTGAAAAATTGGAAGACTGGACGTCCAAATGGCAGATGAAATTTAATGTGGACAAGTGCAAAGTTATGCACCTAGGAAAGAACAACCCAAACTATGGCTACACAATGCAAGGTACCACCTTAGAAACTACCACCCAGGAAAAAGATTTAGGTGTCGTCGTGAATAGTATGTTGAAACCCTACATCCAGTGTGCAGCAGCGGCCAAGAAAGCAAATAGAATGTTAGGACTCATAAGGAAAGGAATGGAGAATAAAACAAAGGATATTATAATGCCTCGTTCCATAGTGTGACCGCACCTTGAATATTGTGTGCAATTCTGGTTTCTGTATCTTAAAAAGGATATAGCCAAGTTAGAAAAGGTACAAAAACAGTAAAAGGAATGGAAGGATACCCCTAAAAGGAGAGGCTTAAAAGCTTGGGGCTCTACAATTTGGAAACAAGACGGCCGAAGGGGATATGATTGAGGTCTAAAAATTAATGAACAGAGTGGAACGGGTAAATGTAGATCGGTTGTTTACATCATAAAAAGACTAGAGAACATGCAACAAAGCTACAATGCAACCCATTTAAGAGTAATAAGAGAAAATATTTTTTTACTCATTCGTAATCAAACTGTGGAATTTGTTACTGGAGGATGTGGTAAAAGCTGTTAGTGTAGCTGGGTTAAAAAAGTTTGGACAAGTTCCTGGAGGAAAGGTCCATAAACCATTATTAAGAGGACCCGGGAAATCCACAGCTTGACCTGGGATAAGCATTGTGGAACCTATGTGCCTGTTTGGGAACCTGCCAGGTATTTGTGGCCTGGATTGGCCTCTGTTGGAAACCAAATACTGGGCTTGATGGACCTTGGTCTGACCCAATAAGTCATTTTTTTAATGTTCTTAATCCTTACTTAAGTGGCTCAGAAGGAATTTTCTGCTTTTCCATGGGGATAATGAATGTAGAAAGAGAGGATATGCCATATATATGTATCATGCATTAACTGCTATTGAAGCATGATATTAGCCTTGTTGGACCTTTAATCTCACCCAACATGGCTGTTCTTAGCTCTCATTAATACTTCTCCTTCGCTTGTAAGTCTCGTCAATATTGGCAACAGCCATCACCACAAATCTCTTCAATACAATCAGGATGGTAAGAGTGAATTATTAAAATGTGATATACACTGACTCACGGGAACCCATCTTGAGAAGGCCCACTTATATTTTTCATCCAGAGGAAAAGATGCTTGGAAGCATTTTTTTTAACCCCATTGTCAGTAACATCGCCTTGCTCACCAGGACCTGGAATCTTGGGCTTCTTAGCATTGTCTGGGTTCTGCTATTTTTAAATCTCAGGTCTGAACTCAATTTTCTTTTGTATCATTGTACATTTGCATGACTGGTATGCCACTCCAAACAGCTACAAAAAAAAGGTTCAGATATCTTGAGAATCTTTTTTTTAGCTATAAGCCCAATTTGAGGCTTCTCTTGTTCCATAAGACTAATATTATCAATGCCTTCCAAAGGCACTTACGAAAATAAAAAAATATTTCAGAGGCATCCCTGCTATCTAAGCTTCTTTGCAGATAACAAAATCTGCAACAGAGTAGATACCCTGGAAGATGTGGATAACATGAGGAGGGATCTAGTGAAGCTTGAAGAATGGTTGAGAATTTGACAGCTAATAATTTAATGCTAAAAAAATGCAAGGCTATGCATCTGGGCTGCAAAAACCCAAGAAAGCGGTCCAGTATAGGGGTGGAAGTACTTCAATGCATGAAAGAAGAGTGGGACCTGGGAGTGATCATATCGGATAAGCTTAAAGTGGCCAAGCAGGTAGAAGAGGCAACAGCTAAAGCCAGAAGGATGGTTGGGTTCATAAAGAGAAGAATGGCTAGCAGGAAAAAGTAGATACTAATGACTTTGTATAAATCTTTGGTGATATCTCATTTTGAGTATTGTGTACAATTCTGGAGACTGCACCTTCAAAAGTATCAACAGGATAAAGTAAAAAGGGTCAGTAGCCTTCGTCATAATGCATATGGGGATAGACTTAAAGACCTCAATATTTATACTCCGGAGGAAAAGCAGGAGAGGGGAGATGAGAGAGACATTTAAAAATACCTCCATGCTACAAATGCACAGGTGGTGGTCCTCAAACTGAAAGATAGCCATGGACCAAGGAGTGATAGAATGAAGGTGCAAGGGGATAGACTCGGAAGTAAGCTAAGGAAATACCTCTTCACATAAAGGGTGGTGGATTAATGGAACAGCCTTCCAGTGGAGGTGGTGGAGACGAGAACTGTATCTGAATGCAAGAAAGCATGGGAGAAGTATAGAGGATCCTGGGGAGGACTAAGGGATTGTAGAGTTTAATAATTCTTATGGATGGGCAGTCTGGATAGGCCATATGGGGCCTGATTTTCGAAGGAATTTACACAGTTAACAGCCCATGTTAACCGCGTAAATGGGTATTACATCCCCTACACGCCCTGATGCTATCCGGTTATCATCGGGGCATGTTGGGGGTGTTCCAGGGCAGAGCGGAGGCAGGGAATGGTGCTAACCAGATAACAGCGATTTTGAATGCTGCCCTGTTAGTGCTCTGCGCCTTAGAGATAGGCGAGGAAAACCCTTGCCTATCTTTAAGGTGCCGGGGCTAACCGGGCAGCATCCAAAATTGCTGCTGCCTGATTAGGCTCAGCGGCTTTCTGGCTGTGCCGTGAACCCTGGGATTCTCACCACCTTCACCACAGAAGTGAAAATCTGGGGTTAAGAGGTCGGTGGGCAGGACCACGTGGTTCTGCCTATGCAATATTGGGCCCATGGTCTTTTATCTGCTGTCTTTTCTATGCTTCTATGGAAAGCAGGACTTAACGAGTAAAACAGAAATGCACACAAGCACTTAGAAATTAGATGTAAAGCATTTTATAAAGCAGCAGAGAAAGCTTTGTTTCTTTTTGGCAAGTCACAAAAGTTAACACCCCCACCCCCCACCCCTTTCAAGTACATTAAAAATAAGAAATATTTAAGGGAGCATTCTTTGTAGGTGAAAATTTTGAAAAAAAAATGTGAACCTGAAAGAGGTGCTAGAGAACATTGGCAAACTAAATGGTAGCAAATCACCAGGATATGGAAATTACACTAACCTGGTAATTGTAGTTCCTGGAGGGTCCAGTTTAGTCCTCCAACATCGGGTAGTGCCCCTCCTCCTGCAGCCTGGAGACTGGACCAATCAAGTCTTCTGTAGTATATATGCAGACGGAGCTCCCAGAAGCCCCTAGTGTACTAGTAACAAAGCATACTTAACGAAGCAACACATTAGATTAATATACAAAATGACATAATGAAAATGACATAATTAAAGAACAATTTGTTTCCCCCCCACAAAAATATCCAACTTTCTCTCCAAACGAGGAAGTCAGAACAATGTATTGCACTGGAACCAACACCCCAGAAATCAAAATACAGCTCCGTATCAGAAATCTCAGGAGCTGACTGAACACCTGAGAAGGGAAGAGCCATAGCCAAAAACGCGGCTGCAAAAAAGGTTCGAACGGCAAGAGGAACCGTCTTATGATCCACCGTTCGGAAAGCGCGCCGCATTTTTATAACAGATAGTCGGGAGGGAAGGAGGACTAAACTGGACCCTCCAGGAACTACAATTACCAGGTTAGTGTAATTTCCATTTCCTGTTCGGTAATCCAGTTTAGTCCTCCAACATCGGGATGTAACAGAGCAGTTAAGACCGGGCGGGACCTTGCCATCCGGCGCGCAGAACCGCCGAACACAAAAGAGGAATCCCGAGCCGCTGACACATCTAAACGATAGTGTGTACTGAAAGCATGCAGAGACGACCAGGTGGCCGCCTTACAGATATCTGCTGGCGGAACTAGGCTATACTCCGCCCAAGCGGTAGCCCGAGCCCTAGTGGAATGATCCAGTAGCCCCTCCGGAACAGACCGCTGCTGCAACAGATACGCAGACGCGCGAACGCTTCCTTGAGCCATCTTGCAACGGAGGCCTTAGCCGCCGCTTCCCCTTTACGTGCACCCCCGAAGAGCACGAATAACCGGTCAGTCTTCCGAAAAGATTTGGTAGCCTTCAAAGAACGACGAAGTGCCCGACCCACATCGAGACGGTGAAGACTTTTGTCCGCCTACCCGACAGAGTGGGAAGAAAGAACTGGAAGAAACACTGCCTGATTCACATGAATAGGGGAAACCACCTTCGGCAAAAAGGAAGGGACCGGGGAAAAAGACAAAAAAGGTTCTTGGCAGGACAACGCATGTAGATCTGAAATACGCCGTGCCGAACAGATGGCTACAAGAAAAACCGTCTTCAGCGTAAAATCTTTCAGAAACGCCCTACTCAGGGGTTCAAAAGGTTCACGAACCAGGGCCCGCATCACTAGATTCAAGTCCCCCGGAGGAACGAAAATCCTGCGGGAGGGCCGCAAATGAAAAACAGTCGTAAGAAAACGACGTACGTCCGGATAAGAACCGTAGAGACGGCCTAAAACTTTGCCTCGATAACAAGAGATAGCCGCCAACCGGACTTTCAGAGAACTAGCCGCAAGGCCCTTATCAAAGGCAACCTGAAGAAACTTAAAACGACGGAAACGAAAACCGTCGCCGCCCGGACTCCACGCCGGGAGCACCAGTCTTCAAAGATTCCCCAAATCCGAACGTAAGTAAGAGAAGTGGACGTTTTCCCCGCCCGCAGTAGGGTAGAAATCACCGCGGGGGGAGTAACCCTTCTTTTTCAGCCGAGCCCTCTCCATGGCCAAACCGTAAGCGAGAATTGACCCACTTGGGGCATCCGCAAGGGTCCCTGAAAAAGAAGATTCGGCAGCGTGGATAGGAGCCAAGGAATGCCGTCGCTCAGCCGGACCAGATCGGCATACCAGGGCCACCCAGGCCAGTCCGGGTCCACCAGTAACACTCGACCCCGATGGCCCTCGATGCGCTGAACGACCCGGCCAATCAGAACTCACGGAGGAAAGACATAAAGAAGGCCGGACATTGGCCACGGCTGAATGAGAGCGTCGAGCCCCTCGGACATACGCTCCCTTTGCCTGCTGAAGAAGCGTCCTGTCTCGGCCGATTGAAATGTCGCCATGAGATCCATGAAGGGCGGCCCCCCCCCCCCCGACGAACTGTTTGCGCGTAAACTTGCGGGTTTAGCTCCCACTCTCCGGGGTCCACCCGCACTCTGCAGAGAAAATCGGCCTGAACATTGTCTGCGCCTGCAATAGGCGCTGCCGAGATGGCCGGAAGACGAGACTGCACCCAATTGACCAAGGCCATCGCTTCTGATTCCAGGGCCATGCTGCCGGTGCCCCCTTGGCGATTGATTGATGTAAGCTACGGGGGTCGCAATGTCCGAGAGGACTCGCACCGGCCGGTCGAGAACTAGGGCTTTGAGGCCAAGAGGGCTAGCCGCACCGCCCGCAATTCAAGGAGGTTGATCGACCAAGAAGTCTCCAGGGGAGACCATTCCCCTTGAGCGAAGCGGGTCTCGCAGTGAGCCCCCCAGCCGGTTAAGCTGGCATCCGTTGTGAACGGAACCCAAAGTGGAGGCTCCAGGGAATCCCCCGCGCCAGGTTCTCGGAGGAGAGCCACCACCGGAGTGATCGGCGAACCGCCCTTGGGCAAGTCAATCTCCTGTTCAACGAGTCGAATTGGTTGGACCAACGGCGCAGCAGAGCACTCTGCAGCCGGGCGCATGTGGAAGCGCGCCCAGGGCACCACCTCCAAGGTTGCTGCCATCGTACCGAGGAGCTGTAGCTATCACCATGCAGACGGAGCGGGCATCCCCCTGAAGAGTCGGACAAGAGACCGAATGCGGCGCTCCGGCAGGCACACCAAGCCCCGTGCTGTGTCGAGGCTCACTCCCAGATACTCGAGAATCCTGAGTCGGGCACAGACAACTCTTGCATTCTTTCACCACCCAGCCGAGGGACCGCAGCAGAGCCACCACCCTGCTCGTGACGTGCACACACTCCCGACTGGACTTTGCCCGAATCCACCAGTCGTCGAGATACGGATGGACCAGGATGCCCTCTGTGCCCAAGGCCGCCGCGACCACTACCATCACATTTGTGAAGGTGCGGGGGGGCCGTGGCGAGAACAAACGGCATGGCCGGAAATTGGAAGTGACCCCACGGAAGAGCGAAGTGGAGAAACCGTTGATGAGACGGCCGGATGGGAATGTGTAATGTGGTCTGCAGCGGCTGTGGAAGATCCTGCAGCAGGGGCTCTGAGGAGGGGGGAGATAAGGTGCTGGGGGACCCAGCTAGCAACGTAGTGGGTATGGGGAAAGCCTCCGGGATGCAGCATGCAGGTGTAACACAAGCAAACTATTAATGTACCCTTCGGCTGATTACATTTCACATATAATACAGCCATAGAAAAAAGCATTGTAGAGACTTAAACCACCTTTCCTCTTCTTGTGTGGGGTTTCATTTATTTATTTATTTAATTTTTTTTTTTTTTTTTTTTTTGCATTTAAAACAAAAAGCAAGGAAGGCTCAGGGAAACCCAAGACTGTTTAAGAAAAGGATTTTGAAACTGCACGTGCCTCCACAGCATGATTAAGTGTGTGGAAACTGCTGTTTAGAGCTGTTTCCTCTAAAAAGAAACACTGAAGAGAAAAACAAAACAGCCGCTGGCACCGAAAAACTGTCAGTCATTCACTGTGCTGGCATTGAGAAACTTTCAAGGTCAGGGTAAGGCAATTACAGTGACTGAAAGTAGGGAAATTAGAGTGGGATCCCTCCGCAGCCATTCAGACCTCCATGGTAGGGGCTGAAAGGTGTTTCTGGGGAGGGATGTAGAAGCTCAATCCAGCCATAGGAAAATTACAGTGAGCATGCTTAATTAGGCCGAGCCCAAAACAGTCAGGATCCAAAACACTGACTTAAAACCTCAACCAAATGGTATATTGAATAAGACAGGTACAATAATCAGTAGGACGTACAAAGTTACCCGGCTGCAGTTTGTGGACTAAAAAGTCAAAGTAGGCACTTCCAAACTCAGGGGCAGCCGGTCCGGATACAGCTGAGGCAAGGAAGAAAAAAACAAAAACAGAGTACGCACAGTTTTCTTACAGAAAATGATACCTGAACTTCCTGGAGGTATTCAAACTCTCGTGGTAAAGACTCAGTGCAGCGTAAAGCCAATGGAGAGCTCCCCCGAAGCCAAGCTCCGGAGTTCCCAAGTTCCTCAGGGGAAGCAAGATGCTGGGGGAAGAGTAGAGCTGATGCCTGAGGTCCCTGTGTTTCTTCTGACAGCCTATGCAGCGTAAACCTGAATAAGGCACAGGGAGAACTAAAAAGAAATAACTGCGTCCCGCCGGAACAGGCATTTAACAATATTCCCCACAATAGGTAATGCCTCAGCCAGCCTTCTTTGTTGGGTACAGTGGGGAATGGAAGCCATGAGCCCTGCACCCTTCGTCAGTGACTCAGCATTGTACTGTGGCTCTGAATTGCATACTGTTCTCTATCCATGCCTTCTGTACTTTTTATCCATTATGTTCATACAGAGGCAGAGAAAAAAGTAACCTCTGCACAACTGACATCTAGCAAGTGTTGTGGAAAGAAGAAAAAAACTGAAACAACAATATAGCTTTTAGAAGCCAGCAGAGAAGTAATCTGGCTTCCCGCCAAAAACCGAGGCTCATTAGCTATTCAAAATGGCCACCAGCAAAAATAAAACACCAAAAGAGTGAATTAAAACCCCCAAAAGCTAAGGAATTAACTTAAAAAGTCAAAGAAGAAGGTGGGAGGGTTGCAGGCATGAGAGAAATGCCTAAAATCGCTGAAAAATCAAGAAAAATCAATCGAGTTACCACAGAGCTGCAAACAGCAGAGGGAGAAGACATTCTAGTTCTGAAGAAACTGCAGCACAGCTCCTGCAGATGCCAGAGTCAGTCATTGTACCTCTGCGGGACCCACAAATCACACATTGAGGTTTGGCAGCCATGCTAAGGCAACCTGCTTCCAGGGGGAAAGAAGGAAACAGGAACAGGGAAGCCCACAGCAAAGGGACTAACCATATTCAAATCAGTACAGCTTTAAACTTAAAACGTTTTTGTTTGTTTTTTTTGTTTTGTTTTTTACAGAAAACAAAATACTCCCCAGAATCCTAGGGGTGCCCTGAGCAAAATCGCCAGCAAAAGAAACCCCAAAAATGCCAGGGGAACCCGTGCACAAGTGTTAAAAAGTGCCCTTAAAAAGCACACTTTAGAAATCCAAAATGGCCGCCGCACCTTTCCACCCACAATAAAAAAAGGCGCGAAAATACAAAGGTAACCAAATAATATGGAAAAGAAAGAAAACGACCCTCTAATACAGGGCAAGCGAAAAAAATCAGGAAAAAGTGCAATTCGGAAGCCAGGGGAGCCAACAGAGCCTCTGACAATGCAAAAAACAACAGAGCTGAAAAGATAAAGCAAGGAAAATTCCTACCAGCTCAGTGAACAGCAAGGAACTCAGCCAACTTCTCCAAGTGACAGGCAATGCTGTAGCAGGTATGGCTCTTCCCCGAACAGTCTTGGGGAGAGCTCAACCCAGGTTTCAGATATTCCCAGGCAGGAAGGCAGGAGCCCAATGCAGGTCTGGCTTCCCCCAGGATGTGCTCCCCTGTGGCAGTGCTCCTTTTTTTTTTTTTTTTTTTTTTAAAGATACAGCTACCTAGCAAAGAAATGGTAAATAAAGGACCCAAAATAAAACCCCAAAAGAACTAACTACCTAGTGTTGCTCCTTCAAGTGTCACTTAGTGTGCCCAGAAAGGGCACAGAAGTCTGCAAGCTGCAAGGAGACTGGACACACTGGGGGCTTCTGGGAGCTCCGTCTGCATATATACTACAGAAGACTTGATTGGTCCAGTCTCCAGGCTGCAGGAGGAGGGGCACTACCCGATGTTGGAGGACTAAACTGGATTACCGAACAGGAACTGATGTTATTTACTCCTGAGTTCTCAAGGACTCAAAAATAAAAATGCATACCCGATTATGATTATCTGTAATCTATCATTCACATTTGCCTCTGCACTTGAAGAATGGAGGACAGCCAATACAATATCAATTTTTAATAAAGCACTAAGTAAAGACTGGTAAGCCTAAATTCAATCCTGAGTAAAATAGTGAAAGCCACTGCTAAAATTACTATTATATGTATAAACATGACTTAATGGGGAAAAGCTAGCATGGATTTAGCAAAAGGATGTACTTGTTGGGTTCTACTAGTTACCTCCTGACTCAGATTGACCACTGTTTGAGACAGGATGCTGGGCTTGAATGATCATTAGTCAGACCCAGCATGGCACATCTTATGTTCTATAAGGGATATTTTCTTCAGTGAGTTGGTCATTTCAAGGTCTGATGCAAAAAAACAAAACCACCTTACAGCCTAAAAGTTACAAAGCTAAATATAATCAAGACTATGTAGATTGGAGGTCACCTTCTATATAAGAAGAGTATAACATATAATGTATATTCGCCATTCCCTTTACCCTTACCTGCTCCACTTTCTAGGCACCTGCAGCTGGAAGAGTAGCCTCTCAACTGCTGGCTTTTCCTCAGTCTCTCTTAATGGCAGTTACCACAAATCTTCCTCCACTCCTTCCCTCATTTCTACCACTTTATGCCTTGTCCATTGCTGCTCTTTTTGGATAGCTCTTTATGGCAGAGTCTAACATTTATCTGTAGGTATTTGCATCTATGTTTTTAACACCTATTTTTTACTACCATCCTAAACTTATTGGCACAACATACACTGAAATTTTAAAATGTTTCTTTTTTGTGAAAAAAAAAAGAATTTGGTGTCAGAAACTGGTGCATCATGGATATTTTATCCATAATTTATCTACTGAAAATTCATGAAGGTTCATGAGAA
Organism: Ichthyophis bannanicus; assembly: GCA_033557465.1. Taxonomy (NCBI): domain Eukaryota; kingdom Metazoa; phylum Chordata; class Amphibia; order Gymnophiona; family Ichthyophiidae; genus Ichthyophis; species Ichthyophis bannanicus. The sequence continues at coordinate 176,325 of JAWIIG010000069.1, forward strand.
AAGCACTAGCTCTCAGACTGCTGTCTCTTACTTTATTGGCTCCAAACTGTACCCGCGCTTTGCCTTTCACCAGCGTGGCACTGATCTGCATGATGACAGATTCAATAGAGTAGGCACTGCTCCAGCCCTGCAGATAGTACAAGATGGATCAGTGGTATACGTCTATTAAAAATCATACATTTACTTCCAACATGGAGGTATTTTCCTTACCTGCTAATTTCCTTTCCTGAATCCTGCTAGACCAGTCCAGATGAGTGGGTTATGCTCCCCAGCCAGCAGGTAGAGGCAGACCAGCGCAACATTCAGTGATGTCATCACTTGTATATACAAAATCAGCAGCTCCACTCTTCACCCTGAGATTTGGTATTTTTCTAAGTTGGCAACCAGGTCTCAGACTTACAAGGAGCTAATTTCTGGATTCTCACTATGGTTTAAACCCAGTGCTCACCTTTGCATCAACGACCTGTTTCTGTTGCCTTTTATCAATCCTCTTTTGCTATTGTTTTCACCATGACGTTCTTAGACATATTTCCAATGTTTTGAAAAGTAGTGCTTAGCCAATTCAGATCTTTCCCACAGTATTCTGAAACAGATTTTGAAGGTGGTACTTATCTGATTCGGCTGTTTCCCAACGCCAACTTTCGCGCCGTTGCGTTTCACAAGCGTTTTTTCAAGGGATAATATTCTGCACTCCTCGTGTCTCCACCAATTTGAAAAAAAAAAGAATTTGGTGTCAGAAACTGGTGCATCATGGATATTTTATCCATAATTTATCTACTGAAAATTCATGATGGTTCATGAGAAAATTTGTGGAGACACGAGGAGTGCAGAATATTATCCCTTGAAAAAACGCTTGTGAAATGCAACGGCGCAAAAGTTGGCGTTGGGAAACAGCCGAATCAGATAAGTACCACCTTCAAAATCTGTTTCAGAATACTGTGGGAAAGATCTGAATTGGCTAAGCACTACTTTTCAAAACATTGGAAATATGTCTAAGAATGTCGTGGTGAAAACAATAGCAAGAGAGGATTGATAAAAGGCAACAGAAACAGGTCGTTGATGCGAAGGTGAGCACTGGGTTTAAACCATAGTGAGAATTCAGAAATTAGCTCCTTGTAAGTCTGAGACCTGGTTGCCAACTTAGAAAAATACCAAATCTCAGGGTGAAGAGTGGAGCTGATGATTTTGTGGTTACTTAGAAGTATAAGCAGCTCTGGAAGGTGATCGCATTGAGATTTTGTTGATCACTTGTATATATGCTGGTGCAGCATTGAGACACATAAGTATGACACTTCCCAAGCAGAAAATAAGACTGAAAAACTCAAAAATCTCAGAAAAAATATCAAACAATAACTTTGTACAAACTTGACTCCTTACTATACTGATACTGAAAATAGTTAAAAGGCAGCAGGATTCCCAGACCTGTAGAAGTTGTTCAGGATGGGTTCTGAACTGTTCTAGCAGGATTCAAGGAAAGAAAATTGGCAGGTATGGAAAATTTCTCCTTCTTTATCATCCTGCTAGACCAATCCAGACGTGTGGGATAAAATACAAATGTCATGATTTAAAGCGTAGTTACTCACCTGTAACAGGTGATCTCCAGGAACAGCAGGAATTTAGTCTTCACATATGGGTGACATTGGTACTGATGGAGCCCATGCGGGAACGTTCCCCAGCGTCCAAAAGGAAAGCTTTTGGGAGCACTCCACTGCACCTGAATAGCTGCCTTCCTAACTCCCTCTCTTCAGTTGAGTTTGTAGCTGAGAAAAAGGAGAGTACGGGAAGAAAACCCCACAACTCCTAGGGGAGGAGGGCAGATTGTGAAGTCTAAGCTCCTGCTGTTCCTGGAGGTCACCTGTTACAGGTGAGTAACTACGCTATCTCCAGGAATAAGCAGGAATGTAGTCTTCACATATGGGACTCCCTAGCTCCCAAATGCCAGATGACATGTCCTCAGAACCGGTGGAGGTTCGCCTCAGAGTTGTCCTCAAGAGGTCATGGATCCTTCATGGATGTCTGGTATCGTCCAAGTCCAGGACGGAGGGTAGGAGTTGCCTCTAAGTCTGAAAAAGAGGTGCTGAAGAACAGCTTGAACAAACATGGCATCACGGCAGGAGTCCTTGTCCAGACAATAATGGGCAGCAAAAGTATGAACAGAAGACCAAGTTGCTGCCTTGCAAATTTCATCAATAGCTACAGAGCGTAGATTTGCCATTGAGGTAGCCATGGCACAAACATTATGAGCAGTGAAATGCCCTTCCAGGGAGAGGTCTGCTTTGTCATAAGCAAATGAAAATAAGTTTGCTATCCATCTGGAGAGCGTACATTTAGATACCGAGAGACCCAGGTGACTAGGGTCAAAGGAAATGAACAACTGCAAGGCTTTATGGCGATCTTGAGTTCTCTGGAGATAAAAAAACAACGCTCTCTTGCAGTCAAGAGTATGCAGAGTTGCTTCTGCTCAAGATGCATGCAGTCTAGGAAAGAATACAGGAAGGTAAACTGACTGGTTTAAATAAAAAGGAGACACCACCTTTGGCATAAAATGCGGGCAAGTCCTAAGGATAACCTTGTCATGGTGGAATCTGGTATAGGGTGTGTCCGCCACCAAAGCTTGAAGCTCACTAATGCGTCTAACTGAAGTGAGGGCAATAAGGAAGATAACCTGCCATGAAAGGAACTTTAGTGGGGTCGTAGCCAATGGTTCAAAGGGCAGCTTAAGAAGCTGTGCTAAAACGACATTGAGATCCCAAGCCACTGGGTACCTTGGTCAGCAGGAGCCCCCTCATAAAGCATGCTACTAGCGGTTGAGAGGCTGCAATGGCACCAAGGTGAACTCTCACTGGAGTTGGTCTTGAGATCTGTTGAGGACAGGTGGAGGAGATATTGGAGAAGTGCCTCCACGGGAGCAGAGAAGGGATTGAGATCCTTCGAGGAACACAAGACCGAGAACCTGCGCCACTTGAAAGCATATGAACGTCTGGTGGAGGGCTTCCTGGAAGCCAAAAGGATCGCCTTAATCTCTTGGGTGAGAAACCCTCATTTGATCCCACCTGTCCTAACTATCGACCCATCTCTCGCCTTCCCTTCATCTCTAAACTACTTGAGCGTGCAGTCTATTACCGCTGTCTCGACTTCCTCTCCTCTCATGCTCTCCTGGATCCTTTACAATCTGGCTTCCGTCCCCTACATTCCACTGAAACAGCTCTTACCAAAGTCACTAATGATTTGTTCCTGGCAAAATCCAAAGGCCTCTAGTCTGTCCTCATCCTTCTTGATCTCTCTGCTGCTTTCGATACTGTTGACCACAACCTTCTTCTTATCACCCTGCCCTCACTAGGTTTCAAGGACTCTGTACTTTCTTGGTTCTCCTCCTACCTCTCCCATCGCTCTTTCAGTGTGTGCTTTGGTGGCTCCTCCTCCTCCTCTTCCACCCCATTATCTGTAGGTGTTCCTCAGGGTTCCGTCTTGGGACCGCTCCTCTCTCTACATACAGTCCCTTGGTGTCCTTATCTCTTCTCATGGCTTTCACTATCATCTCTATGCTGACGACTCTCAAATCTACTTCTCTACGCCTGTTATCTCTCCAGAAATCCAGGCTAAGATCACTGTCTGCCTCTGACATTACTAGCTGGATGTCCCTCTGCCGCTTAAAACTGAACATGGCAAAGACTGAATTCCTTATCTTTCCCCCAAATCCCTCCCCTCCTCTTTCCCCTTTCTCTGTCTCTATGGATAACTCTGTTATCCTTCCTGTCTCCTCAGCGCGTAACCTTGGTGTTATCTTTGACGCCTCTCTCTCTTTCTCTCAACATATCCAACTCATTACTAAGTCATGCCGTTTCTTTCTCTACAATATCTGCAAAATTCGCCCCTTCCTCTGTTAACACTACTAAAATGATTGTCTACTCCTTAATCACATCCCGCCTTGATTACTGTAACCTTCTCCTTGCCGGCCTCCCCGCAAACCACCTCTTTCCCCTTCAGTCTATTCAACATTCTGCTACTCACCTGATTTTCCGCCAATCTCATTTTTCCCACATCACTCCTCTCCTCATGTCACTTCATTGGCTCCCCATCCATTTCCGTATCCTATTCAAGCTTCTCCTGCTGACCTATAAATGTATTCACTCTTCTGCCCCCCAGTACCTTTCGTCTCTTATCTCTCTTTACACTCCCTCTCGGTTACTTCGCTCTTCTAATAGTCTTCGTTTATCTATGCCTTTCACTCGTATTGCTAATTCTAGACTTCGCTCCTTTCACCTTGCTGCACCCTTCGCCTGGAACAGCCTTCCTGTCTGTGCGCCAGGCGTCCTCCCTGGCCATCTTCAAGTCCAGGTTGAAATCCCACCTCTTCACTATTGCTTTTCATTCTTGACTCTTGTGTTGTGATATGACTATTTTATATATGTTGTGTTTGCTCTCTCTAACAGATGTATACTTTGTCCTATTGATCTGTAATTTGTATTATGTAATTTTTTGTCTTGACTAGATTCTGAGCTCTGATGAGCAGGGACTGTCTCTCTTATTTGTGTGTACAGCGCTTCGTATGTTTGCAGCGCTTTATAAATGCTTATTAATAATAATAATAATAAATAATAATAATAATAGGTTAAATTCCTGCAAGGCTATGTTCTCAGCAGCCAAGCTGTGAGACGGAGAGACCATGGATTGGGATGGAGTAGTGTCTCATCTTCCTGGGAGAGATCGGGCACGGATCCCAATCACAGAGGCTGAGTCTGAGTCAGAAGCAGCAGCAGGGGGAACCACAGTTGGTGTGGCCAGTAAGGGGCTATGAGAATCATGAAGCCCTTGTCGGTCTGAAAAGGGTCTTGGGAATGAGGGGTATGGGGGGGAAAGCATAAAAGGAGACCCTGATCCCTATGTAGGTGGAAAGCATCCACTTGCTGTCTGCTGGACGTCCGAGTCCTGGTGCAGAGGCAGGGAAGCTTGGCATTCTGCGGTGTGGCAAACAGATCTATGTCTGGAGTTCCCCATGTCTGAAAAATGTAGGACACTGCGTCCAGATGGAGAGACCATTCGGGGAGAAGAAAGATCCAACTCAGCTTGTCTGCCAAGACATTGAGCTCCCCTGGAAGATACACTGCTTGGAGGTGTATTTGATGAGAAATGGCAAGAGGGACCAAGAGCTTGTTCCACCCTGTTTGTTCACATAGAACATGGCCACATGACTGTCTGTCCTGACTAGGACTCTTTGTGCCCTGAGGTGATTTTGAGACACCATGAGGGCATCTGAGATAGCACGAAGTTCCAGGAGATTGACTGCAACTCCTCCATTGTCCAGAGACCTTGCGTAGAGAGAATGCCCAAGTGATCCCAACCCAGTTTGGAGGCATCCGTCGTCAGGGTGCATTGATGTGGAGGCATCTGAAAAGGTGACCCGAAAAGGAGATTTTCTGGAGAACACCACCACTGGAGGGATGTGGTGAGATGGACAGTTACTTGAATCTTGTCCCTGAAGTGGTCTGAGGCCTGCGTCCATTGGGAGGCAAGAGTCCACTGGGCTGTCCGCATATGTAGGCAGGCATATGGGATGACATGTACTGTTGAGGCCATGTGTCCCAGAAGCTGCAGCATTTCACTGGCAGTCAGATGGTCTCGAAGTAACGTTTGGCAGGTGAACTTGATGAGATGGGCACAGCGAAGTTGGGGCAGAAATATCTTGGCCTGCTGTGTGTCCAGTAAAGCTCCTATGAACTCTAGTCTTTGAAATGGAGTGAGCTGGGATTTTGGAAAGTCTATGACAAATCCCAAGTGCTGCAGTACTGTGATGGTACGATGCAAGGAAAGCTGAACCTCTCGGGAGATGTCTGCTCTTATAAGCCAGTGGTCTCAGTAAGGGAAGACAAATATCCTTAGAGATCTTAGATATGCGGCTATGATCGTCATTGTGGTGATGAGGCTGCAGCTCAGCCCTGGGAAACAGATAAAAAAGAAACTTCTTCTTCTGTGTGGGGGAAGGGCTCAGCTAGACACACGTTTCAAAATGCAGGTAGTGGAAAAACCCACACTTCCAGAGCTACTAGGCTCAGACCACACCCAGACTCCATGGCAACCCAAAGGAGGGATAGGAGACACCTGTGGGAGGAGCCAGGAGAGGGAGGACATTTGCATACATTTAAGCCCACAGAAACACACAGGAACAGGTTCGGGAACAGGTTGGAGAACAAGTCCAAGTCGGGACAGGGGAACAGGTTCAGCAGCAGCAGCTAGGACAGAGTCAGGAGCAGGGCTAATCACACTCCTTCCAAGAGAGAGGAACTGAGGAAGCTAGCTGTAAGCAAGCTGGAAAAAAAATCCTTAAGCCAAACTGAAGAGGACCAAAGCTTCAGTGGTGGAGAGCAGAGAGAGTCTAGGAACAGACACCGGAGTGATTCCCAGAGCAGCTCTGATTCTGAGGATGCTACTTCAAAGAAGAGCCCCTGCTGTGAGAGATTTGCAGCCAGGCTTGGAGGTAGGAGGGAAAGACCTGGGGGAGCTGAAGAATACAGCCAAGATACAGAAATAGCCCTACAGGATTCTGAGGCAGAAGTTTTATCTTTTAAGAAGCCTGTCAGGAAGAATGTTCCCAGAAGTAAAGGGAAACAGACAGAACCTTTAAGTGTTTTATTAAAGGGTAAAAAGTCTGGTAGCCATACTGAAAACCCAGAGGGGAGACGAAAAGCTCATTGGGAAAAGGTGTTCAAGCTTTTAAAAGAAATTAGGCCTGAATACTCTGAGCCAGTCTCAAGCCCAAAGATATGTGATTCTGAGTGCGAAGATATGGAGACGGAATCCTGTGAAGTGGGACAGGACTCCATTGATTCCTTAATGGAATGCTCCTTGTGCATAGCTTCAGACTGAGGGGAGGCCAACGGTTTAAGCTAAAGAGAAACCAGAAGCCAGTTAACCTGATACGCTGAGTGCTGGGAGCCTGAGATAGAGAAAGAATTATTCAAGGTTGGAAATTACCACAAATGTTTATGCTGGAGTAAAAATGTTTTAAAGCAACAGTTTTCTGTTAGCAAGGCTGATAAGCAGAAGAAGCCTTACTTTTAAAACCATACGCAGTTGAAAGAAGCTGAGGCCTTTGCTGGACTTTGATTATAGCAATAAGTTACAACTGTGGCTTGTTGGGGAAAAGAAGTTATCTTCTGTTAAAGAGCTGAAGGAAGCAACCTCATTTATAGCATTGTTGGAGCACGGTTTATGTGACAGTTTTTGTTGGAGAAATTATCCTCTATTCTGTTATTCTGTTCAGGAACTTCCATAACAGTTTTGTTTGCAAAGTGTTAACTACAAAAGAAAAAAATTAATACATTTTTCCTGTGTTGCCTCTAAAACCACTTGGTTGGCATTTTTGCACACAACTACAACTCCAGAGGCCTTGGCCCTGGAATCTCTGCAAAATACAAGACATTAGATGGCACGCTGTCTCCACTAGGCGACCGCCTAGCCGGGGAGCAGCGCCACACCATGCACTTTGTGAAGATTCTTGGGGCAGAAGCGAGTCTGAAAGGAAGGACTCTGTATTGATAATGTTTTCCCTAAAAAATGAAGCGTAGATATTTCCTGTGACCTGGATGGATGGGGATGTGTGTGTACACTTCTTTTAGATCTAGAGTGGAGTAGTGGCCTAGTGGTTGGGGCAAGGTACTTCAGGCCGGAAGGTCAGGGGTTCAAATCCCACTAGAGGATAGCAATCTTGGGCCGGAAGGACTGGGGTTTCTAGTCCCACAGGTGCTCCTTGTGGTCTTGGGCAAGCCACTTAACCCTCCATAGCCCATGTTCCCTGTAAAATAGTTATCTCCAAGTTATAATGCCCTGTTCAATGTAATTTCAGTTTGTTCAATGTAAACCGCACTGATGCAGAATAGTGCGGTATATAAGAGAATGTAAATAAATAAAATAAATAAATAGAGAAGAGCCAGCCCTGACGCTGGAAGTAGGGGAGAAGCATCCCAAGAGTGATCATCTTGAACTTCTCGCGGACCAGAAACTTGTTGAGGTTCGTGAGGTCCAAGATGGGCCTGTATCCTCCAGCCTTCTTTGGTATGAGAAAGTACGGAGAGTAGAACTCCATTCCCTGTTGGGATATTGAGAAAACCTTCTGTGGTGCCCTGAGACAGAAGAAAGGACACCCCATCCTGTAGGAGAGCAGAGAGTGAGGTTTGCGTGTGATATTTCCCCACAAAAGTCGAGGGGGGCAGAGTTTGCAGATGAAGTCTGTACCCCTCCTGAACTATGATTAGTATTCACTGTTCTGAGGTGATAAGATGCCATCTGTGGGCGTAGTGACACAGTCTGCCTGCAATGTGGAGGGGTTGAGGGTCCTCCAGAGGAAGGGTGGAAATATTTATTTATTTTTTTTTATTTTTAGAGAAAAGGTCAAAAAACAGGTGCAGACTATGGCTGCGGAGCTGGCTGAGGTTTAGCCACCTGTGGTGTCTTCTGTTGCTTAGGAGGCTGTGGTCTCTAAGAGCCTTGAGCCTGGTACTGAGAAGCAGGAGGATAAGAAGAATATAATTTATTATTATTATTATTATTATTATTATTAAAGAAAGCTTTCTTTGTAGCTGTCTTCTTTCTAGCAGGGTTAACTGTAGTCCTAGACAGCCTGTTCAGGGTGGTATTCTCTGACTCTGAGAAACCTTATCCTGCCAGTCTGTCAGGGAGGCTTTCCCCAGTGCAATGTATGTTACCCAGCTTATCTTGAACCCACTGTTCAAGATTGGAGGCTTGAAGTCATGCAATTCTGCGTGCACGGATACAAATTGTTGTGGCTCTGCTTGTGCACTCAAATGCATTAAAGGTTGCTCTATTGACAAACTTTGATACATTTTGGGTATATCTAACTATAATAAGACAGACAGTCATCTCTCTTATCATCTGGGAGATGAATACAAACTACCTACCCCTAATGATTTGAAAGAAATAACTAACACACTAACTCTCAAACCCCAAACCACTAATTTAACAACAATGTGGCTGCTGCATTTTTTGTGAAATTATGGTGGAAGGCTTTATTTCTATCATCAATGGTTATGTGCTACACTTCTGCGTATGTGGTTCATGTCCTTTATTGTCCCTACAATAAGTATTATGTGGGGAAGATTGTGAGACAGCTGTGTATGTGACTATCACAACATAAGAACAATCTTCTCAAAGCACGAGGGGAAGCTCCAGTGGTGCAACATTGTGTGCAGTTTCAGCATGAGTTTAAAGATCTATGCTGTAGTGTTATTGACTGCATGCCTAATAATCCCCAGGGAGGGGACTGGGGTAAATTATTGGTAAAGCAAAAACAAGGCATTGAGGATTCTTGATTCCCTACCGGAGGGGTTAGAGGAATGAGTTTTTGAAATCTTGATTCGGCGCATTGCCAATCCACCACCACTGAATGGTAGGAAAGTTGTGGTTTCTGGAAGCCAGGACACTCCGGCAACTAGATACATGGTATCGAGACAGCAAGTATTAGGTGAGATCGTGAAGAGAGTCTCCTACATCCGGAGCATCAAATCAGAGGATGCGGTGCACCGGCAGGATGACCACCTCCCTGGGAGCTGTTGGGTACTGGAGGATCTCCAACTCCTCCGCCCTGGACTCTCTCTCTCAGATGTAACTGTTACAGAGAGAGCCCTAGCTAGGTCACAATCACAAATGAATTCTTGGAAGGACATGTCTTCAGGAGGTGACATGCATCATTCTGGAGGTGGGGAGGGCTCCGAAGGAAGGCCTTGGGGTCCCCAGGAATCGAGTGACTCCTCATCTGAAATAGGGAAGTCAGAATCGGAGGACTCAACGTATCGGCAGGAAAGATGTTTGCCTTCTGCCAGACGCCGATACAGATGTGTATCTGTATCAGGCTCTGGGTACCGTTTGGGTTGAGCCCTGGAATCAGCGATGGACTCAAGGGAAGGTATGGGTGGCAGAGCCATGTATCCCGATGCACCCTGTATTAGTGCCGATGTTGGTGCTGGTACCTGTATCGACGGCCCAGTACCTGAGGGCAACGGTTTGATGGGAACTGAAGCCGCCAATAGAGCTGTCAAGCTCTGCTCAATGGCCAGTATACGCTGGCCTATCAAGGTTGCCGATGTTTGGGTATCGGTGACGGAAACTTGTGCCACCATCCCAGAGCATGCACCAGTAGCTCTCCAGAGGTCAAGGCCTCGGGAGCATCCTTGAGCCCCTTGATTAACTTTGGAGGACAGGTCCTCCCGCCGGGACTGTTTTTGCAGGCCGATCCACCTCCAGGGCAACACCCGAGGCATCTCGATGCTGGGACAGAGATCTGCCTTTGGAGGAATTATCAGTCTTTGAGGAAGGCTTGTGCTTGGACAGGTTCAATACCTGAAATCCATGTGAGGAGGATGAGACTCTCGATGACGGCAATGCCAAAGATACGGTGTCCGAAGCAAAGAGTTCTAAACTTAGAGGCCTAGTTCGGCAGGCCTTTAGTCATCTTTTTTACAAAGGGAATATTCTGTTGGCTGGTGATCGGGCCTAAGGCATTTCAAGCACCAGTCACATGTGTCAGTAGCCGAGATGGTACTGGCACGTTTTGAACACTTTTTGAAACCACTGGTCGTTTTCTCCACATTGTTAGTGGACGTATGGGAGGCTAAGGCTTAAGATGGTATTGATATGCCTAAAATAGTTTTTATTTTTATTAGTAAAAGAAAAGATAAAGAAAGAATAAGAGAACTGGTAGTGTCAAGACTGTGCCGGTGTCGACGGGAAGGCAGACGCTATCTACAAAAAACAAAAAAAGAATTTTCTGCTGTGAGAGGATTTGCTTCCTGCTGGCTCTGCGGAAAATGAAGAACCAAAGAGAGGGAGTTTGGAAGGCAGCTACGCAGGCGCAGTGGAATGCTCTCAAAGGCTTTCCTATTGGATGCTGGGGAGCATTCCCGCGTGGGCTCCATCAGTACCGATGCTACCCATATGTGAAGACTACATTCCTGCTTGTTCCAGGAGATTTACCATAATATCTCAGGGACCAATCTTATCATTTTCATATTAACAATTTGTTAAGGTTTTTAGTTGTCTTAGAGTGCTGTTTCATTTATACACTGATGACATCAAGGTTTTTTGGCCCCTATTCAATCAGGGACTGATGATGATTTAAGATTTTAAAATTGTGTATGACTAAAGTAAAAGGTGTGGATGTCAGCAAATGGACTAAGTTTGAATACCAGTAAAACAGATTGTTTATTTGGGCAAGAACTTTGCAATCTGTCCTCCTGTAATCATTTATTTGGAAGGGTATGATACTGTAATTAAGCATCAAGACTAGGATATGAGCATTATCATGGACTTTGCTCTATAGATGGATCCACAAAATCAAGAAGGTAGTTAAGAAATCTATGTATAAGCTGGAGGCTCAAGACATATTTTCAGACAATAATCCAAGTGGTAATCATACCATACCTTGATTATTACAATGCACTTTATGTAGGCCCTAAACAGAGTTCTTTACATCCTTTATAGATAGTGAAGAACATCAGGGAATTGAGAAATTTGACCATATCTCCCTTGTTCTGGCATAATTGCCGTGGCTACCTATATTAAATGGTAAGTTCAATTTAAGTTATTGATGTTAATTCACAAGGCTTTGTATGCTGAGGCTTCCGTCTGTCTCTCGGCAATTCCTAAATTTAATAGACTTGGCCAGGCATTTCAGTCTGAGGCAGTGGCCTATTACATGTCCCATCCTTCCAACAAATTAATTTAGATGAGCTCTGGCCGAGAGCCTTTCCTATAGTCAGTCCATCCGTGTGGCATAAGTTGCCCACCAAGTTGAGGATGATGAAGAAATTAGACCTTACCTGCAAATTGATGATCCTCGAGTTCCTACAGTCCAGTCCTGGTACTTGTGGGTATTCATGCCCCACCAGCAGCTTGAAGACTGAGCATGTCATGCTTTTCAAGACATCAGAATTGAGAGCTGGCACCTCCCACCAGTCTTCAGTTTCCTATTGACAAAGCAGAGTCATGGAAAGAACAATAAACAATTAAACACCTCCTCCCGCTAGGGAAGTTGAAAAAAAAACCTCACCTATCACAGATGGAAAGAGATGTTCTGGAAGCCAGTCACTCGCCCCCCCCCCCCCAAATTCCCCCCCCCTTTTTTTAAATCAACCTCCACTACTCTGCCCCTGAGGTCTTGTGCACCTGCGCTCTACCATCACCATCTACTAACCAGTTTTATTTCTTCAAACCGAGGAGCTGTGCGCCAAGCGTCAGTATAGGCTACAAGGGAAGGATTCGGGACTGGACTGTAGGAACTTGAGGAACATCAATTAGCAGGTAAGGTCTATTTTCTTCTTCCATTTCATTCCTCAATCCAGTCCAGTTATGTGTGGAATGTACCATAGCAGTACTATTCACGGGAGGGCCCCACTAACCCAGCTTGAAGTAGCAGCCATGCCAAAACAGGCATCAGATGATGCCTGTGCATTCAGTTGGTAATGCTTCACAAAGGAACTCAAGGACGACCATGTTGCCGCCTTGCAGATATCCACTGGCGGCACTAAAGTATACTCTGCCCAAGAAGCAGCTTGGGCACGGTTGAATGTGCCCTCAAACCCGAGGGCACAGGTCTATGCCTCAACAGATAAGGGAGGCCATCTCTTCAGCCTATCAATCTTGATACCGAAGCTTTGGAAGCCGCCTCCCTCTTATGTAAGAACATAAGATATGCCATACTGGGTCAGACCAAGGTCCATCAAACCCAGTATCCTGTTTCCAACAGTGGCTAATCTAAGTCACAAATACCTAGCTGTCTCCCCAAAAGACACAGGTTCCACAATGCTTATATTGAGTCAAGCAGTGGATATTCTGGGTCCCTTCAATAATGGTTTATGGACCTTTCCTCCAGGAACTTCTAAAACCTTTTTTTTAAAGCTAGCTATGCTAGCAGCTTTTACTACATCCTCCAGTAGCAAATTCCAGAGTTTGATTACATGTTGAGTCTTATTAGTCTTAAATAGGTTACTCTGTAGCTTCATTGCATGCCCCCTAGTCTTTCTATATTTTGATGGCGTAACCAATCGATCTACGTTTACCCATTCCACTCCATTCATTAATTTATGTTGTTGTTAAAAGCCGTCGAGTCGATGTCCACTCATGGCAACCCTCTGGATAGTTGTCCTAAACTGTGTTCAGTCTTCTGTCAAGCGGCTCATTGTTGACAGACTGGTACCCGTAGCTGCTGTTATTGTAGCGATCCATCTCATTGCTGGCCTTCCTCTTCTGCATTGACCTTCTATCTTACCAAGCATGTCATCTTTCTCTAATGATCTCTCTTTGCATGATGTATAGACCTCTGTCATATCTCCCCTCAGCCATCTCTTTTCCAGACTGAGCATCTCAAAGAGCCCTATCCTTTTTAGCCTCTTCATAAGGGTATCCTTCAATCCCCTTTACCATTTTGATGGCTCTTCTCTGTACCTTTTCTAACACTATATTCTTTCTAATATACGGCGACCAGAATTGCACACAATATTCAAGGTGCAGTCACACCATGGAACGATAGAGGCATTATAATATCCTTTGTTTTATTTTCCATTTCTTTCCTTATGGTACCTAGCATTCTATTTGCTCTCTTGGCCGCCACTACACACTGGGCAGAGGATTTTAATATGTTATCCATGATGACGCCTAAATCGTTTTCCTGGGTGGTGGTTCCTAATGTGGAACCTTGCATCCTGTATCCATAGTTTGGGTTTTTCTTTCTTAGGTGCATAACTTTGCACTTGTCCACATTAAAATTTCATCTGCCATTTGGATGCCCAGTCTTCCAATTTATCAAGATCCTCTTGCAATTTTCCACAATCCTCATGGGTTTTAACAACTTTAAATAGTTTTGTGTCATCTGCAAATTTGATAACCTCACTCGTTATTCCCATTTCCAGGTCATTTATGAATGTATTAAAAAGCAGCGGACCCAGCACAGATCCCTGGGGTACTCCAGTATTCACCTTCCTCCATTGGGAAAATTGGCCATTTAGCCCTACCCTCTGCTTTTTATCTTTTAACCAGTTCCTGATTAATAGTACACTGCCTCCTATCCCATGACTTTTTAATTTTGCCAAAAGTCTCTCATGGGGGACCTCATCAAAGGCTTTCTGAAAGTCCAGATACACTATAAATCAACCGACTCACCTTTGTCTACCTGTTTATTCACACCTTCAAAAAACATAACAGATTAGTAAGACAAGACCTTCCTTGGCTAAAACCATGTTAGCTGTCTTCTATTAAGCCATGACTATCATGTTCAGTAATTTTGTTCTTTATGATGGTTTCTACCATTTTTCCCCGATACGGGCATCAGGCTCACCGATCTGTAGCTTCCTGGATCATCCCTGGAACCCTTTTTAAAAATTGGCGTTACATTGGCCATCCTCCAATCCTCAGGTATTACAGATTTTAAGGACAGTTCACAGCTTGCTATCAGTAGGTCTGCAGTCTAATATTTCAGTTCTTTCAACACCCTTGGATGTATACCATCTGGTCCAGGTGATTTGCTACTCTTCAGTTTATCAAATAGTTGTAATTCATCTTCCTGGTGTACCGATACGTGAACAGCCAACCACCACAAAGTTGCTCCAACTTCCGGAAAGATTTTGTGACCTTCAAGTACTTCCACAGTATGCACCGCACATCTAATCGTTGCAGAAGAGGGCCTGACGGTGTCCCTTCTGTTGCTGAGAACAATGGCAGGGACACTGACTGACTGAGATGAAAAACTGACAGAACCTTAGGGAGGAAGGCAGGCACTGGCCATAAAATCACCTTCTCTCTAGATATCACCAAGTAGCTCCGAAATCCTCCTAGCTGAGCAAATGGCTACTAAAAACACCATTTTCAACATCAAATCCTTTAGGGTGCAGTCCGCCAAAGGCTCAAAAGGTTTCTCCGTCAATACCAGACAGCACCAAATTCAGATCCCATGGAGGCATAACTGACTGCACCACCAGTCTCACCTGCTTCACTGCCCTAAGAAACTGGACCACATCCATGCGAGTGGCCAGGGGAACCCTTCTAATTTGGCCTTGATAACAGGAAAGAGCTGCCACCTGCACTCGTAAGGAACTGCCGGCCAGTCCCTTATCTAATCCTACTTGCAGGAAGGCCAGAATCTCTGGCACAGCAGCTTTCATCGTGGAACAAGCATGGTCTGCACACCAATGCTCAAAAACTCTCCACATGCAGATATACACCAGTGAGGTGGACCGCCTATGGACCCTCAGCAACATCACTATCACAGCGGGCGAATTGCTGCATTTTCTCAACCATGCTCTCAAGAGCCAAACCATAAGCGAGAATCTATCCACCTGGGGCATCCGTATGGGCCCTTGTATGAGTAGCTCCGCCAGCATTGGCAAACTGCCATGGCCACTCAGCTGTGAGCCATACCCGATCAGCATATCATAGCCTCCTTGGCCAATCTGAAGCGCTCAAGAGGAGCAGCCCCCAATGAGCTTCGATCCTCTGCACTGCGCGTCCGATTAGCAGCCAGGGAGGAAAGATGTAAAGAAGGCCCTCCATGGGCCAAGGTTACACTAGTGCATCAAGCCCCTCTGACATATGCTCTTTTCTTCTGCTGTAAAATCTCACTGCTTTTGCCAACTTGAAGGTCGCCATCAGGTCCAGGATTGGCTGACCACAACATCTTACTAACTGCGCAAAAATGCTCAGGTTGAGGGATCACTCCAAAAGGATCGATCTGCACCCTACTGAGATAGTCCGCAGCTATATTCTCTTGTCTGGCCACGTGCACCGCCGACAGGGCCAACAAGGTGCTCTCCCGCCTACTCCAACAACGGCATCATCTCCTGTTCCAACTGAGCAATGCTTGTGCCTCCCTGCCAGTTGAGATAAGCCATAGTAGTGGCATTGCCCAAGAATACTCTCACTGCTTTCCCTTTCAAGAGGTTCTGAAAACTTTGCAGGGCGCAAAAACCACCATCAGTTCTAGGCGATTGCTGGGCCATGCCTGCTCATGCTGTGACCACAGGTCCTGCACAAACCGTGTTTTGCAATGTGTCCCCCATTCCATTAGACTGGCATTTGTTGTTAGCGGGACCCAAGGAGGCATTTCTAGAGGCATACACTTCAGGAGCGCGTCAGGTTGCAGCCACCACCGGAAGGCCTTTCGCACCTTCTCCGGACAAGGCAAGTGGCACGAAAGGAGATGGTTCTGCGCCAACCAACCATCGGTGCAATGCCCGTTGCAGCGATCTAATGTGAGCCCGCACCCAAGGGACCAGGTCAATCGACGCTGCCATTGAGCCCAAGAAATGTAAGTAGTTCCATGCCATTGGTCTGCTTTCTGTAGAAATTGTCGAATCTGCAACTGTAGCTTTTGCATGCACCCTACAGGCAAGGAGAGCTCTGAGGGTACTCCAAATCTTGGGATGGTTCTAGGTGAATTTTGGCAAAATTGACCACCCAGCTGAGTTCTTGGAGAAACTCAATGACTCTGGCAATCACCCTTTCGCTCTCCTGCCTGGACTTTTGCCCAGATGAGCCAATCGCCAAGGTAGGGGTGCATCAGAATGCCCTCCTGATGCAGCGCTGCTGCCACCACCACCATGACTTTGGTGAAAGTATGGGGCACGGTAGCCAGTCCGAACAGCAGCACCCGAAACTGGAAGAGTCTCATTGCTACAGAGAATCTGAGGAACTGCTGGTATTCAGGCCACACTGGAATATGCAGATATGCCTTGGAAAGATCGAGGGGAGGTCAAGAACTCTCCTTCTCACACCACCACAATCACAGACCTTAACATTTGATTGTGAAACTGTGCACTCAGAGGCTGCGATTTACATGCTTGAAGTCCAAAATGGGCCGAATGACCCCTCTTTTTTGGGAACCACAAAATAGAAGGAGATGCGACCACATCTGCACTGGTCTTTGCAGCCATTGAAGGGTTTGATGCACTGCTTGCCGCTTTTGTGCCACCCTGCAGGAAGAATTGATGAAGGCATCCCTGAGACGGCACACAAACTCCAAGGTATAGCCTTCCCTGATGACCTCTTGTACCTTCTGTTCGGTCGTAGAGTCCAGGCATCGTAAAAGTCTTGTAGCCAACCCCCTACGGGAACCACGTTCGCCTGGCCTGTCCGCATTTCATTGTGATTTCTTGGGAGCCATCAAGGGAGAAGAGTAAAAAACCTCTGCCCGCGCTCCAGAATCCCTGAAACAATTGCCCTCTGGAGGGAAAATGGCCCCTCTGAAAAGGAGCAAACTTAGTTGCCCAAAAACATTGAAATTCTCTCAGCTGACCCCTCCCAAGAGCAGAGGATCAAGCTAATTTCTGCTTATCCTTTGGTAACCTACCACCTTTGGACTCCCCCAGATCCTTTACAAGCTTTTCCAGATCTTCCCCAAAGAGGAGCTTGCCTCTGAACAGAAGCTTACTTAGCCAAGCCAGGAAACATCTGCTGACCAAATAACATCTCCGCTACCACAGAGGCCAGCCCTTTGGACAAACAGCAAATGAGGTCATAAAAGGCATCTGCCAAATATGCTGCCCCAGACTCCAGTTTCACTGCTCCCGGCAGATGAGACTGCTCCGCTCCTGAACCCTCCCAGATACCTTGTGCCCAACACAGACACGCCCAGTCTACAAAGGCTCCACAAACGGAAGCCTATAATGACAAAGCATTGATCTCAAAGGCCTGCTTCTGGAGGGTCTCTAACTTCCTATCCTGCACATTCTTGAGGGCCAAAATTACCCTCCACTGGAATCGTCGTCTTGTGTTACAGCAGATACCGCTGCATCCACCTTTGGAGAGCACAAGAGCTCTCTGTCCCAGTCTGGAAGGGGGTAGAGCCTTGCCATTGTATGGGTACCTCTAAGCGCTCCCTCTGGGATTTCCCATTCATGTTATATGTTGGACGACCTGATGTAAGGGGAACACTCGTTGTGAAGGTCTGACTGCCTGGAAAAGAGGGTCCTCCGAGGGTTCCTCTTCCTTTGACACCTCCGTACGCACATTCAGTGCTTTAGAGGATAGTGCAATCAAGGCTGCCAACTCCTCCCTACAGAAAACCCAGATGATGCAAGAATCCTTCCCCTGGGGAATCTCGCTTTCTTCCAAATCCAAGCCCAGGTTCTGTTCAACTTCTGGGTCCTCTGCAACCCTGGAGTGCACAGACCCTACATCCTCCCAGACCTCGTCCTCCAGCCGTTGCCTGCTGGGTCCTGGCTCTCCCTCCACCCTCTCCAGTGGATCAGTCCAAGGTAAGGGACACTTTGGCCCCTTATGTGAAGTGTGCAGCTCCTCTCCGGCACACTGTTTCATGCAGCAGGCCTTGTGTAGCAACAGCATGAACTCTGGGGGAAAAACCTCCTGGAAGACTATCCTCTTGAACCCCCCCCCCTCCCTTGGAGGAAGAAGCCTTTACAGTCTTCTTGCCTTTGCCTTTCAGGCCCTTGGTTGCAGGAGGCTCACCTGCCCCTGAACTTAGCACAGATCCTGCACCTGTCTCCAACACCTCTGCTACTGCAATGGATGGAATAGGGGCTGCAAGCACTCCTACACCCCCCGGAGACTTTTCCGGCCTGTCATCCATCAGTTCTGCCTCCACTATCCTGGATTCTGCCTCACAGATCATGGCAGAACCCAGCCGTGGAGACCGACCCTCTGCGTGAGCCACATGCTACACAGGTTGCCTTTGTAGGCATGCTGCCTGTGACTGGACCCCTTTTGTTTGTCCTGATGGCTTTATTTTCTTCTCTCACTCATCTGTTTTTTTTCCAGTCCCTTAATGTTACAAAATTTTAGGGTTATTCCAGAAAAATAATAAATTGCGAAGGCAGCGTCCTGGGCCGTCCACAGAGATCTCCCCCTTGTCAATGGACCGGGGAGTGCCTTCCCGCACTCTTCAAAATGGCTGCCGCATGGCTCCAGTATAGCTGGTTCACTGACTGCACTCTAACAGCACCTGGCCCACTGTACGGTCCTCTCTGTTCTCGATCCTTACCAGCAGGGGAGCTCCCACTCCAACGCTCAGCCTCCCCCAGGGCTTTGGTGTCGGGCAGAGCAGTGACAAGCCTCTCTCATTCAACGCAATGAGTCCTCAACCCTGCCTTCCTATGGCTCCGGAGTCGTCACATACGTATCCTTCACTTGGCAGGCAAGCCCCCCTCTCCTTCCTGGAGCGCTACCCTGCTGAAGCGGTCTCTCACCTCCAAAACCCTGCAGGGCAATTCTATGAGGTACGTACCAGCATTTTGGACTTTTTTTTCCCGCAAAAACCTTAAGTAGTCAAGGCAACCCAATAAACATTTATAGCACAGGAGAACTGTGCTAGTGCTAATTTCACACCCCAAAAAAGTCAATTTGAAAAAGAGTCTCAACATTCCTTCAGTGAGTTCTAACGTGGAATTCACACCTCTCCAGCTGCTTGGAGACTGAGATACTGAAGACTGGTGGGAGGTGCAAGTTCTCTATCTATGCTTATGTCATGAAAAGCATTACGTGCTCACTCTCCAAGTTGCTGGTGGGGCATGAATACCCACAAGTACCGGGACTAGACCAGAGGAACGAAATGGAAAGAAGAGTTTTAAAATTTTCTTAAGCAGTTGAAAGCCCACCTTTTTAAGCAAGCTTTTGTTAATCAAATGAAATGGTCCATAACAAATAGATCAAAAGGTGTCCTGTTTATCATTTGTTTGTTTTAGGTCAGGTTTGTTTTTAAGATACTTTGTTTTAATGCACGGATGTTTATTGCTGTTTTTAGTTCATCTGTTTTTAGATATTTTTGGTTTATTGTACATTTTATTACTTTTTATTATGTATATCTTTTGTAACTCACTAGACCTTTAGATAGGCAAGAAATACATTTGGATAGATAGATAGATAAAGAAAAAAAAGGTAGGTGCCAGCCGCTCCACCTTCCACATATAACATGCAATGAAATGACCAGGTAGCCACCTTACAGATGTCCTCCAGAGACATCAAGGCAGACTCCATACAGGAAGCAGCTTGTACCCTACTAGAGTGAGCTCCGACTCCCTCTGGTAAGTGTTTCTCACAAACAAGCTAAGCTGAACTATAGCCCCTTTACTGCAGCGAGCAATCAAGTCTTGAGCAGTGCCTTTTCTTTCCTTGGACCATTGAACAGGAAAAAGAGATGGTCCAACTCACCGAAGAAATTAGTAAGCTACAGATATTTCACTTTGGCTGGAGAAACTCAAGAAGGGCCTCACCATGCAGGCCTGAAAGGAATTGTAGTTTTATTTTTAAGCTGCTTTAGTCAAGCAGCGAAAAAATAGAGAACTAAAGAAAGAAACAGAACAGGAAATATATAAAACATAGGGAAAATAAGTAGAACATGCACAAATAGGACAGCGAGCAGGCAGGGGATGGCTTACGCCCAGACTTACCAACTCTTTTTAGGGCCCATGGGGTCCTCTCATTCGCCCTCTGGCCCATCAGTGCTGGAACTTGAACATAACAGTGCTGCATATAGGGCAACTGTCCACTTGAGGAGACAATGGGCATACCCATGCTCCGAGCAAATATCGGGCCAAGGTCCTAAATATACAGGCCACAAGACCGTGATCTGGGCCAGGGGAGACAGGCCCATCTGCACTAGCCTACACACCTTGCCATCTGCTGGAGGCAGACAATACTGGCATCTCTCAGTGCTGCATCAGCATATATACAAATGATGGCATCACTGAAAGTTGCTCTTGTCTGCCTCTACCTCCTGGTAGCATAAGTGGAGAGCATAACCTACTCATCTGGACAGGTCTAGCAGAATGATAAAGAAGGTGCAAATAAAAATGTCTACACATGCACAGTACAAACTATAGCCCCAAAATAGTCAACTAAAAGGCATTTTTGTTTCTGTTAGAAAACATTTGCTGGAGGTATACATTGATTTTGTTAATTAAATATGGATCTCATAAGTGTTTATGTGTTTTGCATAAGCATCTAGTAATATGGTTGTGTTAATATACATGAATGTGCAGAAATAAAAATTACTAAACATAAGTAATATATTTAATCCAATTAAATGCTATTGCTTTAACTAGACTTTGGGAGTCACTTTCCCTTTGTCAGGTAAAGCACTTGTATATTCAGGTAATATTCTCTTCTACCTTTAACAGCTCTTTCTGCTAGGTTCTGATGAAGGAAGTGCCATTCTCAAAAGCTGGACAAATACTAAACTACTACTGAAAGGCTAAATGCAGATAACCCTTTTTAATTTTCAAAAAAGTATTATTTATTTCCAGACATGAGGATCTAAAGTGAATCTTTTTTCTCCCTAGGAATTACTGTATTCTGCTCCTTTGTTGCCACGATCTTTTAAAGGAAGAATTTGATTTTATCTGCCAATTTCCGACCAGTCCAGAGTGAGTGGGTTATGCCCATCAGCCAACAAATGGAAACAGAACAAAGGCATGTGAGCTCTGCCCTATTTAAGGCACCATGTAGCCCAGGCCTTGACAAATTGTCCTGGAATCTAGAAGCCAGCTTAAACATTTATGAGCTGGCCGCTGAGACCTCTGTCACAGTGCGCTCCCCTCCCCGCACCTCTTTCTTTTAAGGGCCTGATTTAGTGTTTCTTCCCATTTTTTATGGGAAGAGAAAGCTTAATAAATCAAGCCTTTAAAGCGCCATTACACAGTGGCAACAGAAAGCAGTGACCCTTCTCCCTCCTCCCCTTCTCACTACCCCCAATGAAGCGGCATATTGGTGCTCCTTTAGAGCTGCACCTGAGACACCTTCCTTTTTTGCTTCACATATCACTATAGCCTAGTAATATGTGAAGCAAAGACTCTCATAATCCCCATATCCTCAGCCATCACTCACTGTGTCTGTCTCTCCTATTCCCCTCAACCATCACCCATTGTGTGTGTGTCTCTCTCTCTCTATTGCCCCCCCCCCCCTAGCCATCACCCATTGTCTCTCTCTCTATTGCCCCCCCTAGCCATCACCCATTCTATTTCTCTCTGCATGTAGTTTGATCCATGCGGTGAAGGAAGTTTGCTATCTCACGAGACTTGAAACAGTGAAGATTCCTCTGCCACACAGAAGGCACCAAAAGCACTGAGCAATTCAGAATCCAGCTATGGAAACAAGTAGACCATCTTAATTAAACCAGGTGCCTTGGTCTAGAAGAGGGCACAAACCCACAACAAAGAAGGATCAGACTAGAAAACCTTAGCGACCCGGTACCCAAATGTCTGGAGGTCAGCAGCTCCTGACCCAAGCACCAAAACTTCCTTAAGAATCCGTTGCAAAATGTTTATGGGAAGATTGCCGAAAGAAACAGGAGAAGTAGTAAGGGCAATACAGACACCTAAACACCTGAAACCAGGACAAACCTGTTCAATGAGTTCCTGGTCTCTAATGGACCTCATGTAGAAGTGCCTATACACCTTGCTCAGAAGGGCTTGTGTATCTATAAGCTCCTCCCACCAAAGTATAAATCAGTCTGTAACATCAACAGCTGAATAGCTACTATGCTCAGCCGAATCTCCATGAGACTCCCAAGTTTCTTCTTAGCCAGCTTCAAGTTCCTGCTTGAGGCTGCCTTACCGGAATTTAAATGCTGGGCATTCTGCGATGCTGAATTCCAGATCCTGCACTGATAAAGATCTGACATCCCCCTCCCCCAAGGGGGAACTATTATCTTTCTGAGCAAGCCGAAAGAAATAGTGCACAGACCAGATCAGCTGATAAACTAACCCAGCTAACTCCAAAAAGCCAGTGGGATAATAATAAAAACCAGTGCTACCATGTTTAGATCCTATTTTGCTGCAATCACAGCTTAGCCCATTGGCCACACTTGAAATTCCATAACAACTAATCAAGCACACGCCACTCTTCTAGTTGTCCAGAGCTAAAGAGTAATTACTCACCTGTAACAGGCGTTCTCCAGGAGCAGCAGGAATCAGTCCTCACATATGGGTGTCATCGATGCCGATGAAGCCCCAGTGGAGCATTTCCCCAGCTTTCTATGAAAGCCTTTGGGAATGCAGGCACGCCTGCGCGGTTCCCTTCCCGCCTAAAGGTGCCATCTTACCTCAGTCAAATGACATAGCTAAGAACAGCACACAAAAATGAAAAATAAACTATGTACAACTACAACTGCAACTCCAAGGGGAGGAGGAAGGGTTGTGAGGACTGATTCCTGCTGCTCCTGGAGAACACCTGTTACAGGTGAGTAACTACTCTTCCTCCAGGACCAAGCAGGAAGTCAGTCCTCACATATGGGTGACTGCCTAGCTCTGGATTACCAAGGAACCGAGGCTGAACAAGAGGACTCCCTCTAGTCCCAGCTGTAAAGAAAGCACAGTTACTTACCTGTAACAGGTGATCTCCGGAACAGCAGGAATTAGTCTTCACATGTGGGAGACGTCGCCGACGGAGCCCGCACGGGAATGCTCCCCAGCATCCAAACACAAAGCCTTTGGGAGCACCCCTCGCGCCTGCGCGGTGGCTTCCCGCCCTTCCTACTGCCTCTCCCCAGTTGAGTTCATAGCTGAGAGAGGAGAGGAAGAGGAAGAAAGAGAGAGAGAGATACAACTCCTAGGGGAGGTGGGCAGGTTGTGAAGACTAATTCCTGCTGTTCCAGAGATCACCTGTTACAGGTAAGTAACTGTGCTATCTCCAGGAACAAGCAGGAATGAGTCTTCACATGTGGGGACTCCCTAGCTGAGGGTGCCAGGGGAGATCCCATAAAATGCGAAGCCCTGGCAGGACGGCATTTTCCCAACCTGGATCCCCAGCATCCCCTGAGGGATGGGGGGTTGGAGTTGAGAAGAAAAAAAGTTTCCAGAGGAACAGCAAAACCAAAGACTACATGAGGAGAGTAGTCTTTAGAATGCAAGTCAGTATCATTAAGTATTTAATGAACTAGTACCACATAGAGCTTACCTACCGGATCGTAGGAAAGAGAACTGTGATGGAAGGTACTGTAGACTCAGTAGCGAAGTCTTCGAGGGAACTTCACAGCAGTGAGGGGGAAGTTCCAAATCCGGAAGGGTAGGAGACCCAGGTGTCAACTGGTGCAGGAGAAGAATGGCAGGTCTTCAAGGAAGCTTTATGCGAAAAGCTGAGCACTCCTTCAGGAGCAGAGTCCCTAACCCTGAGGGCTAGGAGTAGAAGACTGGCCGATCTGCAGAGCCCAGTCCGGAGGAGAACAGGGGCGTACCCCGGAACCGAAGAGTACACTATCTGCCCTAGCTGAGAAAAGGAAGACATAGGGCCTGAACCTCCAGAAGAGGTGCATAACAAAAAAAAATAGAAGCTGTTGACTTCACAGCAGCAAGTTGAGTATAACCGGTCCCAGATATCGAGCCGTAAGGAAATAGGCAAGCGGACTGGTCGGACCCCATAAGGGGTAACGTAAGTACCTGCAATAGGGAGATAGACGGTAATACACAGGGTGCTGTGGACATCTCCCAAAAGGCGCCTACCGATACAGATAAATATCTAATATATATCTAGGTAAGTAGGGCAGGGAGAGCGCCCACCCAGGTACTAAAACATGTATGCCGAGGAACATACATACGGGAGTATAATACTGATAAGTCGGACCTGCCACTGATCCACAGAAGAACGCCCACCTGGGAAGGTGGCGGGAAAGATCCATCCAAGAAAAACAAAAGGGGGGGGGGATCTATGTCTGTGGTGCACTGGCAGATCAGCGAGATTAACAGTACAGTTGTGTGAAGGGCACATCAGGGGTGTAGGC
The DNA here is from genome assembly GCA_033557465.1 of Ichthyophis bannanicus. NCBI lineage: Eukaryota > Metazoa > Chordata > Amphibia > Gymnophiona > Ichthyophiidae > Ichthyophis > Ichthyophis bannanicus. Next base: position 201,055 of record JAWIIG010000069.1, read on the forward strand.
CTTGGATGTGTCCCCATGGCAGGCACGCAGAAAAAAAACTTGTCCCCCGCCCAAAACGGGAGACAAGAGGGTATAGTCATCGATAGCCATGGAGTGACTAAGAAGTCCATTCCCTCATATCCTTATGGGAAGCTGCTCTGAAGATTGCAGAGGGCAGCGTGCAGGAGGCGGGGGAAAACTGACAGGAGTCAGACGTCGCCACATCCCAGAAGCTAGAACGAAACCTGCAGGGAGTGTCAATACGCCAGGTAGCAGAGCATCTGGCAGAAGCAGTAAGCACTCTTGGTGACTCCTGCACGCACAGTAACTGACAAAGAACAAGGGGAAAAGGTCTACACTGGAAGAAGAAATTTCGGTATGGCATCTGCTCAAGCAGGGGAACCCTGGAAGAGAAGGGTTCGAGGGACGTACCTAAGGGTAAGTCAGTTGAAGGATAGAAGTCCCTGGGGCCAGAACTATCATGGAATAGCGGTGATCTCCCTCTTCCAACAAGGAAGAGGGAATACCGTAACCCCCAGACAAGCATCCAAACCACTTGCCATACTGAAAACGAACCCCAGTGTAGAGCTAGAAGAATGAACTTCTGGTAGAGAAGTTAAACGTAGGCCGCCGCATACAAGAGCCTAAAGCTGCTTGGTATGAGTATCCTGGCGCGGGCCCGGGAACCGCCGACCGGAGTGAGACGTCCCTTGCTTGGGCGCACCTGGCGGGTGGGCAGACGGCTGAAACTTTCTCTTCCTCGGGAAAGAAGGTCTGGCAGGACATTTCCCACCCCTGGGGGAAGAGAGGACTTAGGATGGCTTCCACTGCTAGGAAGGTCAGTGGAGCACTGAGCAACCTGACGTAACGCTTCGCTATTGAAGAGGTTTTCTCCAGCACACGGAGAATTACCCAGATTATGTTGTGCCCATCTACACAAGTCGGACGCCTGCAGCCAGGCTGTACGACGCGCTCCAATGGCAATAGCAGAGGACCTGCTAACAGACTGAAAGGAGTCTAGAGAAGCACGAGAAAGGAACCCAGAGATATTCCTGCAATGATAAAGAAGCAAGGAATATTCAGAGGCCTTAGTTGCAAACAAAAAGGGAGACAAGAGAGATAATCTCTCGGTGACCTCCCGGAGTGTCAGGCTCATATAAAACATATATGAAATAATTCTGGAAGCCAACATGGACGTTTGGAAGGTCTGACGCCCAAAGGTATCCAGCGCTTTAGAGGCACGACCTGGAGGGCGAGAAAAATGCTTCTTACTTCTGACCTTCCGCAGCGCCGATTCCACCACAATGGAATGATGTGGAAGCTGATGCTCCTGAAAACCCGGGGAGGGGGGACACCTGATACTGAGCATGCATGGCTGTAGACAGTGCAGGAACCCTCAAGGGCGACCGCCAAACCCCCAGCAGAAGATCCTGCAGGGAAGGGTGTAGAGCAGTGATGGCTAACCTTTTTGAGCCCGAGTGCCCAAACTGCCGCACAAAACCAAAGAATTTCCTCAAAGTGCCAGCACGTCATTTGCATAAGTGGTCTTATTTGCATAAATATTTGCATAATGTTACCATACACTAACTTTTAGTAAACATGTCTCTTAATGAGTGTATGGATAAAGAAAGACTAAAAGATTTCTACATTACTATAATCCAGTGCCAACCACCAGGCACATTAGGAACTACTACAAACGCTGCCCATTTAGAACCCATAGCAAACCCGCCGTATCCTGACAGCATTACCAGGACTCACAAAGCACCATACTCTACCTATCAAAAGGCAACACTGCAAATATTAAACCAATACATTTCAGAGAATACTGGGGAAAGAGAACAAGTGGCAACGTCAAATAGGAATTTCCTCTTGTACCAAACAAAGCGCAGATGTTAATGATGCACATTTCCCAGAGCTGACATATTCCAGTTAATAAATTCAAAATAAAGAGATATCTTTCTACCTTTTGTGCATTTTTTTTTTCAGTTGCAATTGGTCCAGCCACCTTCTTCTGGTTTCTTCATGTTTTCTGCTAACTCTCCATCGTCTGCTGTCCATTTGTCCTTTCTTCTCTCTTCTAGTTTTTTTTCCATTCTCTCTCTCTCTCTACATCTGCTTTAACATACTAATCTTTCTCTTTTTGCTCTTTCCTCATTCCTATTTCATCCACACAAATTTTACCCTCCATCCTCAATCCCCAATTACTCTCCCAATACCTGGCCAATTGTAGATTTTTCATCCCTCCTACACAAAATATTTTTCCCCTCTCCATTTTACTCTCCCAGCCCCATCCCATTCTAATCCTCCCCCAACATCAGCTCCCTTCTAGTTCCAATCTCACCCAGCATCCATTCCCTTCTAGTCCCTGCATCAGCCCATTTCCAGTCCAAGTCCCTTCATCAGCTCATTTTCAATCCTAGCCCCCCCATCAGCCCATTTCTACTCATTTCCTAGCCCCACCATCAGCCCATGTCAAATCATAGCTCCCCTCCACTCAGCCCAATTCCAGTCCAAGCCCCCCCATGAGCCTACTTCCAGTTCTAGCCCCTCCATGAGTCCATTTCAATTCAAGCCCCCACCACAGCCCATTTCCAATCTTAGCTCCCCCCAACAGCCCATTTCCAGTCCTATCCTAGCTGTTCCATCAGCCCATTTTCAGTCCTAGCTCCCTTCCCTCACAGCCCATTTCCATTCCAAGCCCCCTCCCCATCAGCTATTTGCAGTTCAAGCCTCCCCTTCCACTCAGCCCATTTCCAGTCCTAGCAACACCCCAACCCATTACCAGTCCTAGCCCCCCGTCAATCAACTTCCAGTCCTAACCCCCATCACCCCATTTTCAGTTTAAGCCCCCCCCCTATAACCCTTTACCAGTCCTAACCCCCCATCAGCCCATTTCCAGTCAGCCCCCCATAGCCCATTGCCAGTCCTAAACCCCCCCATCAGCCCACAGCCCATTACCAGTCCTAACCCCTCCCCATCAGCCCATTTCCTGTCCTAGCCCCCCCCATAACCCATTATCAGTCCTACACCCCCATCAGCCCACTACCAGTCTTAACCCCCCCCATAGCCCATTACCAGTCCTAACCCCCCCATCACCCCATTTCCAGACAGCCCTCATCAGCTCATAGCCCATTGCCAGCCCTCATCAGCCCACAGCCCATTGCTAGTCTTAACTCCCCCCATAGCCCACTGCGTCTTAACCCCCCTCCCCAGCCCACTGCCAGTCTTAACCCCCCTCCCTAGCCCATTGCCAGTCTCAATCCCATCCATCCCTCCCTCCCTAGCCCATTGCCAGTCTCAACCCCCCTCCCTCCCTCCGTAGCCCATTGCCAGTCTTAACCTCCCTCCCTAGCCCATTGCCAGTCTCAACCCCCTCCATCCCTCCCTAGCCCATTGCCAGACTAAACCCCCTCCCTCCCTCCCTAGCCCATTGACAGTCTCAACCCCCCTCCCTCCCTAGCCCATTGCCAGTCTCAACCTCCCTCCCTCCCTAGCCCATTGCCAGTCTTAACCCCCCTCCCTCCCTCCCTAGCCCATTGCCAGTCTTAACCCCCCTCCCTCCCTCCCTAGCCCATTGCCAGTCTTAACCCCCCTCTCTCTCCCTCCCTAGCCCATTGCCAGTCTTAACCCCCTCCCTCGGCTCATGGCAATAAAAAAAAAAAAAAGCTGCCCGCTGCCGCCGCGGCGGCATAGAGTGTGCCGCGGGGCTCCCTCTGCGCGGCGGGACTCTCCCGGCGCTGCTCAGCCCCTCTCTGCCGGCTTGCAGAGACACGAAGGGAGAGAGAGTCTCCCTCGCGTCTCTATTAAGCCCGCAGGGGCAGATGGGAAATTTCCCATCAGCCCCTGCGGGCTTAACAGAGACCCGAGGGAGACTCTCCCTTCGCGTCTCTGCAAGCCGGCAGAGAGGGGCTGAGCAGCGCCGGGAGAGTCCCGCCGGGCAGAGGGAGCCCCGCGGGACACTCCATGCCGCTGCGGCGGCAGCGGGCAGCTTTTTTTTTTTTTTTAATGTGCGACCTTCCCGCGTGCCAGCTGCAAGGCCTTTGCGTGCCACAGCTGGCACGCGTGCCATAGGTTCGCCATCGCTGGTGTAGAGGAAGCATTACGGCTGCCTATTCCGCAGAACCTGGACTCAGAAGGACCCGGGATAGGAATGGCAAGCAAGTCCGCCATGTCAAGGAGAAAATCCTGAAAAGACGGCTCTCCCAGAGGGGCTATTCCGGGGGAGGCTAAGGCGGAAGGTGCCGCCTGGACACCAGAAGGCCTAGCGGACTGGTGCCTGCTGGACAGAGGAGGACACCAACAGTCCCGATTCGAGGCAGTTAGTACTGCGTCTTCGGTTCCGGGAATTGATTCCAAGCTAGGCATCGACGGGGTTGATGGCACCGATGGAACCGCAGGAATCGGCCTCGGCCCCGACCCCGGCCTCAGGGACGGCACTGCCCCGGCGGTTGAAGTGGTTAGTAATCTCTGCACTGTGTCGCCCGAAACGTGTCGTAACCAAGCCTTTTAGGCTGGGTATCGATTCTGGGGAAAGGGGGGGCTCTTCCGAAGGGATGGGCTTCACCTTAATCAGGATGGGACCAGACTGCTGGCATTAACCTTTAAAAAAGAGATAGAGAAGCTTTTAAACTAGAAAATAGGGGAAAGCCGACAGTCACCCAGGAGCGCACGGTTCGGACAAAGGTATCCTTGAAGGATACTACCAAAAGCAGTGAGGTTCCAAAAGGGAGTATAGTAGCCCAAATGCCCTTGAGTAAGGAGCAGACAGAGCATAAAGATTCCCCATTACCCATGCCTACCAATAGCCAGATTAATATTAATAAAATACAGTCTCTAAAATGCTTGTATGCCAATGCTAGAAGTCTAAACAATAAGATGGGAGAATTAGAATATATAGCATTAAATGAGAGGTTAGATATGATTGCACTCTCAGAGACATGGTGGAAGGAGGATAACCAGTGGGACACTGTGATACCTGGATACAAACTATATCGTAATGATAGAGCTGAACAAATTGGTGGAGGGGTTGCACTCTATGTTAGAGAGGGCATTGAGTCAGAAAGGATTAAAGTTTTGCAGGGAACAAAATATGCTGTAGAATCTCTATGGATTGAAATTCCATTTATGAAGGGGAAGGTGATGGCAGTGGGAGTATACTATCGACCACCTGGCCAGAATGAACAAATGGATGATGAAATGCTCAAAGAAATCAAGGAAGCTAACAAAAGCCACAACAGAGTAGTAATAATGGGTGATTTCAATTACCCCGGTATCGACTGGGACAGTGTCACAGCAGGACAAGCTAAAGAGATAAAGTTTCTAGATGAAATGAATGACTGCTTCTTGAAGCAGCTGGTTCATGAACCGACCAGAGGGGAAGCCATACTGGACCTAGTCCTTAGTGGAACGCCAGATCTGGTGCAAGAAATAAGGGTGTTGGGACCACTTGGCAATAGTGATCATAGTATGATCATGTTTGATTTAATCAGTGGAGGACAGATAGTAAAGGAATCCACAGTACTACCTTTTAACTTTCAAAAGGGTGACTATGATAGAATGAGGAATATAGTTCGGAAAAAAACTAAAAGGAGCGGTTCCAAAGGTTAAAGACTTACAGCAAGCTTGGGTGTTATTTAAAAATACTATCCTCGAAGCCCAGACCAGCTGTATTCCACGCATTAAGAAAAGTGGAAGAAAGTCCAAAAAACTGCCAGCATGGTTTAAAGGTGAGGTCAGAGAGGCTGTTGCTGCCAAAAGAGCAACCTTCAGAAAATGGAAAAAAGAGCCAAATGATGAAAACTGGAAACAGCACAAGCACTGGCAAGTTAAATGCAAAGCATTGATAAGGCAGGCAAAGCGGGAATTTGAGAAGAAACTTGCTACGGAAGCAAAAACACGAAATAAAGACTTTTTCAAGTACATTCGTAGCAAAAGGCCTGTGAGAGAGTCAATTGGACCATTAGATGATAGAGGGGTAAAAGGTGCAATAAGAGGAGACAAGGCTATAGCAGAGAGACTGAATGAATTCTTTGCTTCGGTCTTTACTGAGGAAGATGTAGGGGTGTTACCCAAGACTGAAGTGGTATTTAAAGGTGATACTGCAGAGGAATTGAGAGAAATATCGCTACACCGGGAAGATATATTACAACTATTTGATAAACTGAATAGTAGCAAATCACCTGGACCGGATGGTATACATCCCAGAGTGTTGAAAGAACTGAAATATGAGATTGCAGACCTGTTATTGGTAATCTGTGAACTTTCATTAAAATCATCTGTAATACCTGAAGATTGGAGGGTCGCCAACGTAACACCAATTTTTAAAAAGGGTTCCAGGGGTGACCCGGGAAATTACAGACCGGTGAGCCTGACGTCAGTACCAGGGAAAATGGTAGAAGCCATCATAAAGAACAAAATTACACAGCATGTAGATAGTCATGGCCTAATGGGAGACAGCCAACATGGCTTTAGACAAGGAAGATCTTGTCTTACTAATCTGATATGTTTTTTTGAAGGTGTGCATAAACAGGTAGACAAAGGTGAGTCGGTTGATATAGTGTATCTGGACTTTCAGAAAGCTTTTGACAAGGTCCCCCATCAGAGACTTTTGGCGAAGCTAAAAAGTCATGGGATAGGAGGCAGTGTACTATTGTGGATCGGGAACTGGTTAAAAGATAGAAAGCAGAGGGTAGGGCTAAATGGCCAATATTCCCAATGGAAAAAGGTGAATAGTGGAGTACCCCAGGGATCTGTACTGGGTCCGCTACTTTTTGACATATTCATAAATGACCTGGAAAAGGGAATAACTAGTGAGGTAATCAAATTTGCAGATGACACAAAGCTGTTTAAAGTTGTTAAAACCCAAGAGGATTGTGGAAAACTGCAGGAGGATCTGGATAAATTGGAAGACTGGGCATCCAAATGGCAGATGAAATTTAATGTGGACAAGTGCAAAGTTATGCACCTAGGAAAGAACAACCCACACTATAGTTACAAGATGCAAGGCTCCACATTAGAAACCACCACCCAGGAAAAAGATTTAGGAGTCATCGTGGATAACATGTTAAAACCCTCCGCCCAGTGTGCAGCGGCGGCCAAGAAAGCAAATAGAATGCTAGGTATCATAAGGAAAGGGATGGAGAATAAAACAAAGGATATTATAATGCCTCTGTATCGCTCCATGGTACGACCGCACCTTGAATATTGTGTGCAATTCTGGTCACCGTATCTTAAAAAGGACATAGAGTTATTAGAAAAAGTACAGAGAAGAGCCACCAAATTGGTGAAGGGGATGGAAGGCTACTCCTATGAAGAGAGGCTAAAAAGGTTAGGGCTCTTTAACCTGGAAAAAAGACGGCTGAGGGGAGATATGATAGAGGTCTATAAATTAATGAATGGAGTGGAACGGATAAACGTGGATCAATTGTTTACGCTATCAGAATATAGAAGGACTAGGGGACATGTAATGAAGCTACGGGGTAAACTATTTAAGACAAATAAGAGAAAATATTTCTTCACTCAACGTGTAATCAAACTCTGGAATCTGTTACCGGAGGATGTAGTAAGGGCTGTTAGTATAGCTGGGTTTAAAAAAGGTTTGGACAAGTTCCTGGAGGAAAGGTCCATAAACCACTATTAAAAAGGGACCCAGGATATCAATGCTTGACCTAGTACAAGCACTGCAGAACCTGTGTCTTTTGGGGAAACTGCTAGGTACGTATGACCTAGATTGGCCACTGTTGGAAACAGGATACTGGGCTTGATGGACCTCGGTCTGACCCAGTATGGCATTTCTTATGTTCTTATGTTCTTATGTTCTTATGAGACAGGGCATCGAACCGAGCGAGGAGACCGACCCCCTCCTAGAGGGCCCCGGCGGCGGTGGCGGTGCCGGCGATGCCGAACCCGGAAAGCGAATCGGAATTGCATCGATCGGTGCCACAGGCATCGAGGACCCCCGAGGACGAAGCTTGGTGAAGGGGGAGACACCCGACACTGGCGATGACGGCGGGAAATAGGCACCGCTAGACGCCGGGGCCCCTCTCGAGCCTGTCTTACCGAGAGGAAATCCCCTCCGGGGCTTACTAACCGGCCCCGAGGGTACCCAGGTAACCTGACGACGAGCCCCGGCGGGGAGTGAAACGCACAACCCCGGCACCGACGCCGGGGCATCGGCGCTTCTTGACGCCGGAACCAACCCCGCTGTTGGCCGGGACGACGGAAAACCCGTCTGGGTCGAATCGATCGACGCCCCCGAGGCCCCCCTTCTAGCGACGAGCGGAGCACTAGACGTCCGCATCGATGCCGGGGGATCGCCCGTCCAGGACAGATCGATAGGTCCCGAAGGTACCGGGGGAGCCAGGCGGCGATCCCTGGTGAGGAGTGGAGCACTTGACACCGATGGCGGGGAGGCAGTGCCGCTCAAAGCCGGTACCACCCCCGCGCAGGACTGGGATGCAGGAAAGCCAGTCCGGGCCGAATTGATCGGCCCCGAAGGTACCGAGGGCATCAGATGACGATCCCCGGCGAAGAGTGAGACACTCGACACCGACGCCGAGGAATCGGTACCGCCCGAAGCGGGTACCACCTCCACGCATGGCTGGGATGTAGAAACGCCAGACTGGGTCGGGACGATCGGCCCCGAAGGTGCCGAGGACACCAGCAGACGATCCCCGGTGAAGAGTGAAACACTCGACACCGACGCCGATGCCGAGGGATCGGTACCGCCCGAGGCGGGCACCACCCCCGCATATGGCTGGGATGAAGGAAAGTCAGACTGGGTCGAGTCAATCGGCCCCGGAGGTGCAGAGGACACCAGCTGACGATCCCTGGCGAAGAGTGGAACACTCGATGCCGATGCCAGGGAATCGGCACCGCTCGAAGCGGATACCACCCTCGAGCATGGCTCGGGAATGTTCTGTGAGGAGCGAACCCCAGAAACAACCCGAAACCCCGCGGATGCTCTGGAGCCTGAAGACTCCCGCCGGGGTTTATTTGCCAAGGAGGACTTGAGGGGGAGGCCGGAGCCGTCGTCATGCCGCGCATGAGACTCACCCCTCAAGACTTGGCTAGTCTTAACAGACTGTTGTGTGGTTACCTCGGCAAGGGACATCGACCAACTTGTCCTGAACCCACGGCTCGAGGTCCGATGACTGCAGCCATGCCTGGCGTCGAGCCGCGATGCCGGCTGCCGCAACTCGGGCTGAAGCCTCGAAGACATTGTAGGCGGCGCGGGACAAACTTCGAGCAGTCCCGAATCCCCGAGGACAAGGACTTGAATCGCTGCAAGGGTTCCCCGGAGAGACCAGCAGAGAACCCGGCCAACTCCTTGGCCAGGTCCCGCAAGTACATGCCCATGTACAGTTGGTAAGACTGGACATGGCAAGCAAACATCGAGCCCTGGATGCACTTTCTACCGACACCATCGAGGTTCCAGGCCTCCCTGCCGGGGGGGAGGGGGGGGCACCGCGGAGTGCATCTTCTGACTCTTCAGGCGATAAATGGCCGATTCCACAACCATGGAATGGTGTGGTAGCTGTGCCTTCTGAAAGCCAGGGCTCTTCCGGAGTCGATAAATCAAATTGACTCGCTTGCTGAGAACCGGCGCGGAGGCCGGTGCCTCCCACATCCGGAAGAGGAGCCGTTCCAGCATCGGAGGAACAGGGACAGTAAAGGCCTCCTTCGGAGTAGTGTCGTACTGCAGGGCCTCGAGCTCTTCGGCTCGAGGCTCTACCTCGGGGTCCGCCGGGATAGCCAACGCGGTGGCCATATCCCGGACAAATTCCGAGAACCAGGTATCCTCCGGAGGGGATCTACTCCGGGGCTCAGACTGCAGTGAGTCCGTCGGGACGCACCGAGGCTTAAATGTGTCGGAGGACTCCTCATCTTCCGTCTCCCAGGCGGACTTGTCCGACGAGGAGTCAGGATCCGACCCCACGGGGCCCTGGAGCACCCGCCCCGATGCCGGAGGCACCGGTGTCGACGCCCTCGGTCCCGAACGGGAGGTCGAGGGGGACCGCGACCGAGGTCAACTTCGAGCTATGATCGACTCGAGTATCGGCTCGGTCTCCGGGGTCAACTTCGACATCGATGTCCCGGTGGTCGGGGCAGATGCGCCAGACAGGCTGGCCATCAGTGCCCACTGCTGCTCCATGAAGGCAGACAATCTGCTCTCCAAGGCTGTCATCCTGAGACTCAGCTCGGGAGACGCAGCAGCCACCGACTCGGGCCCCAGTGGCGCCGGGCCCGACTTCGGCTCTCTGGGAGGAGAGTCCGAGGATCACAGGGCTTAAGTGTCCAGCAGACTCCGGCTCCACGCGAGGAACCTTTGCAGGCTTCTCTTGTTCCACGGGCCCGGGGCGACGGTCGGGGGTCTCAGACCTGGCCCTCGAGGAGCCAGGGACCTCCAACGATGACACCCTCATGAGCCGCTTCTTCCTCTAGCGTTCCCGGTCGGGGGACCCCCTGTCAGAGGAACGACGGCGCTCGGGATCCGAATCCCGAGATGTCGAGGCCTCAGACGAGGTCCGGGCCCGGCCGGAGGCTGAGTCCGAGAAAAGCCTTTCTTTCTGGTGCTGGCGACTTCGGAGTGCCTTGGAAGACATCTTCCCACATGGTCCACACGTCTTAGGGTCGTGATCAGGACCGAGGCACCGAAGGCAGCAGTCGTGTGTGTCGGTGAGAGACATTAACTTCTTACACTGATCACACTTCTTGAAACCGCTGGAAGCCATCGGGGAAAAAAGAGTCCCCGTGAGGTCAAAGGACCGGCCTTCCAGGGAAAAATCAAAAAAGGGGCGAATGCCAGCCACGAAGGGCAAAAACCGAAAAAGAAGAATCGGGCTCGATACCGAACCCGGCAGGAGGGGAACTGGCGTCGAACCGGAAGAGAAAAATAGCGAAAATCGCCAAAAAATCAAACTTTTATCTAGGATGACAGGACACATGTCCGGTGGGCTTCTCGGAAAAAGAGAGACTGAGGTAAGATGGCACCTTTAGGCGGGAAGGGAACCGCGCATGCGTGCCTGCATTCCCAAAGGCTTTCATAGAAAGCTGGGGAAATGCTCTGCTGTGGCTTCATCGGCGTCGATGACACCCATATGTGAGGACTGACTTCCTGCTTGGTCCTGGAGAAAGGATAAGAGCCAGCCTGAGAACAGGTCCTAGGAAAAAAAAACCCTCTCCCTATGAAACCTCCAGTGCCAAAGGGCCCAAGGACATAATGCCTACCAGACATTAGCTTCTCTTGAAGGAGAAAATATCCTCCAAATAGCTTTAACTTTTTTCAGCAATGTCTAAAATCAAACATTTTTTCCCTCTGAACTCCTACCAAACTTCCTGCTTGTGTTCTTTGTCATTAGCAGGGAAGGTGGGATTGAACTCAGAAACCTGCCATCGAGCCCTGAAGTTCGCTCACAAGCCAGGCTACAGCTTAAGACAATGAACAAAACCATCTTGGACTTCCCAACCCTGGAGCACCAACAGAAGAATATAATTTGACCCCAACATCAGGATAGGGGGCAAACAGGGATCTGGACTTTCAGCTATGAAAGAGCTAAAGGTTCTCCACCAGCATCAAAAGCCAATGCTGAAAAATAGCCCCTTTAGCAAACAAACATAAAGTACCTGTACGGCCAAGGAATTCTCCAACCCAAACCAACCCCAGGACCAATGTGGAATATAAAACAACCCTTTTATAGCACCTTCTAGAGTCAGCATAGGGAACCTAGTAGAAGCAGTGCACTAAGCCCAAAATGACAGCTATTCCCATGCAGAAACAGCATCCAAAAGTCTCTAGGACAGTGATGGCTAACCTTTTTGAGCCCGAGTGCCCAAACTGCCGCACAAAACCAAAGAATTTCCTCAAAGTGCCAGCACGTCAATTTGCATAAATATTTGCATAATGCTAACATACACTAACTTTTAGTAAACATGTCTCTTAATGAGTGTATGGATAAAGACAGACTAAAAGATTTCTACATTACTATAATCCAGTGCCAACCGCCAGGCACATTAGGAACTACTACAAACACTGCCCATTTAGAACCAATAGCAAACCCGCCGTATCCTAACAGCACTACCAGGACTCACAAAGCACCACACCATACCTATCAAAAGGCAACACTGCAAATATTAAACCAATACATTTCAGACAATAACAATACATGACCTACTGGGGAAAGAGAACAAGTGGCAATGTCAAAAAGGAATTACATAAACAGAATACCTCAGCTCAGTTACACAGTTGCAATTGCTCCAGCCACTTTCTTCTGGTTTCTTCATGTTTTCTGCTAACTCTCCATCATCTGCTGTCCATTTGTCCTTTCTTCTCTCTTCTAGTTTTTTTTTCCATTCTCTCTCTCTACATCCGCTTTAACATACTAATCTTTCTCCTTTTGATCTTTCCTCATTCCTATTTCATCCACTCAAATTTTACCCCTCCATCCTCAATCCCCACTTACTCTCCCAATACCCGGCCAATTGTAGATTTTTTATCCCTCCCACACAAAATATTTTTCCCCTCTCCATTTTACTCTCCCAGCCCCATCCCATTCTAATCCTCCCCCAACATCAGCTCCCTTCTAGTTCCAGCCTCACCCAGCATCCATTCCCTTCTAGTCCCTGCATCAGCCCATTTCCAGTCCTAGCCCCCCATCAGCCCATTTCCAGTCCTAGCAACCCCCCAACCCAATACCAGTCCTAGCCCCCCCCATCAACCCACTTCCAGTCCTAAACCCCCATCACCCCATTTTCAGTTTAAGCCCCCCCTATAACCCATTACCAGTCCTAACCCCCATCACCCCATTTCCAGACAGCCCCCATCAGCCCACAGCCCATTAGCAGTCCTACCCCCCCAGCCCATTAGCAGTCCAACCCCCCCCCCGCCCGCCCGCCCATTAGCAGTCCTAACCCCCCCAGCCCATTAGCAGTCCTACCCCCGCCCGCCCGCCCATTAGCAGTCCTAACCCCCCCCCTGCCCATTAGCAGTCCTACCCCCCCGCCCGCCCGCCCCCCCCTCCGCCTCCGCCCCCCCCCCCTAGCCCATTAGCAGTCCTAACCCCCCCGTGCCCATTTGCCGTCCTTACCCCCCCTAGCCCATTAGCAGTCCTAACCCCCCCCTAGCCCATTAGCAGTCCTAACCCCCCTCTGGCAAATTTTTTTTAAAAAAAAGCAGGCTCTGGCTGCTGCCGCGGCAGATTGCAATGTCCTGCGGGGCCCCCTCCGCCCGCTAAGCCCCTCTGCAAGGGCTTTCAGATTCGCGAGGGAGAGCATCTCCCTCGCGTCTCTGTTAAGCCCGCAGGGGCTAATGGGAAATTTCCCATCAGTCCCTCGCGTCTAAAGGGGCTGATGGGAAATTTCCCATTAGCCCCTGCGGGCTTAACAGAGACGCGAGGGAGATGCTCTCCCTCGCGAATCTGAAAGCTCTTGCAGAGGGGCTTAGCGGGCGGAGGGGGCCCCGCGGGACGCTGCATTCTGCCCTTGCCGCGTCCGCGGCAGCAGTCAGAGCCAGCTTTTTCTTTTTTTGCGGACCTTCCCGCGTGCCAGCTGCAAGGCCTTCGCGTGCCACAGCTGGCACGCGTGCCATAGGTTCGCCATCGCTGCTCTAGGACAAAATGGCAACCATTTCCACACTGCCTTAACCTCCAGGAGCCTCCCAAAGGCATGAGTCTCACAAAATCACTTCAGCCTTACACAAATGACTGCAGTGTATCATGATTATTATTATTTTCTTGTAATGGTTATTTTCTTTAAGACTTTAAAATTGCCAGTATCGGTCGCACCAAGGCAGAAGCTGCGCAGTTTGTGCTGAGGCAGCATGCTGAAAATTAGCACCATGCAGCAACAGACTTGAGCATGCTCAGCAGGTGCCTTCAACCACAGCTCCTCCTGCCACCAAACAATACACCAAAGGCAGCCCAGAGGGCCTCTGACCAGTAGCAGCGTGTTCAATTGGTGTCCTCAACCACAGCTCCCTCTCAAAAGTTGTTGCTGCCATCAATGTGCTCGAGACAGCCCTGAGGGCTTCCAACCAGCAGCAACATACCACATTGCTCCATCATTGGTAGCACATTCTGTCTACTAAGCACAGCTACCCTGCTTAGCTGCTACTGCTACAAGCCATATCCATTGTAATAAAATACGGTGCTGCCATCTCTGCGATCAGGCTAACTAGACTGTGCCTGCCATAGCCACCATAACCCGTGTCACTCCTGGTGCTCAGCATGGCTATCTCTCGCTCCTCAAAGACCAGAGTCACTACGGCTCTCCAGCCATGAACAGGCTAAAAAGGGACGCTCTCTCCCTGCTGGATCTCCTCACATCTACGCTCCATTCACCTAACAGTAGGCTAGCCTTGCCATTCAACAGGACAGACTATCCTTTTTTTGTTTCCTCCTGAAGTACCAGTGAGGAAAGAAAGAAAGAAAGGAGAAAATAAAGGCAGTATAAGGAAGACTCCAAAGACAGAGAAGAAAGAATAAGAGGGAGGGTGAGAAAGGGAAGGACCTGGATTCCAGGTATTTTCCAGGGCCCAAAATGGACTTGCCAGCTTCTCTTACTCCACTGGGTGACTATTTTTCCAACTGGATCCAGATATATTGTCCACCAAAATGAATGTTGCTGGGGACATAGAATACTGTCTAGTGCCCTATATAGGACAAAGCTCACAGGCCTTTGTTTTCTGTCTCCATCTGCTAGCTGACGGGTATAACAGACTTGTTCTGGACTGTCTGGTAGACGATAAAAATAATTGGTATTGCCTCTGTTTCAAATACAGCTCCTCCTGTCACCCACTGCTTTCCCCCCTCACTCTCCATGGCACTGAAAGTAACTCAGTCTCTATAATGACATCATTGTGCATGAGTATTTTTGAGGTTAGGCAGGAAAATAAAAAGTTATTCCTGTCACTGCCAGCAGTATGAAAGGAACTTTTTATTGTGGTGTAGATTTTCTTCCTCTAAAGTCATCCTCATTTACGTTCTCCCTGTTTTATACGGATATTGGTCTCTGTATAGGGAATCTGAGACAAGTACACTGTCATTTTGATGGCTGTACAACTAGTACTACTAGCAGGTCATCATTCCATTTATCATCCACTATAAGAAGCTTATCAAGAATATAAATATTCTAGAGAACCTTCTTGAAATAAACATTTTGGGGGGCATTTTCAGTGGCGACAACCAGTACACTTAAAGTGACTGGCCATCGCAGCTTTAATTTATACCTGAATAATCAATGCCGGTGCTATTCAGCTGCTGGCCAGATAGCTAGACTGACTAAGGTTAGGAAAGCTTTTTTTTGCCTAACTTTAGCCGAATATCGCCACTTTCCGGTTAAGTCTGGTGCCACCTCTGGACAGCCCCAAATTAGATATCAGGGGATATTCAGCAACACTAAACAATTTAGTTCCATGGAGTATCCTGCTGAATGCAGTTTAACCAGTTAGCAGATCTGCTAACCAGTTAAACCACTTTGAATAGGCCCCCTTTGAAAGTAAAATATTACCATTAATATAGCTATTGAGATCCTCTGTAACTTGTGGAAAAGAAACTGTTCATAGGCTCACCTGTTTGGTAAGAAGCTCCATACAGATGGCTCCTCCGCCTAACACATACCTAAGAATAACAAAAGAAAATAAACCCACTGCTTGCAATTCACTATAACAGCATAAATTTCTTTGCTGCCTCCTGAGCCTGTACTTTGCCCCTTGATGTCCAACTCTACTAACAGAAACATTGCAGTGTACTAGTTATGAAGCTAGCTGCTTCATTAAGAAGGAAGACTCCTAGATGATTTATCAGAAATCATGTGAAAATATCTGAATACACAAAACAGAGAAAGGAGTTGTAAAACCTTCTGGCAACTGAAAACTAAATATATAGTTGGTGAACCATTTTACAGCATCTAAATGCTCCAAAAGAGAAGTTCAGTACTGACAATGCCTGACTGACAGCAATATGCAGCTCCCAGTACATTCATTATTTATACTAATGTCATGTAAAAAAGTCTGTAAAAGGCAGACGAGAATGAGTTAATATACGACAGTCTACAGGTGAAAGATGTCAAGGAGCTACAACAAACAGCTTTTGTTCCAACTGATGTTAAAGATAACTTACCCCCCAGAAAGCACCGGGCACACAACCCTTACAAAAGGAGGGTCAAAGGGAAAATTATCCTGAAAAACAAAGAGTGAATCAGTCCAAAGTATCCTTGTAACCAAACTCAGCTAATAAGATAAAGAGCAGAAGACTTTACTTTAAAAGAGAAATTTAATAAGATGAAGTCTGCTCCCTCTTTCTCTTTCAACATCTGGAGGTCATTGTGCAAAGCGCTGTCCTGGTCAACCCTAGAAGAGAAGGAGCAGTCTAATCTCATTGTCAATTCCTCAGCATCAACAAAATTAGTCATTGTTCTGTTTTACTATTCAATTCTACCTCACCATGCCAGGGGAAGAACAAAAAAAAACTTCTGTGTCATTACTCAAGGAGCTGCAAAAAAAAAAAAAAGCATAACAATGGCACTAAAGAGGAGTATGCTCACTCTGTATCTTTCCAGAAAAGAGGACTTGCAAGTCTAATTTTATCTGCACCATGCAAAATAAAGGCATGCAGGCTACTTTTAAATACACGAACTTCCTGACCTGGTATATAAGCTGTGCTTACATACCGCTTTGACCCACTGAAAAGCGGTGTATAAGCAGCTCTAAATAAATAAACAAATAAAGAAGCCAAAGAGAGTGGGCAGGCACTATCGCAGTGCCAGCCCCTTCAGCACCCAGGGCAGGCACTTCCCCCCTCCTTCCCATGTGACCAGTGCTCCAATGCACACCTCACCTGCGCTGGGCTCGTGGAGGCAGCACAGCAAACTTACCGTAAAGCTGGCTTGCTGCGCTGCCTCCGCTCTTCTCTCCCGGACTAAAGTCTCGCAATTCACGTGACTTCAGCCAGGAAAGAAGAGCAGAAGCAGTGCAGAAAGCTAGCTTTATGGTAAGTTTGCCATGCTGCCTCCACGGGCCTGGAAAGGGTACAGCCCTCTCCTGGAGCAGGCTGTACCCACCACCCTGCCCTTGGAATGCCATTGAGCTGGCCAAGCAAGCTGCAGATGCATTTCTTAAGGCATTCTCCTGCGCTCACTGCACACAGCATAGCTGGGTCTGGACTCCAGGCCTATGGCCACAGCTCTTCCACCGATTTGATGGGTGACTTTCTGCTTTAACTTAAGCACATTATTCCTTGCAACCATCAAAAGCAACGTGACCACAATGTAGTCTGACAGAAGGGAGCAAGCGCCACTTTGAAATTTGTATCAGTTATGAACGTGCGCTCAAGATATGAGGTGGAAAAGCCATGGATTCCTGGTTGCCCTGGCAAATAAGGAGAAATTTTTCCATACCTGTTAGTTTTCTCTCTTTGAATCCTGCTAAACCAGTCCAGATGAGTGGGTTATGTTCCCTGCCAGCAGGCAAAGGCAGATCAGAGCAATTTTCATAAGATACGCCATGGTGGGTCAGACCAAAGGTCCATCAAGCCTAGCACCTATTTCCAACAGTGATCCAGCTCACAAGTCCCGGTTTGTTTTCCAAAAGGTAGACAGATTCTATGCTGCTTTTCCCAGGTGTGACTGGGGTGGTGCTGAGAGAAGCCAGTATAACATTTTCCAAGCAATAAACAAGACAAACTCAGAAAAGTAGACAGCAACAACAATAACTTTATACAAACTATTGGCTCTCTTACCATTCTTAACTTTGCATCGTACTGCCAAACCTGTAGCAGGATGGGTCCTAGACTGGTCTAACAGAATTCAAAGAAAGAAAATTAACAGGTCTGGAAAAATTTCACCTTCCTTATCCTGCTAGACTAGTCCAGATGAGGGTCCATCCACTCCAGCTCCTACATACAACCTGTAGTGCCTCAGAAATGTACTCTGTGAGATCAGGTAGTTACCTTACAGATGTCCTCTGGAGACACCAAGGCGGACTTAGCCCAGGAGGCAGCTTGTGATCTGGTGGAATGAGCTTGGATTCCTTCCAGCACCTGCTTTCCACACGAGATAGATTAAACTAATATCCTCCTTAACCCAGCAGGCAATCGAAGACTTGGACACAGCATGTCCCTTCCTTGGACCACTAAATAGGACAAAAAAATGCTCCAACCTCAGAACGCATTAACGACATCCAGATGTGTCACCAATGACCTCCTCATGTCCAACAGATACAGCGAGAGGTCTATGTGAAGATCCTCCTCTAAGAGGGCAGAATTACAGTCTGAGATGAAAAGAAAACAGCACTTTCAGGAGAAAGAAACAATCCTCAGAAACACACTGTCGAAAGGACCAGAAAAAGCTCTCTGCAGGACAGAGACTGTGGTTCAGACATCCTCATGATAAATGCAACTACCAGGAAAAACATCTTCAGGTTTAATCTTTAAGCGAGGCCTGTCAATAGGATTCAAAAGGGAGACCTTAGAGCAGAGTGTGCCATTAAGGAAACGCCCTGAACTACCCCCTCCCCCCAGTAGCATGCAAGAGCAACCAACAGAACCCTAAGACAGTTCATGCCAAATCCTGGTCCAGCCTAGGCTGTAAAGCATGACATG
The DNA here is from genome assembly GCA_033557465.1 of Ichthyophis bannanicus. Classification (NCBI taxonomy): domain Eukaryota; kingdom Metazoa; phylum Chordata; class Amphibia; order Gymnophiona; family Ichthyophiidae; genus Ichthyophis; species Ichthyophis bannanicus. The sequence continues at coordinate 219,627 of JAWIIG010000069.1, forward strand.
GCAATAATGTCCATCTTCCTGGCATCCAGGGCCTGAGAGGAATAACACCTCTCGAAAATCTTCGAGATATATGCCAGGGATGTCAAGGTCTTCCTGGCCCTCAGAAGGTTGTCAGCTACAACTCCCAAATATCAAAGCATTTATGCCTTTCAAGAGTCAGGTCATAAGCAAGAAGGGAGTGGGATCCTCCATGACCAGAGGACCCACTCGCAGACAACCTCTCTCCTGTAACAGTAAGAGACGGGACCTACGAATAAGCACAATAGATCCATGTAACAGGCTTGCACTGCCAGTATGCTGCTGCCAGAATGACCAAGCCCAGGTGAGACCGGATTCTGTGCAGAAGACAGCTCGCCATGGTCTATGAGGGAAAGGCATACAGAAGCCCCTCCTGTGGCCAAGTCTGCAGAAAGGCATCCAGGCCTGCCATTTGCAGATAAGAAATTCTTCACCTTGGCATTCTCCAGTGTGGCCATCAGGTCAAAAACAGACAGGCCTTACCTCTGCAACTTGAATGCATGTGGGCTGATCTCCCACTCACCTGGATCCACAGTCTCAATTTAAAAAATCAGCCTGCACATTTATTTATTATTTTTTAAATTCTCTTATATACCACGCTTAGGGTTGCCAACTGGCTCCAGATGCGCCCGACAGGCTTGATCCAGTCCTGGGTTTACTCCATTGCATGCAGGGACATGTAGTTCTGATTTCTCCATTGCATTCCATAAGAAAAGCAAGACTACAAGTCCCTGCATGCAATGGAGTAAACCCAGGACTGGATCAAGCCTGTCGGGCGCATCTGGAGCAAGTTGGCAACCCTAACCACGCTATTCTGCATCAGTGCGGTTTACATTGAACAAACTGAAATTACATTGAACAGGGCATTATAACTTGGAGATAACTATTTTACAGGGAACATGGGCTATGGAGGGTTAAGTGGCTTGCCCAAGACCACAAGGAGTACCTGTGGGACTAGAAACCCCAGTCCTTCCGGCCCAAGGTTGCTGTCCTCTAGTGGGATTTGAACCCCCGACCTTTCGGCCTGAAGTACCTTGCCCCAACCACTAGGCCACTCCTCCACTCCACATTTATTTATTTTATTTTATTTAGTATACATTTGTATACCGCTACTTCCAGCGATCAGCAGCGGCTTTTTTGATTACAGATTGGAAATTGTCAAATCATGACAGGAAATTTTTTTTTTTGAGGTATAAACACATTGATTAGACAGGAAAGCACAGCACACAGAACTATTTTACAGGGAACATGGGCTATGGAGGGTTAAGTGGCTTGCCCAAGACCACAAGGAGCACCTGTGGGACTAGAAACCCCAGTCCTTCCGGCCCAAGGTTGCTGTCCTCTAGTGGGATTTGAACCCCCGACCTTCCGGCCTGAAGTACCTTGACCCAACCACTAGGCTACTCCTCCACTGTCATTGTCAATTGCCCCTATGTGAGCCACCAACATACCACCAGATGAGCTTCTGTCCAATAGCAGGGCTCTACCAACATCTTTACAGGTATCACAGTGCTGTGCATGCCGTCTTGCTTGTTTATGTTCACCACTGCTGTGGCATTGCGAGAACATCGTATCACTCTGTCCTACAGGAGGGTCTGAAACCTTTCCTGAGCCAGGCAGATCACCCTGGCTCAGGACCTGCTGATCAACCTGAAGGCTTCCTGAGAGGACCAGTGCCCCTGCACAAACAGACTCTGATAATGCATTCCTCCATTCAGCAGACTGACATCGGTGGTGACTATCACCCAATTCAGAGTGTCCTGAGGCATTTCATCCATCAAAGGGTGAGGGCTGTAGTCACCAGGCTAATTCCCCCTTGATCTTTCAGGGGGAAAGGCAGGTGCTAATTGAATAGCTGGGAGCTGGAAGACCAGTGAGACAGGTGGTGACTTTGCAGAGTACATATGTGCCCTGGATCAAGATACTAGTTACGAGGTCTATGCCATCGACTCCAGGAGTTGTGGATAGTCCCAGGTTCTGGGAACTGCCTGAGGGGAGAAACCCATGAGCTGAAACCCCTGCTTATCCAGGGTGAGAAACACCCTGCCTAAGCAGGTGTTAAAGTGAGCCCCCAGATACTCCAAGTCCTGAGAGGGCAAGAGATTGCTTAGGGTAGTTCATCACCTAACCCAACCTTTCTAATCACCAGGTCACCCGGGTCGTGTCCCTCCTGGACTTTTCCATAGTGTCAGACTGAATCAGCCAGTTGTTCAGATACAGGCGCACCCGGATCCCCTGCTTGCACAGAGAGGATGCCACCAACACCAAACTTTTCAAGAAGGTGGGGGGTGCTATGGCTAGGCCAAAGGGCACTGCCCAAAACTGGAAATGGTGGCCTAGGATGCAGAAGCAGAGGAACAGCTGATGCTGCTCCCTGACTGGAATATGGAAGTATGCTTTGAAAAGGTCCAAGGAGATGATACACCCTCTGCTGGATCAAAGTGATGATCGACCAGAGGGTCTCCATGTGGAAATGTGGCATTCCGAGCTTGGCAATGACAGCCTTTAGATCCCACCCTTCTTGAGCACCACAGTCCCTAATCTCACTCTGCAGAAAATATGAGTAAGATAACCTGCAATTGCAGGAGGCACTGCAGAATTTCCTCGACTGCCACTCTTTGCTAGAGAGCTACAAGGAGACTCCACAAAGGGATTTCAAAGGGGCTTTGCAGACTCCAGCATCCTTTTTTGATGACCTTGAGAACCCAAAGAAAAATATTTTGAAGTCACCCCCACAATCTATCCCTTGAATGGGATCTGCTGGATGTTACTGGGAAGACATACTGGATCCTGAGAGAGCTCTTGCTGAGAAATGGGACTGCTAAGACCCTCGAGGGCTGATCCTTCTTGGGATAACCAAAGGAGGAATAGGACAGGCCTGAAACCTTTCCAGCCCTGAAACACCCCCAAGCTCCCCGCTAAGCTTACAAAAGGAACCCTACTTCTGGGCCTATCTCCCAGGACCCTTTACAAGGTCTTTCACCAGCTTCTCCAGATCCTCCCCAAAGAGTAACCGGCCCTTGAAAGGGAGCTTGCTCAGCTGCAGTTTGGACGTGGCATAGGCCAATCAATTCCAGAGCCAGAGCCACCTCCAGGCCACTATGATCACAGCCATAAACTTAAAGGAAAACCTGATCAGGTCATACAGAGCATCTGCCACAAATGACGCTCTAGACTCCAACCTCACCACCTCTAGGCTCAGACCACCAAGCTCGCACAATCACTGTCTGGGTACCTATGGCCAAAACTGTGAAGGCATTCTTGAGGGTTCCACACGCTTGGAATGAGACTCTTTCAATGCAGTGCCACCTTCCACCAGAATGGTGGTGTTCTTATCACCACTGTGATCAGGGAATCCACTCCTAGGTACCCCAAACAATTGATCTATCTCCCCTTTAGGGTAGAAGGTATAAATGAGTCAGGACCTTAGAACCCTTAGGCCTCAGCTCTGGTATCTCCTACTGAGAGAACATGAGCTGCCGAGGGCCTCTGGGAGAGGAAAAAAAACAGAGGGATGCTGTAACCTCTCAAGAATAGGGATCTTCTAAGATAAGGGGCTCCCCAATAAGCAGGGCCGCATTGATATCCTGAATGAGGGTGGAAAGGTCCTCCCTATGGAAATGCTGTATCGCTCCCTCTGCCAAAGGAAGCTCCCCTCTTCTCTACTAACTCACCTGCTGGAGATAGGGAATCCTCTTCTTCTTCTTTGCAGACACCCCCCCCCCCCCCATAGAAGACAAGGCTGGACAGGCAAAAATGAGGAGCTGGGCCACTTGACCCCTTTGCTGCCAGAAGGGGACCCCCTAGAGGGCTCAGTCCCCTATAATGGAAATCAGGGTCCCAGACCCCCCCCTCCCCCGCCACCACCACCATCACCATCACAGGAGCTGCCATGCAGCTAACCCAGACTTCGTGACTGAGCTTAGAGCAGCAAAACGAAATATAAATGCAAAGAAAAAACCCTACAAAGAAGACAGACCGCAACAATAAAAGAACCCCCAATCAAAAATGGAATCTCTGCACCTTTCAGACAGATTTTCCCCTGCCACCCACAAAAGGCTGGGAAAGCCTGACTGCCTGAGGCCTCTTTTTACAATTAAAACTGCTTTATTGAAGTAGCACAGAAAAGGGTCAATTAAAGAAAGAGTACAGAATTAAAAAGAAATAAAGCATAAAACAGAGCAGAACATGCAGATGCAGGACAGTAAGAGAGAAGGCTGAGCCTGGACCCAGACTTACCAAACCCCCTCCCCCCCACCCCCCAGGGTCCTCCTGTCTGCTCTCCAGTCCACCAGTGCTGGAGACAAGCACTGGACACAAGGTAACTGCCAATTCAAGGAGACAATGGGCCTATCCAAGCTCAGAGCAAATGCAGAGCCAAAGGCATCAATCTCACAGCCACAAGATCTTGATCTGCACTGCTGCACCAATCCACACACCTTGCCACTTGCTAGAGGCAGGTAATATTGGTTTCTCCCAATGCTGCACCAGAGTATAGACTAGTGATGACATCACTGAAAGCCGTTCTAGTCTGCCTCCAGCTGATGGTTAGGAAGCACAACCCACTCATCTGGACTGGTCTAGCAGGATGATAAGGAAAATTATATTATTAGCTACTACTGCTGAGCTACAAAGAAGGATGACCACTGCAACCCAACGCATCTCCTGGTTTTAGGGCTGCAAATAAAATAAAAACAACTGTGTCCTGGATCAACTTCTGCCATTAGGCCACGAAGAGAAGAAATCACCTTCAGCATGACCCAGCCAGGTTAAGACAAGGCAGGAGAGAAGGAAGCAAATAAAATGCTTTAACAAAACAAAAGTAAAAGGTAAGTTATATGGAAAAATATATTCCCTCTTCGCTCCAAAAATCTCAGGTAGCACCCACTTTTTAGACTGTTTTTGCAGCCCAGGATTGGGTTATTGAACAATTCCCTCGTGAGATAACTGCAACGGTCATGATAACACTTACTTCAGAAGTTTCACGTTCCAATCATATAGACTGTCATTTACTAGTTCAACTGCATAGTTACCTGAAGGGGAGAAGACAGCTGTCAGAAAACACAGAAACCCTTGGTTATAGAGCTAAGCATCAGTCACTACTATGAAGAACGTCACTCAAACTTTACACTTACCAAGTTTGAAACTGTCCGATCGGTAAATATCCCTGAGCTCCTTCATTAGCCGATCGGTAGCCTGCACTGAGCCAGACACTGCTCCCTAAAAGAATAGCAACAGAATTGATGCATACTAAGGATACTTTCCATCATGTCACCTTTCAGATTAATAGTCCCTGAAGCTATTGTTAAATGCAGCTGAGAACTGATGCATGTTAAGAGGGCATTTACCTAAAGGAGCAGAAATGCACTTAAATTATGCTCATTTTACAAAGGGAACTTGTGTGCCTATCCACCTTTATAAAATCTCCTTGGAAAGGCACTAACACTTATACCTACAGTCAGGCTCACACAAACAGATATATTTTACATACCTGATAACTTACTTTCCTTGAATCCTGCTTGGCCAGTCCAGATGGGTGGGTTATGCTCCTTTGCCAGCAGGTGAAGGCAGATATGAATAACTTTCAGTGATGTCATCACTTGGTATATCCTCTGATATAGCACTAAGAGAAGCCAGTAGGACACTTTTCAATCAATTAGGCAAGACTGAAAAACTTGGAAAATCCTATTGAACACAAATAACCTTGCCACGAAAAATGTGAGCAAGCATTTAATTCTCTTACCATGAAGAAATTGGAGTCAGACACAAGACTGACTAGGCCTTTACAGCAGCAAGACCCTCAGACCTGCAGAAAGTCTTCCAGGTGCCGATACTGACAATGCAACCGAAAGGCAGCGAATTTCCCAACCTGCAATAGGAGTCTTTCAGGGCAAGTCCTGGACTGGTCTAGTAGGATTCAAGGAAAGTAAATTATCAGGTATGTAAAATGTATCCTTCCTTATCATCCTGCTAGACCAGTCCAGACAAGAGGGACATACCCAAACAGTCAGGACGCAAGGTGAGAGGAAGATGACCTCAAGGACAGACTAATCTGCCAGAGGAGCCATATGAACAACTCCCACAAGCACCCTGTAGGGCTATTCAATGAAGGAAGTATCCTCACATACATTCTTTAGAGACACCAGAGTGGATTCTGTCCACAAGACCTGCGCCTGTGGAGAGACCTCCAACTTACTCCTGGACATGCCTACCAGTTAGAATGTACACTGCCCCAATAGCCTCCTTAAGCCTGCAGACAATAGACAATTTGACTTCCACCAGTATTTTCCTCAAACCATCGAGGAGAACAGAAAAAAAATCTGACCAGTGGGAAAAATTAGCAATTGCCATGAATCTGAGCAATACCATCTGCACATTCAGCAGATGCAGCGAGGTGTCCTTTTGAAGGTCCTTCGAGAAGGAAGGTAAAACTACAGTCTGGTCAAGGTTAAAAAAGGAGGGGGGGCAGCACCTTTGAAATAAAAATGGCATAGACCTCAAAGTGAAAGAAGCTGTCAAAGACCAGGGCTGCCACAAAGACTCCACTTGGTAGATGCTACAGTCCCCAGAAAACCATTGTAAAGAAAACAACCCTGTAGAGAGGTCTATGTATGGGCCCAAAGAAGGGCCTTTTCAGTGCCCTGAAGACCAACAAGACACTTAGGCAGACAGAACGGCTTCGCTCCTGAGGAAGCAGGCAATGCTGAGACACACAACAGCATTGCCACCCGAAACTCGAATGTTCAGAGCCAAGCCCAAATTAAACCACTAAGGACCTCTAACCTAAGCTAAGGACCATAAGTAGGGAGACTACTACCACTCCCAAGCAAGCCTTAATGGAAGGCTTACGCCCACAACAGCGAGGCCTTAAACGATAAAGGGGATCTCCATTACCAGGAGTTCCCATGATGTTTCTTATTGTAGGCCCCTAGCTTGAGGAAGCAAGATAGTACATGGATTCTTGATCTGAGAGATGGAACCTATGGTCTGCGAGGGCAATCCAAAGCTCCTAGGATCACCAGACTCAGATAGGCCTGCAACCTGTGCAGAAGACAGCTCACCAAGGGCCAAGAAAGGAGACAGAGTGTCCCTTCCCAAGGCCACTGTTGAAGTAAGCTCAGTATCTGCAGAACCTTCTTGTGTCTAAAATAATTCATGAAATTGGCATTCTCCTGAGTTGCCATCAGGTGGAGCACTAGAAGGACACCATCTTCATCCTGTAAGGTCGTATATGGGAAAGCAGAGCTCTTACTTCACCCAGACTCAGGGTTCTGACACAAAGCCAGGCTGCACGCCATTGAAGTTTGTGATGTGTACAGCAGACAGGGCAATCAGATGCTCTTCCACCCAACACCACAACTCTGTGGCTCCGAGAACCAAACCAGCCCCATAAGTTCTGCTTCAGTAGTGGGCACAGGTCACCGCCAGTCAGTGTCCAAGGACATCCAGCTTGCTTCATCCACTAAGAGAGGCAGGAACCTGAGGGGGCCAGAGTTCTAGGCCAACTGGACTAGGCCTCGCCCCCCACCAGCCCTTCAGGCTGGCATCTGAGATGACAAGCATGCCATCTGGGGTTTTCAACAGCATCCTGGCCATCAGATGGTGGAACTGCAACCACTACCTCAACTGCTCCTAGATCTTTTGGGGTAGAGGACAAACTTGGTTGGACATCCAGAACATGCAGACCAGAAGATTAGCTGGTGCCTCTACAATGAGTGCATATGCACCCTGGTTCAAGGATCCGTCTCAAAGGTCAATGTCATGGACATGAGGGCCTGAGGAGTCTCAGATCCATGGAGATAACCAAGAATCACATGCTATAAGTCGGTTGGGGCTTGAGTGAACTTTCCATTGTGAGGAAGCATGACTCAGAAGAGTATGGAACCAACACCAGGTACTCAGAATCATGCTAGAGAGAATCAGCCTTTCCAGCCAGAGCTCATCTTCACCAAAGAGACTGACTGAGCTAGCCTGACATTCAGGTATGGGCAAATCTGGGCTCTCTGCATGCAGAAGTGCCGCTACCACATTACCTTGAAAAACAAAAGGTATGGGGAGCAGTGTCTAGGTCAAAGGCAAGCCAGAACTGAAAAGGTAGCCTATGACACAGAAACAGCTAATGCTGTTCACAATGGGAAAGCAACAAATGCCATGGCAAGGTCTATTAGGTGACGAGCACACCCTTCCTGACTGATGCAATGACAGAACTGAAGGACGTCATACAAAAATGAGAGATTGTCTGAAAACAAAACAATCAACTCTAGGTCTAGGACATGCCAGAAGGAACCTCCCCCTTCATGATTACCCATGAATCTGAGTAAACATTCCTAGTCCTGCAGTGGAGGGCATGGGAAAAATAACCTGCCATTGTGGGAGGCACCAAAAAGCTTCTACTAATATCACCCACGTGAACTGCGGGAGCATCTACCAGGAGACACCTATAAGCTCTGCAGTAATTCAAATATTGCACATCAGACTTCCCAGATTGGCCTGAACCAGAAACTTCAGGGACAGAAGGAAAGCAGCTTGTAGAAGGAACACACACAGGGCTTAAACTCCAGGTGCCAGGTCACCATGGAGACCAAAAAAAAAAAAATTTGGAGTTGGTGCCTGGGGCTCAGACTAACTGTATTTGAAGTGCTGCAAAAGGCTGTGATTGCACCAGAACCTCCAATATCTGCCCCAGCTAGCGGAACGTCTACCCACGGTAGATGGAATCCCTGATGACAACCAGCTCAGGTCCTGGCCACAACTGTAGCCCTTGCAGCACTTTTCTCAACTGGAGATAGGATCCCCATGGGCAGCCAGTGATGGTCTTTGGAAACACTTTTTCCTGCCTTTAACTGTTAGACAGGGGGAATTTGCTGCACAGATGGCTTAACAAATTTATAGGGGCAGTAGCCTAAATAAAAAATGGTGAGGTGAATAGAGGGCAGGGAACGAGTGCAAGGGGGTAGAGAGAAGGGGTGAGAGTCTGGAAAGGGAAACAGAGTTGGGGGGTGGGAGAGGAGACAGCTTGAGAGGGGTTGTAGTAGGGGAGGGAGGGAAGAGAGCATGATGTTGGAGGATGAAGAGATGAATGTATGGGAAGTAAAGATCACAACGTGTAAGTGCAAAAGGTGTACCCATCACCATACACAGGCAGGCACTCCACCCCTACACCACGCAGGCACCCCACTCCCAGGCACTACACTGCCACACCACACAGGTGTAGCTTACAGGCTCAGCGGGTATGGTGGAAGAGAGAGGAGGCCATTGCCTTTTGTGTTGGCATTGGCCGTTTAAGAGCTTGATTTATTAAGCTTTTTCTCCATATAAAATGGGAAACGTCTTATTAAATCAGGCCACAAAACCTAAAAAAGTATGTATGATACACCTTTTTATTTGGTATGGGGTGGGGTGGGGGGCAGGGACATGCATTGTGACCTAAGTTTCAGCACCTATGTTTCAGCAGCTGGCTCCTACATTTTTAGGCCAGCTACTAGATTCCAAGAACATTTGTCAAGGCCTGAGCTAACACATCTCTGAACCTGTCTAAGGGCCTACTACTCCAACGACCTGAGCCTAGCAAAAGCTTTGCAAGGATAGTCCCTCTGCAACAGAGGACCCGAAGGACTTACCATAGTCCAAGGGCATCTCTAGGCTCTATGCACGGCCTTACAAGGCTTGTTAGCCCTTCTCGTCTTCCTGAAATCTCAGTGAGCAAGCTTCTCTTCCCAAAAAAGAAAGCAACTCTTAAGAGAACAGCTCCGCCACAGATCAAAGCCAGCATATGTCAACTAAAGGTAATGCCAGCACTGCCAACTGGCCAATACCATGACTTCCATGGCGTTGGGAGAGACTCTGAAACAGATTTAAACAGCAGTAGCCACTTAGGCAGTCTGCTACAAGTCTCCTAGTATCTGTAAGGAGACTAGGCTTAATGACCATTTGGTCCAACCAATGTTAGTTGTTCAAGGGAACAAAGGGAACGGTCTCTCTGTAAACAAGCAATGTGAAAATGCAGAGGAAAACAACCAAAAGAGAATGACCACGGCTGGAAGAGTTTAAGGTGGCTACTGCCAAGGCCTTCTTAAGAACTTTGACCCTCCAAAACTGAGACACACAGCACTTCCCTCCATTGGAATAATCATGTACTTAGTCACAGCTGTGAACAGGACTCATAGACCAGGAGGCCCAAAGGGCTGATCCTGCTCACCTTGGGACTGAGGGAACAGCTGAGACAGGACTGTACTACCCCGAGAGCCCATTTCCTGAGTTTTCTCCCTAAACTTTTATGTGCTGCTGCACAGTCATAGAAACAGAAAAAATGATGGCAACTAAAGACCATAAAACCTATCCTGTCTGCCCTTCCATTCCAGTTACTAAGCTTTACAGTCCCTTTTTCCCCTTAGTGCTTTCTTGAATTACTAAACAAGTAGATAGTCATGGTTTAATGGGAGAAAGCCAACATGGATTTAGCCAAGGAAGATCTTGTTTTACTAATCTTTTATATTTTTTGAAGGTGTCAATAAATAGGTAGACAAAAATAAACTGGTCAATCTAGTGTATCTGGATTTTCAGAAAGCCTTTGACTAGGTTCTTCATGAGAGACTATTGGTGAAATTAAAAAGTCCTGGGATAGAAGGCAGTGTACTATTGTAGATCAGGAACTGGTTAAAAGATAGAAAGCAGAGTAGGGCTAAATGTCCAATTCTCTCAATGGTGAAAGACAAATAGTGAAGTACTCCAGGGATCTATGCTGGGTCCGCTGCTTTGTTCATAAGTGACCTGGAAATGGGAATAACGAGTGAGGTGATCACATTAGCAGATGACACAAAATTATTCAAAGTTGTTAAAAAAACAAGAGGACCTTGATAAATTGGAAGACTGGACATCCAAATGGCAGATGGAATTTAATATGCAGAAATGCAAAAGGTTATGAACCTAGGAAACTACCCAAATTACGGTTATACGATGCAAGGTTCCACATTAAGAACCACCATGCAGGAAAAAAGATTTAAGCATCATAGTGAATAATACATTGAAATACTCTGTCCACGTGCAGCAGCAACCAAGAAAGCAAAGAGAATGCTAGGAAACATAAGGAAAGGAATGGAGAATAAAACCAAGGATATTATAATGCCTATATCTCATTCCATGGTGCGACCGCACCTCAAATATTATGTACAGTTCTGGTCGCCATATATTAAAAAGGATACAGCAGAATTAAAAATGGTACAGAGAAGAGCCACCAAAATGGTAAAAAGGATGGAAGGATGCCTCTATGAGGAAAGGCTTAAAGGGTTAGGGTTCTTCAACTTGGAAAAGAGACAACCGAGAGGAGATATGATAGTAGTCTATAAATTAATGAATGGAGAAGAATGGGTGAACGTAGATTGGTTGTTTATGCCATCCAAAAGTAGAAGACTAGGGGACATGCAATGAAGCTACAATGTAACCCATTTAAGAGTAATAAGAGAAAATATTTTTTCACTCAATGCGTAATCAAACTCTGGAATTAGTTACTGGAGGATGCAGTAAAAGTTCTTAGTGTAGCTGGTTTTAAAAAAAGATTTGAACTAATTCCTGGAAGAAAGGTCCATAAACCATTATTAAAAAGAGGACCCGGGAAATTCACTGTTTACCACGGGATGAGCATTGTGGAACATGTGTACCTTTTTGGGAACCTGTCAGGTACTTGTGACCTGGATTGGCCACTGTTGGAAACAGGATGCTGGGCTTGATGGACCCTGGTCTGACCCAAAATGGCATTTTCTTATGTTCTTATGAATCAGATATAGTCTGTCTCTACCACCTCCACTGGAAGGCTATTCCACGCATCTACCATTCTTTCTGTAAAGAAATATTTCCTCAAATTACTTCTAAGTCTATCCCTTTTCAGCTTGATCCTATGCCCCCTCACTGCAAAGCTTCCTTTCAACTGAAAGGGTTCTCCTCCTGTGCATTTATGTGACAGAGAGGAATAGCCTCTGGAACGACTGGCATTTATTCACACTGAACATAACCTAAAAAGCTTTAAGGCAGCTTTAAAAACGCATCTTTTTGAAGCTGCTTTTAATCTGACAGACTTTCTCATGAGGAGACCTCCCGCTGTTGGAGCCTTAATTGAAGCAACCCCTCTTTCGTGTTCTTCCCCCTCTATATTCTATAACATACCGTCCATCCCTCCCTCCTCTAGAAGCCTTATGCTTTTATTTGCTCTCCTGTTTTTATGAAAATGGAGATCCTTTCTCAAATTCTTATTTTATTGTAAACCGCTTAGTTTGTATTCAGTGATGCGGTATATTGAATAAGTTCACCATAACTATTTAAACGTCTGCATCATATCTCCCCAATCTTTCTTCCAAAGTACTGTATATATATTAAGATCTTTAAGTCTGTTGCCATATGCCTTATGACAAAAGCTACTGAGCATTTTAGTAGCCACTCCTATTTATATCCATTGGAAGTTGTGGTCTTCAGAATTACACACTGTACTCCAAATGAGGTCTTGCCAAAACTTTTACAGAGGTATTATAACCTCCTCCTTCCAGCTAGCCATTCTTCCTCCTATGCACCCAAGCATCTATCTGGCTTTCACCATCACCTTTTCTACCCATTTGGCCACCCCCCAGGACCCGCTCTTCTTTCATGGACAGAAGTTCTTTACCCCCTAGTCTGTACCACTCCCTTGGATTATTGCAGCCCAAATGCATAACTCTACATTTTTAAACATTAAATTTCAGCTGCCAAATCCTTGATTATTCTTCAAGTTTTGTTAGATCCTTTCTCATGTTATCCACACCTTCCTGGTTGTCTACCCTATTGGCTCACCACCAATTGCCTACATCTGAATATCTCTAAGATGCTAGTGATCTAGCTTACCTTCGGTGGGCCATGCCCTTCCTAGCACCAGTCCTCTCTAATCTCACTGTTCCACTAGTTTCCTCCCTTCATTACCTTGATGTGACATTAGATAATGCACTCTCGTTCCACAATCACATCTCACTCAGTCTTTTTTCTACCTCCGCCAGATCCGTGCCATTCGTCTTGTCGCCAAAGGCGCTGACCTTCCTTCTTTTATCACCAGTTATGTCCAGACTTGATTTCTGCAACTTGGCTCTCATCGGTATTACTTAATCTCAGCTTCATCGCCTTCAACTAATACAGAATACGACTGCCCGGATCATTACTCACACTCATCGCAGAGATCATATAATGCCCATTCTAATCCACTTACACTGGCTCCCATTAGCTTTTCATATTCGCTACAAGGTTCTCACTCTTGTCCATCATACCATTTATACCTCTACCCCTCGGTATCTAGTCGACCTACTTCAGTTCCACACTCCCACCAGCAGCCTTCATTCATTTCACGTCAACTGTCTGGTCCTTCCATCTCCATCACGTGCACACCTTCAGTCCACTCGCCTCTCCGCCTTCTTTTTCCTGGACCCATCTCTTTGAAACTCCCTTCCCCCCAACCCTACGTTAGGAGCCTTCCTTCCCTAAATTTAAGAACCTTCTGAAAACTCATCTCTTCTGTAGTATGTTTGACCTGCCTTCCAGCCTCCCTTGACACTTTTTTTTCCCTTTTTTCTCTTGTGACTTAACTCTGTGTGATTGTGCTGTCTCAATCCTATAATTTAGTGTAGTTCCCTTTCCTTCTCTGGCTTTTGTCCATTATTGTCTGTTTTCTGTATATTGTAAACTGCCCTGATGTAACAAAACAGCAGTATATCAAATTGTCAAAAACAAACATATTGCTGATTTTGGTATCATCCACAAAGAGGCAAACCTAACCCAACAGCCCTTCTGCAATATCACTTACAAAAAAAGAATTGTACCACAGGGATCTGTCCTTGGTGCATCACGTGTAGCATTCTTCTCAGATTGAAGTCCACTCATCTGTACCCTTTGTTGCCTCCCACTGAACCAGTTTCTAACCCAGTTGGTCACTTCGGAGACCATCCCTAGGCTGCTTAATTTATAAAATGTCTCAAGTGTAGAACAGTATCAAAAGCTTCACTGAAATCAAAGTACACTACAACTAGCGCTCTCCCTTGGTCCAACTCTCTAGTCACCCAGTCAAATAATTTTTCAGATTTGTCTGACGAGACCTGTCCTTAGTAAAACCATGCAGCCTCAGATCCATGGTTAGGGAGAAGTGTGAATGCAGCAGACCATCAGATCCCCAGGTATAAAGGGATCCTGCAGCTAAACTCACTCAAGAGTCAGCTCTGCAACCTGCAGATCTGTCATAACGTTCTGAAAGGGCATAAGCAGGGTCTGGAAGAGAAAAGGCAGATCAGAGATCCTTACTGGCCCCTGGGGGAACCACCACTCTGTCCTTCTCAGACTTCCATCCAGTGACAGGAATTTCGGTTGAGTCCTTCAAACAAGCCCTGTAAGGGAAAAGGTTGGGCTCCCGGAGGAACAAAAGAGCGCAAGGGCGAAGCAGGAGTCATGACCCCTCTAGCTGCCAGTGACAGGAGCACTCCTGTGCCCCGGTTCCTGGAGAGAAAGCCCAGCCCTTAGGCCTGCCATGAAGGGGGCTGCTAAGCAGCTAGTCAGACTGTACACAATCTGCAAGCTGTGTCAAAAGCTACAGCGGCCCAGGGCCCCACAGGGCCACCAAAACATGTGGCTAGACTCATGATCCACCTCCACCAGGCCCAAGCTGCCTCCTGAAGCGACTGCAGTGCTTTCCAGCAGGGACCACAGGAATGGCATTGGGCCCTGAGTGCCCTGGCCAGGTGTCCCAGAATGCAGAAAGAAAAGTGGCCCAGGCTTTGCAGGGGCGAACAGCTTCAGTTGTGGTGTAAAAAAAATGCTAGGGGACACAGGCTGCATCAAGATGCATGGCTGAAGACTGCAGCAACAGCAGCAAAAAAAGGTGCCAAAAATAAAACCACACACATGACCATAGCGAAAAGCAAATCCCATCAGACTGACTGGGGAAACCAGAGTTGGAAGCCCTGGACACCCAAACAAGCCTGGATGGCCAAGAAGCCAATCAAGACCCACCCACCCCTTTTTTTTTTTTTTTTTTTTTTAATTTGAAGCTGCTTTATTAAAAACAGCAAAGAGCCAAATACGTCCCATTGAAATCAATGGGGAAAAAGAAACACTTAAAAAATATATATCAGAAAACAAATCTGAAAAATACAGGGCATGCATATAAGGACGAGAGGGACGTGGAGGGTCCTCCCACTTCTCTACAGGCCCACCAAGTGCTAGTAACACATAGGAAACAGCATTGCATACAGGGCTGCTGTCAGCTCTAAGAAACACACTTGCGAACCTGCACTCTGTGCCACGTTGGGCCTTTCCAGACTCAATCCCAATAACCACTTCACTGTAGTGTGGGCTAGAAGAGTGAGGTCTACCTCCACAGCTACACCAGACCACACACCTTGCCAATTGCTGGAGGCAAATACTGGCTTCTTTCACTGCTGCACCAGAGGATATACCAAGTGATAACATCACTGAAGTTTACTCAAGTCTGCTTCCTCCTGCTAGCTGGGGAGCATAACCCACTTACTAGTTTAGCAGGATCACAAAGAAGTCCCGATTTATTTTATACTCATCTGTGCATATTTTATAACTTGTGTGTGCAAGTTCAAACTCCACCAAGACTTTATCCCCAGGAACGAGTATGATTATTTTGTATAAGAGTACGCACAGGTGAATTGTTTGCACATTCTTTTGTGCATGTACACTCAGGAAAGTAAAGTGACATTTTACTTACCAGATAATGTCCTTTTCCTTGAGTCCTGCTAGACCAGTCCAGACAAGTGGGTTGCATTATCCTACCAGCAGATTGGTGGAGACAGAGAACCAATGAAATGCCCAGGTTTCAATCACATCACTCCCATGCCTCTATCCACCTCAGTCACCAGAGTTCTCTTCATTATCAGTCCCAGATGAGCCAGTTGTCCAGATATGAGTGCACACAAATCCCTTGGTGCCATAGCGCTGCAGTCACCACCACCATGACCTTGAAGAATGTCCTTGGGGCAGTGGAGAGGCCAAATGGGAGGGTGGTGAACTGAAAGAGAGAGCAAAGCATGGCAAAATGCAGATACCTTTGCTGATCCTCCTGGATCGGGATATGAAAATATGCCTTGGAAAATCCAGAGACGCTAGAACTCTTCTCAGCACACTGCTTGAATCACAGATCGCAAAGTTTCCATCCGGAAACGCAGGACGCACAAGTGTTCGTTGAAACCCTTGAGGTCCAGAATGATCCATCTTTTTTCAGCACCACAAAATATATGGCATGCCTGTCCTTGCCCCGATCATCTGGGGGAGAACAAGCACCACGGTCTGCAAGAGTAGCAACTTGTCCAATGTGATCCCCACAGTGGCCCTTTTGTTCACAGGCCCGCAAGGAGAAAGCATCTGAGATTGGCTCTTTACAGTCCAGGACAGTCATACTTAATGGTGTCTAGCATCCAGCGATCCTTGGTGACCCAAAATGGTTTTTGGTTTGAAAACTTGCTTGGCAACATACACGGATTCTATGCTGATAAGATTTTAGTCTTTGTACTCTTCTGGACATATACAACGAATATTGCTCACTGTTCAGTTCACCCCCCTGATGAAGGCTTATGCCGAAACGCAGCTATGTCTGGGTCACTGGATTTGAATAAAGGACTTGATTTTTACGTCTCGCTCTCCGGGTTGCTTGGTTTCCTGCGAGTATGGTGTATTCCCCAAGGACCAGCTCCCCCTTCCAGAACATGTGGATAACACTGACTCTTCACAATCCTCCAAAAGCGAGAGTACTTCTTTGTCCACATCAGAGTCCAGAACTGAGCCATCTGAAAACAAGTCATTGTCCAAATCTTGTACAGATTCCAAATGAACCCCATTTCCAGGAGGCGCCCTTCGCCAGGGACGCTTAGCAAAAGACCTTCGAAAAGGGCTTCCACTCTCAGCTTGCCCCTCATGACACTGTGCTCGGTGGAACCTGGGGGCCACAGGTCTGAATTTCCACGCCACAAAGACCAGTCCTGTTGCATAAAAGAGAAGAATTCTGGGGAAAAACTATCTGGACTCTGGAAGCTCGCCTCGCAATGACCCACCTATACTAGGGGATCATAGCTGCCATCGAGCCCTTAGAGAACAGGGGGGTGGCCCACAGCACGATCGCCAGGAACCCCAGCCAGCTGGACATCCTTACTCAAAGCGCCACCCATCAGCTCCTGCCCTAAGATAGGTAAGGCCAGACTAACTGCACCCCTCCCCCCAACTGGGAGAGGGGGGAGCAAGCCTTCCAGAGACGACTTAGAAGCTGCAATGCAGGAAGAGCAGAGTCCAGAAGCCGGAGATGAAGCGCCTCTCTTGCCACAGGCCAAACGTCGTTTCCTGGAAGACGACAGAGAATTAAGGCAAATATCACAACAGTGTGTGCTAAGGCTGCAGTAGCCTGAAAGGTGCACGTTAACGGCACTTACAGAACACACATTACAGGCACTTTGGGGCGGAACACACGCTCAGAACACACGACTACCAGGTACACTATAGTAAGAGATGCTACTAACATGTGCAGAAAATGGCGAGAAACCCCTACCCCACACCAATGGTCACCAGCAGTCCACCCTGAATTGTGCCCCAGATGGAAGGAATCTGGAGCCCCCCTCCCCACCAACAAGACAATGACGAGGTCAAGCCTTGGTGCTCAACCCTTGAGCCAGAAATCCTTGCCTGGCTCAGCTCTACTCCCCTGGAACTATTTCTCTAGTTTGCAGGCACTGTGTTTAAGATGGCTGGCAGGTAGATTCCTCTGAGAACCTGCAGCAATATTCGAGGGATAGCAAGGAGGAGGAGGGAGGGGGCATTCAGGGTGTATGAGGCAGTCATACTCTTCCAGATCCTTCCAATTTTCTGGCTGCTCAAGGTGAAATTAGATTTACCTGCTAATTGTTCCTTGAGGAATCCCAGTTCAGTCCTGCACCTCTGGGTAGTGTACCTCTTCCAGCAGATTGGAGGATTGAGCATATCATCTTTTGATGATACCAGCATACTTAGACAGCTGGCACCACCTACCAACGTTTGACAAAGCAGACTCACAGGAGCAACAAATAAGTGGTCAAACATTAGAAAACCACACTATATCTAAAGAACCTAAATCCCCCTAGCAACCGGGCAGGAAATCCCCATAGCAACCGGGCAGGAAATCCCCCCCCCCCCCCCGGATGAAGAGGCTCACCTATGAAGTGTCAAGACAACACAGACTAGCCTGAAGTGAGACAGACAGCTAGCTCTCCTGGTCTGCCCCGGAACGCCGGCCCCCCATATACTCCCCAGACCCCTCTGGCTACTTCTGCCAACCAGGAAGTCCGCTTCAGGCCTGGAACCATACAGCATCCTATGCGACACCACACACTTCGGGAGGGATTTGGGACTGGACTGGAGTTCAAGGAACAACAATTAGCATTTAAGTCTAATTTCACCTTCCTTATCGTCTCTCCAGTCCAGTCCCGCACCTCTGGGATGTATCAGAGCAGTTAACTCAAAAGGGAGGGCTCTGCAAGACCAGCCTGAAGGACAGCGGAACCAAAACTGGCATAATTCGCTGCATGGACATTCAGGCGATAATGCTTTGCAAACGTATGAAGAGAGGACCATGTTGCTGCTCTACAAAACTCCACTGGTGGCACCAAACTATATTCCGCCCACGAGGCCGCTTGAGCCCTTGTGGTATGTGCCCACAACTTGCCAGCATCGGTTTATCCTTCAACATGTATGCCGATGCGATTGCTTCCCTGATCCACCTAGAAATGGAGGCTTTTACCGCACTTCCCCTTTGCGTGGTCCCCCCCAACACCACAAACAGACGATTCGACTTCCAGAAAGAACCTGTCCATTTCAAATACATCCAAGAAACGCAACTGCGGATTGGCAGATCCCACTTCAGCGCTCGCCAGAGCCAGCAGGGAAACCGCGTAATTCAAATGAAAAGCTGAAACTACCTTGGGTAAAAAGGAAGGCACTGGTCATAGGGAAATTAAATTAAACTGAAGTAAAGAAAAGTAAAACTACACTATGGCTATGGTTGCTTAGTTGTCCCTACAGCGAGTCCAGCACCCTAGCTCACTACCTCTTCCAGCTGCTTGGAGACTGAGCATACTGGGGCTGGTAGGTGGTGCCAGCTGCCTAAGTATGTTGGTGTCATCAAAAGATGACATGCTCAGTCTCCAAGCTTCTGGAAGAGGTACACTCCCAGAGGTGCGGGACTGGACTGAAGGGACAATAAGGAACAGGCCCTTAACAGGATAAGAGCATGGAGCTGAACCAATTTTCCCCCTCCTATGGCTACCGAAAACACCCGTCTAGTGAAAAGGGAGAAAAGCATAACCTGAAACAGGCAGAAGGCTACTGCATTTTCCTACCATTCTGAAATGATTCCACCAGCAGCTTTTCATAGCTTACAGGAAATGTGTCGAACTGCCATCCAGAGTCTACTCCATACACTGCTAACCCAAGTTCCACAAGTCCCCTTACACATGAGAGAGAAGGCTTCAGGAGCAGCTTAATCATAACACTTAATCTCCTTTACCCCTCTGGTGGTTGAGGCGGATAGAGGCATGGGGGTGATGCCACTGAAACTTGGGAATTTCATTGGTTCTTTGTCTCCACCAATCTGCTGGTAGGGGAACACATCCCACTTGTCTGGACTGGTCTAGGAAAATGATATGGAATGTCTATTTCTTTGCATAAAACGCAGTTGTACCTGCAGAAATAGCTCATACACAGTTGTGATCAATATTATTGGCACCCCTGCATTTTAGGTATGTTGTGTACAATATCTTAAGAAATAATTGTAAATATTCCAACTGTATATCATCATACTATTTTAGTATTTTCAAAGGTAGACAACAACAAAAAATAAATAGATATCTGTGCAATTTAAGACATACTCATTTCTAACAAAAAAACAAAAACTATGACCTGGAGAGGATTAATGGCACTCTTCACTAATATTTGGTTGCACAATCCTTGGCAGTTATGACAGCCTCCAAATGTTTATTGTAGCCATCTAATAAGTTTCATACATCTGTCTGCTGATAGTTTCTCCCACTTTTCAACTGCAATTTGTTCCAGCTTATGAATGTTTCCAGGATTCCTTTTACCAATGGTAGATTGCAGCTCTTTTGAAAGGTTCTCGATTGAATTGAGATCAGGACTCATTGCTGGCCAGTTTAGAACAGTCCATTTGTTCCTTTTTAACCATTCTTTTGTACTTCTGAATATATGTTTTGGGTCATTCGCCTGCTGGAGGACCCATGACCTTCAACCTAGACCTAGCTTTCTGACACTGGGTAGCACATTTCGATCCAAAATACCTTGGTAGTCCTCTGACTTCACGATTCCTTTAATACGTTCCAGGCCTCCAGTTCCTGAGGCACCAAAACAGCCCCACAACATTGTGGAACCTCCACCATATTTAATTGTAAGAAGGGTGTATTTTTTTTTTCTTTATAAGCTGCATTTCTTCACCTGTAAATGTATTGCTGATCTGCATTGCCAAAGAGCTCAAGTTTGGTTTCAACTGTCCACAGAACATTTTCCCAGAAGAATTGTGATTTCTCAAGGTGAGTTTGGGCAAAGATCAGGCAAGTCTTTTTATGTCTGTCTTTAAGCAGTGGGGTCCTCCTTGGCCTTCGCTCATGAAGTCCTTCTTTGTTTAGTGCGTGGTATATGGTGCAGGTTGAAACCTCCAGGTTGCTCCAGGTCAGCCTTAAGCTCTCTGGATGTCGTCCATGGTGTTTCTGCAACAGTTCTCACTAACCTTTGAAGACTTCTTGGATTAATTTTCCTCTTCCCACCACATCCTGGGAAGTTCTTAAGACGTTTTCTGCCCATGGAACTGGCAACATGAAGTAATTAGGTCTTACCTGCTAATTATTGTTCCTGAAGGAACGACAGTCCAGTCCCTTACTTCTGGGTTGCGCAACTCTTCCAGCAGCTTGGAGGCTGAGCCCATCCTTTTTGGGGATGGTGCGGTATAAATACCACTAGTACCACCCACTGAAACCAGTATGCTAATGCCAAAGTAGACTTAATCTAAAACTAAAAATACTACCCATAGACCAATGTAACTACCCGAAAACCCCAAATTTAAATTTATTTTTTTTTTATTGGAAGTGAAGAGATTAAGAAGGGGGAAACAAATGGGAAGGGAAGGGGGGGGGGGAAAGATGACTACCTGGGCTTGTCCGGGCTCCCCTTCCCCTTCTTCCCAGGATCTGGGCCAAAGGCCCTTGAGTCAGGCTTCGGTCCGCCGTATTTACCACCCTCTGGCACATTACACCCATACGCGTAAACTGGGAGGGAACAGGGACTGGACTGTCGTTCCTTCAGGAACAATAATTAGCAGGTAAGACCTAATTACTTCTTCCTTATCGTCACTCCAGTCCAGTCCCTTACTTCTGGGATGTAACAGAGCAGTTCAGGCTTGGGAGGGTTTCGCTATCTCGGACCGAAGGATCGCCTCTCCAAACCGAGAATCAGCTGACCCCTGAACCTGCAGCCTGTAGTGTTTGGTAAAGGTATGTAGAGAAGCCCAAGTAGCCGCTCTGCAAATCTCTAGCGGCGGGACTAAGCTATACTCCGCCCAGGAAGCCGCCTGTGCCCGCGTTGAGTGAGCGCGCAGACCTCCTGGAACTTGCCTTCCCTTCAGGATATAGGCGGAGGCGATAGCCTCCCTGATCCACCTGGAGATAGAGGCCTTGGCCGCCGCCCCCCCTTTGTGAGCTCCTCCAACTTGAATGAATAGACGTTCCGATTTCCGAAAGGGAGCCGTGCGGGAGAGATAGAGTTTCAGGGCTCTGCGAACGTCCAGAAGACGTAGTTTCCCGCCGTCCCCTTCCAGCTCTTCCGCCAGGAAGGACGGCAGCGAGATCGTTTGGTTCACATGGAAAGGCGATATGACCTTGGGCAAAAAGGAGGGAACTGTCCGCAAGACCACCTTCTCCCTGAAGAACAAAATAAAGGGGTGTTGGGAGGACAGCGCTTGAAGCTCCGAGACGCGTCTGGCCGAGCAAATGGCGACCAGGAAGACTGTCTTCAGAGTCAGATCCTTTAGGGATGCTCTCTTGGCCGGCTCGAAAGGCTCCCTGGTCAGGGCATTTAACACCAGGTTGAGATCCCAAGGGGGAATGACTGATCTCTGCTGTGGTCGCAGGCGCCTCACCACTCTTAGGTACCTAGCCACATCCGCGTGTTCTCCTATGGGCTTCCCTCGAATTCTACCTCTATAACACGAAATAGCCGCTAGCTGGACTCGTAATGAGCTGGGAGCTAGGCCCTTCTCGAAGCCTGCTTGTAAGAATTCCAGGACTTCCGGGACAGAGGCCGAAAGGGGATTCTTCGGTGCTCTGCACACCATGCTTCAAAGATGCGCCAGACTCGAACATAGGAAAGGCAGGTGGAGCGCTTCCAGGCGTTCAACAAAGTAGAGATTACTGCCCCCGAATATCCTCGCTTGCGGAGCCGCGCCCTTTCAATAGCCAGGCCGTAAGCGAGAATCGATCCACGTGAGGCATCAGAAGAGGCCCCTGTCTCAACAGACCCTTCTTGCAGGGAAGCCGCCACGGTCGGTCGATCGATAACCTTACAAGATCCGCATACCAGGGGCGACGAGGCCAATCCGGTGCTATGAAGATCACCAATCCTCGATGAGCTTCCACCCGTTGTAGGACTCTTCCGATGAGAGCCCATGGAGGGAATACATACAGGAGCCCCTCCGTGGGCCATCTCTGGGCTAGAGCATCTAAGCCTTCGGACATCCTTTCCTTCCTTCGACTGAAGAATCTGCTTGCCTTGGCCGAGCCATACCATGCCATGAGATCCATGACTGGAGGTCCCCAAAGCGTTACAATCTGGTAGAAGACCTCTTGCTCCAGCTCCCACTCTCCGTGGTCGATCCTGAACCTGCTGAGGTAATCGGCTGTCGTGTTGTCCATTCCGGCCACATGCTGAGCTGAGAGAGCCTCCAACCGAGCTTCTGCCCACTGGAACAGGCTGTCCGCTTCCTTTTCCAGGGATGGACTGCTGGTACCTCCCTGGCAATTGATGTACGCCACCGCAGTGACGTTGTCTGAGAAGACGCGAACCGCCCTTTGGCAAACCATGGGTTTGAGTGCCTTGAGCGCTAGGGAGACCGCTCGCAACTCCAGTCTGTTGATGGACCACTGGGACTCCATTAAGGACCACCGACCCTGGGCGAACTGGTCCTCGCAATGCGCTCCCCAGCCTGTCAGACTGGCGTCCGTCGTGAGCAGTAACCACTGTGGGGGTTCGAGAGGCATCCCGTGATCCAGGTTCCTTGAGTGGCGCCACCATTGGAGGGCTTTCCTGGTCCGGGGAGCGCAGGGCAGCTGCATAGACAGAGGATGATGCTGAGGGGACCACCTGCGCAACAGGGCCCTTTGCAAGGGTCTCAAGTGGGCCATGGCCCACGGAACCACCTCTATTGTGGCCGCCATGGTTCCCAGCAATTGAAGGTAATGCCACGCCGTAGGGAGACGCCTGCTCAGGAATTGAGACACCAGGGTCCTTAGGTCCCTTGCCCTGTTCTTGGACAGAAAGACTCTTCCTCTTCTGGTATCGAACCTCGCCCCGAGATACTCTAGCTCTTGAGAAGGAACCAAACTGCTCTTTGTTCGATTGATGACCCAGCCTAGCTCCTCCAGTACTTCCACTACCTTGGCGGTTGCTGAGCGACTCTCCTCTACTGACTTCGCCCGGATCAGCCAATCGTCCAGATAGGAGGGAATCTTGGTTCATCCCTTTCTCAGGGCCGCAGCAACCACCACCATGATCTTGGTGAAGGTTCGAGGGGCTGTAGCTAGCCTGAAGGGCAGTGCCTGGAACTGAAAGTGACCCCTTGGTACCGCGAATCTCAGGAACTGTTGATGGGACCTTCGAACCGGAATGTGTAGATAGGCTTCCGTCAAATCCAATGAAGTCAGAAACTCTCCGCTCCTGACGGCCACTATGACTGACTTCAGGGTTTCATTCCTGAAGTGAGGCACTTTGAGGCATCGATTGACTTGCTTTAAATCCAGAATCGGGCAAAAAGTCCCTTCCTTTTTTGGCACCACAAAATAAATCGAGTATCGACCGCAGCCGCATTGGTCTGGAGGGACTGAGGTTACTGCTCCGAGCGCTATGAGCCACGAGAGAGTGACCTCTATCGCTGCTCTCTTTACCGGAGAACCGCAGGGAGGCTGAACAAAGGCTGGGAGTATTTGTTTCGCAAATTCGAGGGCATACCCCTCTCGGATCACCTCTAGGATCCATTGATCGGATGTGACCCGGGACCAGGCGGGAAGGAACTGCTTTAAACGCCCCCCAACCCGCAGGCCTTCCCCCTGGACCCCCGCTTTCTCATTGTGGTTTTCTAGGTCCCGTGGACGCGGAAGAGGACGCCCCAAAGCCTCTCCCTGCTCCCCGAAAACCTCTGAAGCCTTGTCCCCTCGAAGGGAGACGGCCCCTAGAAAAGGAGAACGATCTGGCCGGGCGAAACCTCCGGGGTTCTCTAGGCTGGCTCCGTACTGGGGCTAGGGAGAAACCTTGCTTTGGTCTGTCCTCCAGCAGCCTGCCGCCTTTAGACTCACCGAGATCTTTCACCAGCTTATCCAAGTCTTCCCCGAACAACAATTTCCCCTTGAAGGGGAGACGGCTTAGGCGCGATTTCGACGAGGCATCTGCTGCCCAATTCCGTAGCCACAGATACCGTCTAGCCGCTACCAGCGAGGCCATGTTCTTAGCCAGGCTTCTGATGAGGTCATATTGGCTATCCGCTAGGTAGGCCGCCCCGGACTCCAACCTAGACGGGATAGACTGATCATCTCCCGAGAAGTTCTCTGTCAGCTGGAGTTGCTGGGACCACCTCAAGCAGGCCCGAGCCACCCAAGCTCCTGAAACCGAGGCCTGCAGGGTGAGGGCGCTGATATCAAAAGCTTGCTTCAGCAGGGCATCCAATTTTCTATCCTGAGAATCTCTCAAGGCCGCACTACCCTCGACTGGTATAGTCGTCTTCTTTGTCACCGCAGATACCGCTGCATCTACCCTGGGAGACTTCAGCAGTTCTTTGTCAGGTTCTGGCAATGGGTAAAGTCTCGTCATAGCGCGCACTCCTCTCAAACTTGATTCAGGTTGGTCCCACTCCTCTTGAATCATCTGACGCACTACTCTGTGAACGGGAAAAACCTTTTGGGACCTCCTCACTGCTTGGATCAGGGGGTCCTCCAACACTTCTTCCTCCGCCGGGGCATCCGAGGTCACATTGAGCACCTTGAGGGATTCGCTGATCAGTGCCGGGAGCTCCTCCCGCCGGAAAACCCGCACTATGCGAGAGTGGTCCTCTTCCGGGATTTCTCCCTCCTCTAGATCCTCCTCATCTTCCCCTAGATCCTTGTCCGAGACCTCCTCTTCCAGGATCTCATGTGAGGAGGATGAGAGGGGTTCCTCACTCACCAGCCTTGCGCGTTTGAGTGGCATCTCTGATACCTGGGAACTAGCCCCAAATGGGCTGGGCCGTAGGCCTTCCTTCGCTGCGTTCGGCTCAGCTGCCCCAGGACCCTTCTTGCGCATGCAATAGGCCTTGTGCAACAAGAGCACGAATTCAGGAGAGAAAAGGTCACTGATGCTCCCTTCCCCCGCTGCTGTAGGGGGAAGGGGAGGGGAGGGACAGAGGGGTCTGAGTTAGAGGTAGGAGGAGAGAGAGTTTCCCTCTCCCCTAACAGCGAGTCCCCTGAACCTTGACTGGCTTGGGCCATGGATAATTGCATACCCTGCTCCACAGGAGACGCCTCTGTAGCACAAGCTTTACAGATCCCTGAATCAGTGGCAGTACCCTTACGCATGCCACAAGACGGGCACCTCATTTTGCCAGTCATGCTCACTTCTGCAATCAAGCTTAAATACTATTTGCCAGCTCACAATGGTACCTCCACAGTAGATTAATTGAAAAAAAACAAAACTGTTGCAGCCAGGCACCATAAGATTAACTGCTCCTTCCCCCGGTATTAACAATGGCAGAAATCCAACAATGTCATATTAAGGAAATTAAATTAAAGTAAATTAAAGTAAAATAAATTCCCCCAAACGACCTAAGGTTAAGGCTCAATAAACTTAGAGTCCCCCAATACTTGCGATTGATGCCTCTTAGCGGCGCGATGTCCCGCGGCAGTCAGCAGTGCTCCGGTGGCTCACACGTGGCAGGCCTCAGCCACGTGGAGCACCCACCGGTCGGCGATTACAGCACCCGTGCGCTCCAAGTCTGCTATGCCAAGACCGAGCAGCAGGGGAATAAAGCACTACCGCCTCATGCGCTCAGCCACCTTCGGGCTTCGGCGCGAGGTCGGGTAGGCCTGTGTGCAAAACCGCGGGAGCCGGCGGACGCAGGCGAGGGGGAGAGTTTGCGATCCCTCTTTCCTTTGCCGGTAGGTTTGCTGTGCTCAGTGAACGCGATGCTGTTCCCGGAGCACACCTCCTCGCGTTGCTGGCCCGGGAGTAGGCCTCCTCCTCGGGGAGAGAGGGGAGGGGGGGTGGGGGAGAGAGAGAAACTTAAAGGAACAGAAGCTTAAGGACAGGAATCCAAAGGATACCTCAAACCGATGCAAAGAAATCAAAGAAATTATCTGGTAATTAAAACAAAAGTAAGGTAACTAAAAGAAAGACTCCAGTAAGCCCTTGGCTTACGGAACCCTCCAGCTGCTTGGAGGCTGAGCATACTGGTTTCAGTGGGTGGTACTAGTGGTATTTATACCGCACCATCCCCAAAAAGGATGGGCTCAGCCTCCAAGCTGCTGGAAGAGTTGCGCAACCCAGAAGTAAGGGACTGGACTGGAGTGACGATAAGGAATTAGAATTGCAGACACAGAAATCCCAAGGTCTTTGCAGATGGCCTTGTACCCCTTTGAAGTTTGCTAATAATGGCTTTTCTGACATTCTCAGGCAGCTCTCATCTTCAACATTGTGAAAATGGAACAGGGAGTGAACGTTGCAATTTTAAACATTAGAGCCATCATTCATTGGTTGATCCAAGTCATGCGAGTACTGACAATAGATTACAGATGTGTCTAATTTTACTGCAATAGGAATGTAGTTCTTCTGTTCAAACTGATTTGAATTGTTTACAAGGATGCCAATAATCATGTCCTAGCAAGGTCCTAGTTTTTATACTATTTCCTTTTTTAATTGGTCTTGTTTTATTTGATTATTTTGTGTGTCAAATATGTGTGCATGTATATTCCAAAGTCATTTCACTGGCCACTTTTGTTTTTATTTAGGAGATATTGGACATTAAGGGGGATGAACTGCAATAATGTTGACCACAACGGCAATTACTGTTTCGTCCAAATCACGATCAGAAGCACTTATCTGGAACAGTGCAGAGCATGGATCTATGTTCCCCAAATGTTATGAAATTCTCAGGCTTCACATTTCCTTTTTCCTATTGATCACAAACTGCTACAAATCTCCCCCCGTTTCCCTTCCCTCCCTCATCAGCTGCACACTTCAGTTTCTACCCCAGCTTTTGTTCTGCATCATCCTTTACCTCACCCAAAATCCTTCCAAGCCAGTAGCCTATCAACCAGGGTTTTATTCTCTAGGGACACATACATTTAAGTAATCTTGTCTCTGGTTCTTTTTAATTTTTTCTAATATTGCCAGGTTCTCCTTTCCGATGCCTTCATCTTCTGACTTCTTTGCCTCTGCAGGTTCCTCCTCTTTCATCTCATAATGATCCAAGTCTTCTGTGTCCTGAAAAGGGAGAAAAGCATAGCCTGAAACAGGCAGAAGGCAACTGCATTTTCCTACCATTTTGAACATGAAAGAGCCCTGAATGAATTGATTCCACCAGCAGCTTTTCATAGTTTACAGGAAACGTGTTGCACTGCCAGCCAGAGTCTACTCCATACATTGCTAACCCAAGTTCCCCTTGCACATGAGAGAGGCTTCTGGAGCAGCTTAATCTTAACACTTAATTATCTCCTTTACCCCTCCTGAAAAGGAAAAAAAAAAGACAATTGGGATCCATGGACCTACCTCTGGCATCTCCTCATCTTCCTCCTCTGAGGACACATCCTCCTGAGTGCACTAAGGGAGGATAAAAGCAATGATCAGATTGCTTCTCCTTTGCACGTGAGCGATGATGCTGCAGCAGCTTCTAAACAGATAAAGTAATGAGAAAGAGAACTAGCTGCCTTCTGGGTTATCGGTCTCTCTCTACTTCATAGCCTCCCCAGCAGAATTCTGGCATGAAGTTGCATGGAACTTCCATCTTTCAAGAGTCATGTGGCCAGAGAACGTACAAGGGGAAAACGACCAAGAAACAAAGGCTTTAAATTCCAAACTGTTTTGCAAGATGTTACTCTTTAAACATCTGATTCAGTTTAATACCTTGTAGCTCCATTAGTGTGGGAGCAAAATAGGGTAAAAAGGTTTATTAGCCACAATAAACGGTTAGCTAACATGTAGGATTCAGGGACTTTACTAGCACTTACCTGGTCTGCTGGCAGGGGCTGGTCCAACATCTCCATGTCAGGATGCTGGGGAAGGTTGTAGAGTTTACACAGGTCTGAGATTATTCGTTTCAGATGCTGCAGTAGCTGAAAAGATAACACTTGGATCATAAACTGAATCTATTTCATCCTCCTATCAAAGATACAGGGACAACTTCAACGTGAGAGGGACTTACATCCATCAACCAAAGCTATACAATGGGGGAGGCCCTACAACTTGCTGTTAGGGTTAAATGCAGAAAAGATGCACTTGCTTCCCAAGTCCAGCCAGTTGCTCCCAAGAGCCTTAGTGCAGAAGGAAAGGCTCAGAAGCTGCTCACTAGATGCTAGTCAGCTTAGCGCAGCACTGGAACACCCTCGCTGGCTGCTGCAGATCCTGCCATGATCAGTGGAAGCAGACAGGATCTAGAAAGAGGAATAATCCTTCCACAGCACCACAGAGAAGTCCCAAAAAGGACCACTGCTGCAGCACTGAAACCTGGCACCCCAGCCCATGTTTACCAGCGTATTTCCTTTCTTCATCTCCACAAGTCTTTCCAGGATAGCAGACAAGCTTGGGTCATCTGACTCAACAGACCATATTGGGGGAACAGCAGGGTAAGACTCCTGGTGATGAGAGAAAATTCATCAATGCACTGTGTATGCACTATACTGTGTAGTGGTAGAAGGAAGACTCCAAGCTTCTTTTTCCACTACTCCATATCCTGCCCCAGCTTTTAAATGGACACCCCAAAACAATATTCAAGGTATTACTGAGAGCAATACCCTAACTGGGTTACTTCCAATAGCTGTAAAAAATAACCTAGTTAGGGTGACCTGTTTCTTGCCAGCTATTTAGAATCTCATGTGGCAATTCCTGATTTCTCTGCTAGTTTATTATGACTATTTTTCCAGTAAATTCTTGCTAGTTTTGGCTATTTGCAGTTGGTTTGCTTTATAATCATGGTCTAAGTTTGAAAATTCACTCACCTAGAGTGAGTGCATATTCTTAGCTGACAGACCTGGGAGTGGGAAGAAAAAGCAGAAGCATCTTTAGCCCCAAATGGGACTCAGGTGCAGGAGCTGGGGAGTAGGACAAGTGACCTGAGGGATAGAAACATCTTCACACTAATGGGACAGGAAGAGGTAGTGCTTCGGAGACATGAGAGGACCAACTGGGAGGATCTGAAGAAAAGAGTAAAGAGGATGCAGGGCCTACAGGGAAGAGTGCATAAGGACAGAGAGGAGGTGGCGAGAATAAGAAAACTGCAGGAGAAGGTGTAGGAAAAAAAGAGGACAGGGCCTGCAAGATGGAGGATGGGGGTGGAGATATAGGAGAAGACTAAGATAAAAACAGAGGACTGCTTCTGGATAAAGAGCAGAGGAGGGTGGGTGAAGACAGAGAAGAGTAAGAGGGCTGCACTACTGTGTACTTGCTGGGGAGAAATGCACTCATGGTGGGGTGTAATAATTTAATAAAATGGGCTGCCTATAAAAATTGTGAAAAATCTGCCCATTTTATAAAGGCATCATAGGCATATATGTGCCTTTATAAAATAGTTAGTGCAAAAATTATCTTGCACAGACAGATGTAACATGTGTGTGCACTCTATTTATGTGCTTCTCCAACATATGTATTTCACCCACCCAAATTGGTTAAGAACTTTTTCCTACCTGTAAATCATTCTTTAGAAACAGAAAATGCTTTACAGAATTACCCCTACCATGTATTCCCACTGCTGCCAGCCCCAATGCAATGCAATGTGTGCCTTTGAGTCCGTCCTGACTCCTGGCGACCCAGAAGCTCCTGGGTTTTCTTGGCAGTGTCACCGGAAGTAGATTGCCAGGCCTTTCTTCCGAGGCAATGGAGGGTTAAGTGACTTGCCCAAGGCCACAAGGAATGCTAGTGGGAATCGAACCCTGGTTGCTTGGTTACCAAGCCAGTGTTCTAACCACTAGGCTATTCCTCTGCCAGCCCCAGCCACCCCAAAAGAAATTATAGAAACAGGGGATGGGGAAGACAAAGAAATGCCATACTGGGTCAGACCAAGGTCCATCAAGCCCAGTATCCTGTTTCCAACAGCGGCCAATCCAAGTCACAAGTACTTGGCAGGTAGCCAAAGTCCACAGCTTCCACAATGCTCATCCTGAGGCAACCAGTGGATTTCCCAGGTCCTCTTTAATAATGGTTTATGGAGTTTTCCTCCAGGAACTTGTCCAAACCTTTTTTAAACCCAGCTACACTAACAGCCTTTACCACATCCTTCGGTAACAAATTCCAGAGTTTGATTACATGTTGAGTGAAAAAATATTTCTCTTATTTGTCTTAAATAGTTTACCCTGTAGCTTCATTGCATGTCCTCTAGTCTTTCTACTTTTTGATGGTGTAAAAAACTGATCTACGTTTACCCGTTCCACTTCATTTATTAATTTATAGACTTCTATCATATCTCCCCCTCAGCCTTCTCTTTTCCAAGTTGAAGAGCCCTAACCTTTTAAGCCTTTCCTCATAGGGATATCCTTCCATCCCTTTTACCATTTGTGGCTTTTCTCTGTATAAAGGGCAGCAGTACTCATTTTTCTGCTAAACATGGGGGTGATTATATCCGCTAATTTCAAGGTAGTGAAATAGTACAATGATAGCCAGAGCCGGAGGAATAATAGGGTGCATAAAAAAGCTTAACTAGTATAAGGAACCCATTATATCACTGATGAGACATCACTTGGAGTACTGTGCTGAATACTGTTCAGAAGGACACAAAGTGGAAACAGCCAGAAAAGGGCAAAGGGCAATCAAAATGGTGCAGGGTCTGCACTAAAAGCCACAGAAGATGAGACTCTAGGATCTAAATATGTAAACCTTAGGTAAGACGGGCAGATCTGACACACATTCAAATACTTTTAAAGGTACTAACAGCACACAAGGTACAAATCTTTTGCAATGAAAAGGATATTCGAGAACAAGGGCTCAAGGTGCGAGCAGTGTTCATCCCAGAAATGTTTGCCAGCTAGGTGGCATGAAGGAGTAGCCTGATGGGCTGCACTACACCCAGATGGCAGTAGACAACATAACTATTAATTTTTCAGGAAGTTCCATATAAGATGCGTTTATTTGTCACTGTTTCAAATTCAAGTGCCTAATTCATTCATATTATATTTCCATATACCGTTGTGTGTTTTTAACTTAATTACAAAATCACTTAAATCATATTTCTATTCTTGCTCATTAATTTTGCCATGTCAATTCATCAGATTAAGTTAGTCGGGCGATAGGTAAAATCAGCAGGTTGGTGCACTTATTCAAAAAGGTCCTGGGCAGAACACTGTTGAGGTTCCAGAGTCCAGTGCCTTCTTTGTGCCGAGGAAGATTAGACCTCTCCATATGTTTTTGGATGTAAAGGCTCTTCGTTGTGGGTCCATGCACTTATCCTGTTTCACCTTGATTACTGTAATTTCCTCCTGGTTTGGTGTCCTCCTGTATAGCTTGTGCCACCTTCAGCTGGTACAAAACACTGCCACGTGATTGTTATGCAACAGCCATTATGTCTTACCCCCTCTTAGTTTTGGAACACTGGCTTCTCATTCCTTACCACCTCAAGTTTAAACTTCTGATCCTGGCCCATCGGGCATTCAATACCAGTGTGCCTTCATATCTGAATTCTCAGCTTTTACTGTAATGACTGGGCTGGGCCCTTAGATGCTCTCAGGTCAATCTTCTAGTCACCCCCCCGTCTTCTCAGATGAGACTTACGTAACAAAAAACAGTTTTGCGAGCTACTTCATCTCCTTCCCTCTGGAACTTGATTCCATTGGATCTTAGGCTGGAAAGTTCTTACATCTTAGGCTGGAAAGTTCTTACCATAAATTTAAAACTGGATTAAAGACATGGCTTTTCCGAGAAGCTTTCCAAGAATCAGCTGCCTCCCTTTTCCTCTCTCTGTAGCTTGATCTGTTTCTGTTTGGATTGTTGTTCAACCATAAGAACATAAGATACGCCATACTGGGTCAGACCAAGGTCCATCAAGCCCAGTATCCTGTTTCCAACAGTGGCCAATCCAGGTCATACTTACCTAGCAATCTCCCTGTGTGTGTGTGTCTCTCTCCCCCTCTGGTCATGTGTGCTTTCAGTTATTTTGCCATTTGAGCTGTAGCTGTATACTGCAGTGATAATGAAAATGGTCAAATAATGGTATATTGTAAGAAATAAAGTTCAAGAACACCATCAGGAAATATTTTACCTAGGCTTTGTATGCCTAGAAAAAGGCGATATATCAAATATAAATCTTTTACTTTATAGTTTATTTTAAGAGGAGATAAGCACATAAGATTCTTAGATGCAAAGAGACAAGAGAAGAATTAGTTAGCAGTTGGGTTTGTATAGCAGACTGCAAGTATATTAGTAACTAGAAATCTTAGAAAACTCTTTGGATTTAAAATTATAACAGCTTTGTCTGTTTTAAAGTTCTATGGGGGTTTTTAAGTCACACAGGGCACTGTGTAAGCAAGCCAGGTTCTATTAAGTGGAATGAGCCTGTAATCCCGCAGGTAAACTCTTCCGCTTTAATAAATACACTGAAGAAATTACTTCCTAATCCACCTGGAAATGGAGGCCTCGGATGCTGTTTTGCCTTTATGCGGTCTGCCAAAGAGGACAAACAACCTGTCCGACCTTCTCAAAGGTTCTGTATGTTTCAAATAACTCTTCAGCACGCGGCGCACATACAAAATTTGTAGCCAAGGGTCCTGCCCAGCTGCCACGTTACCCAAAAACATTTATCAACCAGTCACTGGCAGAGTGATTGGTTGATACAAGTGAACTGAGACGACCTTAGACAGAAAGGAAAGGAAAGACACTGGCTGCAGTACCACCTTTTCCTCAGAGATGGAGAGAAAAGGCCCCTGGCACAACAGCGCTTGCAATTCGGAGATCTGCCTGGCCGAACAGATGGCCAAAAAGACCATCTTCAGTGTCAAATCATTTACCAGGCACGACTGAAGCAGCTCACAGGGCGCCTCCGTCAAAGCAGACAATATGAGATTCAAATCTCAAGGAGGGACCTGGCTTCACTATGCACAAAAAAATGAAGTATGTCCAGATGAGTCTCCAGGGATGCCCTCTGGACTCTACCCCGGTAACAGAACAAAGCTGTCACCTGCACCCAGAGTGAACTGCAAACTAGACCCTTTTCCAGTCTAGCCTCCAAAAATGCCAATATGTCCAGGACCAAAGTTATAAAGGCCAACAGGTGTGGCCCGCACCATTCCTCAAAAATTCTCAACACGCACATGTACAACAAGGAGGTGGAGCACTTCCAGGCCATTAACAGAGTAAAGATGACCGACACAGAGTAGCCGCGAATCCTCAACCTAGCTCTCTCAAGGGCTAGGTCGTAAGCTAGACTCAATCCACTTGCGGCATTAATACTGGGCCTTGCATAAGAATGGTAGTGCCTTTTGACCCGGACCAACGATCCACTGCCAGCTGAACCAGATCCATGGATGTTGCAGCTAATCAGGACGACCAGTCCTTGATACTTTGATCCTTTGCACCCATGGTGGGAACACAAACAGCTGCCCCTCTGTGGGCCAGCACTACACTAACGTATCCAGACCCTCTGACATGTGCTTCCTTCTCCTGCTCTAGAAATGAGCCGCCTTTTCTGACTCAAAGGTCACCATCAGGTCCATGATAAGCACTACCCAACGATGAACCAGCAGAGCACAAACTTCTGTATCGAGCGTCCACTCACTGAGGTTGAGGTGATGCAGATTGAGAAAATCGGCCACCACATTGTCCTTGCCAGCCACATGAGCCATGGAGAGGGCCAGTAAATTGTCTTCTGCCCACTCCAACAGTGGTGTGATCTCACACCCAAGCTGAACACTGCCTGTGCCCCCTTGGCGATTGGACAATGCCACCATGGCAGCATGTATCAAACACACATGCACAGCCTTGAAGGAAGGCCCGAAACTTCTGTAGCGCCAAAAAGATGACTTCTCCAGCTGATTGATGGGCCAAGCGTTCTCCACTGTTGACCAGCAACCCTGCACTATCTGGGCTTCGCAGTGAGCTCCCCAACCGGTCAGGCTGGTGTCGGTCGTCAGTTCCTGAGGCATACCTGCAAACAGCCTGTTCCTTCGGAGCCACCACTGGAGGACCACCCTGACCCCACTGGGTCAGGGGAGGGGCTGTGTGATTAAGTGACACTTAGCTGACCATCTGCACAATAGTGCCCTTTGCAACAGTCTCATGTGGGCTCGAGCCCAGGGCAGATAGTACCATGCTGTAGGAACCTGTATCCGGAGAAAGTGTCGCACCTGACCCTCTAGAGTGCACTTCCGGTCTTCCAACACCACCATGCCCCTAGGTACACCACATCTTGCAATGGCTGCAGCAGACTCTTCGGAAAATTGATGGCCCATCTTAGACTCTATCGACGGGCAATGACCCTGTGTGGCTTGCATGCTCTCCTCTTTGGATTTTGCTCTGACGAGCAAATCGTCCAAGTAAGAATGCACCAAAATGCCTTCCTGCCTCCATGCTGTGACCACCACCACCATGACTTTGGTGAAAGTACAAGGGATGGTCACGAGACTGAAGGAAAGTGCCCTGAACTGAAAATGCCCCATGGGTTCCGCAGAATGGAGAAACCGTTGATACTTTGGCCGCACTGGAATGTGCAGATAGGCCTCCATGAGGTCGCGCACTGTCAGAAACTCTCCTTCCCGGACAGCTGCGAGTATCGACCCGACCCGCATTGGTCTGGAGGCACTTTCACCATAGCTTGCAAGTCTTGAAGCTGTGACAAGGTGTCCTGCATGGCCTTGGCCTTGACCTTGAGAGGCACCTTTCAGGGGGACCATACAAAGGCAGTGGCAAGAGGTCTGTCAAACTCAAGGGCGTAGCCCTTCCATATGACCTCTAGTATCCACTGGTCGGTTATGACCTGGACCCAGGCAGGGTAAAAGTCCCACAGCCACCCCTCTACAGGCACTACCCTCACCTGGGCCCCCCTGACTTCAATGAGGCTTTTTTGAAGCAGCAGAGGAGGCGGCATAAACTCCCCTGACTGATCCTCAAACCAAAAGGGTTGCCCCCTCACAGGGAATCAGTCCCATTGGTATGTCACAAAGCTGATACTGCAGAAGCGTCAAATGTCCAGTGGTTGTCCCCATGACGGACCTGCAGTCCATACCAGTTTCTGCTTATCCTCTGGCAACCTGCCACCCTTAGACTCCCCCAAGTCCTTTACCAGTTTATCTAATGCTTCACCAAACAGCTTCCCCTTAAAAGAAAGTCTACTCAAACAGGACTTGGAAAGACGTCCACTGACAAATTCCACAGCTACAAATAAGGTCAGGCAACCAATTTCCAAGGTATGCTTTTAAAGAGGCCCTTAAGTCATAAAAGGCATCCACCAAAAAAGCAGCCCTCGACTCTAACTTAGCCACTTCCAGCAGCTGAAGCCATGCGTCTCTCATTGCTTCTAGGATCCCTTGCACCCAGCGCAAACAGGCTCAAGCAACAAAGGCACCGCAGACTGACGTCTGCAACGATAATGCAATATCAAACACCTGCTTCAGCAATGTCTCCAGTTTCCGGTCCTGCATGTCCTTGAGGACCATACTGCCCTCCACCAGAATAGTGGTCTTCTTTGTGACTGCTGAAAATACTGCATCTACTTTAGGTGAACCGAGAAGTTATTTTTCCTGCTCCAGTAGAGGATAGAGTTGCGCCATTGCCCGAGTTCCTTTGAGCCCCATTTTTGGGACGTCCCATTCGTCCTAAATCATCTGCTTAATCACTCGATGGAGGGTAAACACTGTCTGTGGCTTCCTGACCACCTGGAACAAGGGGTCTTCCTCCTGCAAGACATCTGCTGACACACTGAGGGCCCGCACTGAGTGGTCAGCACTGCCAGCTCTTCCTGGTGAAAGACCCTCACAATCCAAATCTCATTCTCCTGGGGAATCTCATCTTCTTCCAATTCTGCCGACTCCACCATGGCATCCTCCTCTGACCTCAGGGACCCTGTCTCCTCCCAAAGGTGCTCTTCCAGATGCCTATAATTAGGACCACGTTCCTTCTCCATGCGCCGGTTAGGAGCATCTGAGAGATGCTTCCTCAATCTTTCGTGGCCTACCAGGGAATTCGACCCTCCATGCTTATTCATGAAAAAGGCTTTATGCATGAGCAGAATAAACTCAGGGGAAAAAAACCCTGGCATACCTATCATCACAGCCTCCCTGGAAGACAATGGTTGGGAAGACCTACCGTTCTCAAACTGTGCTTCCAGCACTGGTGGGACAGACGGACCTGCTTCCATTGGCCCCGCCACTCAATGAACTACAACGTAGCCCATTTAGGACTAATAAGAGAAGATATTTGTTTTACTAAACAAGGATGTAGTAAAAGCTGTTAGCATAGCTGGGTTTAAAAGAGGTTCGGACAAGTTCCTGGAGGAAAAGTCAATAAACCATTAGAGGACAAGGGAAATCCACTGCTTACCCCAAGATAAGCATTGTGGAATCTGTGTACCTTTTTGGGAACCTGACAGGTACTTGTGACCTGGATTGGCCACTGCTGGAAACAGGATACTTGGCTTGATGG
Organism: Ichthyophis bannanicus; assembly: GCA_033557465.1. NCBI lineage: Eukaryota > Metazoa > Chordata > Amphibia > Gymnophiona > Ichthyophiidae > Ichthyophis > Ichthyophis bannanicus. The sequence goes on from JAWIIG010000069.1 coordinate 256,764, forward strand.
ACCTTGGTCTGATCCATTATGACATTTAAGTTTTTAAGAAACGCAGTCCGTCACTCATGTAGCTGGATCTGTCTGGCAGACTGCTGGTACAATAGTAACTAGAAGTCCTGGAAGAAATGAAATCACTCCTGTAGCCACATTTGTCTAGCTTACAGAAAACACTGAAATACATCTAGATAACCTTCTCAAAATCTGGATTACACTCTTTTAAATTTAAGATTCTATTTTACCTCTGTGCTGTCTTTCAAAGAATATTAAAGCGGCTCACAACAAATTTTAAAACACAGTTCCAAATACAAATCTGAACACAACACCCCCTCACACACACACTACTGGCAGCATGGATTCACCAGAGGCAGGTCTTGTCAGACAAATCTGATTGATTTTTTTGACTGGGTGACCAGGGAGTTGGACCGAGGGAGAGCTCTAGATGTGGTGTATTTAGATTTCCGTAAAGCCTTTGACACTGTTCCTCACAGACGACTTATAAACAAACTGAGCACCCTAGGGATGGACCCTAAAGTTACTGCATGGGTTAGAAATTGGTTGGGTGGGAGGCGACAAAGAGTACAAGTAAATGGAGCTCACTCTGAGGAGAAGGATGTTACCAGTGGTGTGCCCCAGGGATCTGTCCTTGGTCCGATTCTTTTTAACATCTTTGTTAGTGATATAGCGGAAGGGCTGTCGGGTAAGGTTTGCCTCTTTGCGGATGATACCAAAATCTGCAATAGAGTAGACACCCAGGAAGGGGTAGATAACATGAGGAGGGATCTAACTAAGCTTGAAGAATGGTCTAGAATTTGGCAGCTGGGATTTAATGTTAAAAAATGTAAGGTCATGCATTTGGGCTGCAGCAATCCAAGGGAGCAATACAGTATAGGAGGTGAAGTACTTTTGTCCACTAAAGAAGAGCGGGACCTAGGCGTGGTTGTGTCTGATGATCTTAAAGTAGCTAAACAGGTGGAAAAGGCGACAGCAAAAGCTAGAAGGATGCTTGGGTGCATACGGAGAGGAATGGCTAGCAGAAAAAAGGAGGTGATAATGCCTCTGTATAAATCTTTGGTGCGACCTCATTTGGAGTATGGTGTGCAATTCTGGAGACCGCACCTTCAAAAGGATGTGAACAGGATGGAGTTGGTGCAGAGGGTTGCTACCAAAATGATTAATGGGCTTCATTATAAAGCATATGAGGACAGACTTAAGGATCTTAATATGTACACCTTAGAGGAAAGGCGGGATAGAGGTGATATGATTGAGATGTTTAAATACCTCCGTGGCATAAATGTTCAGGGAGAGAGCCTCTTTCAATTGAAAGCAAGTTCTGCTACGAGGGGACATGGGATGAGGGTGAAGGGAGATAGATTCAGGAGTGATATGCGGAAATATTTCTTTACGGAAAGAGTAGTGGATCCGTGGAATAGTCTCCCAGTGGAGGTTGTAGAGATGAGGACAGTAACTGAATTCAAGAAAGCATGGGACCAACACAGAGGATCTCTAAAGGCAAAAAGTGGACTGTTGTAGTTGTTATGGAAGGACAGACTAGATAGGCCATGTGGTCTTTTTCTGTCGTCATATTTCTATGTTTCTATGTTTCTACTACATAAAAATCCAAAGGTATCTATCTATATATTTTTTTTCATTTTTGACCCTAAAGCTATCAGTTCAGAATTGCTGAATCAGCACTTTTTTCATTAGCGTAGTTATATCATTATGTCACCAATATATTTTTCCTCCAAAAGCTAGTTCAAGGTGCATATAACATAGAAGACTGTTGTAGTAACAATCAACCCAATCTGCCTATTATAGTCATCTACTGTACTGGCTCAGGTCTTACTCATTCTGTGGTCTTCTCCTGCCCTCCACCACCAAGGTCATTTTCATTCCATACATGTTTGTTTGAATTCTGCCACTGTTTTGGCTCCTATAAACTTGCTGGAAGTCCGTTCCAGATATTCATTACTCTCTCTCAGCAATAAAATATTTTCTCACATTCCTTTTCAACTTCCCTCCCTTCAGCTTCATATGACCTCTTTCCCTTTGAACTTTTCATTCTATGGAACCTTACTAAAACCTGCTAGATACATGAATGCTTGTATCATATGTCCTCTATGAAGAAATTAGGCCTTACCTGCTAATTGTCTTTCCTTGAGTACTCTCCGGGCCAGTCCAGGAAATGTTGGGTGGTCAATCCGCTCCAGCAGCTGAGGACTGGAATCTGAAAGGTTTTCCTGACAGCCTATCCAGCTCCCCTAGGTGTCATCTAACCAGTCTCTCGGTAACAAAGCAGATAAGCCAACTCCAAGAACACTACTAAGCAAAGCCAAACAAAAAACAAAACTAGGTAGAACAGTGGGTCCCCTAGAAATTCCTAAGGTAGACCAATTTGTCTTCCCATATTTCCCCGCGCTACGAGGAAGTACAAAAATTGAAGTACGGCAGTTGGCATACTTCCTTTTTTTTTTTTTTTCATCATCGTCTTCTTTTAGAAAGAGTGTAAGCGGATGCTGAGAGCCGTTCCCCGTCCCCCAGGGAACCTCAGCAGCCTAAACCACTGCATTGCGCAGCCCCTTGACTCAACAGAAGCACCTGAACACCGCCAGCATACGCTCCGGACTCGCAGAAACACAACGGGAGGGTCCTGGACTGGCCCGGAGAGTACTCAAGGAAAGAATTAGCAGGTAAGGCCTAATTTCTTCTTCCTTATCGTCTCTCCGGGCCAGTCCAGGAAATGTTGGGAAGTACCAAAGCAGTACTTAAATCCGGGAGGGACCTGCGAGGCCCGCTACGAGCGCCGCTGCGCCCACTCTGGCGTCCTCCTGCGCTTGAACATCCAACCGATAGTGCTTCGCAAACGTGTGCAGAGACGACCATGTAGCCGCCCGACAAATGTCCGCCGGCGGAATCAACGCATGTTCCGCCCAAGAGGTAGCCTGACCCCTGGTGGAATGAGCCCGCAGGCCCTGAGGAAGCGGAGTGTCTCTTGCCTCGTACGCCACGCGAATCGCATGTTTCACCCAGCGAGCGATCGACGCCTTGGAGGCCGCTTTACCCTTCGCCGCGCCCCCATAAAGCACAAACAAGCGGTCTGACTGACGAAATGACGCTGTGACCTTGATATACTTGCGCAACACACGGCCTAAGTCCAACCGCCGAAGCGCCCGATCCAAATCAGAGGTCCCCACGACACCAAAGGTCGGAAGAGAAACCACCTGGTTGACATGAAACGGCGACACTACCCTGGGGAGAAAGGAAGGCACCGGTCGCAATACCACTTTGTCCGCGGAAAAGTGAAGGAACGGTTCCTTGCAGGACAGCGCCTGAAGATTGGAAATCCGCCTTGCCGAACACAAAGCCACCAGAAAAGCCGTCTTCCAGGACAACTCCCTGAGGTGCTCAGACCTATGACCGAGAAACGCCGGATCCGACAACGCCTGTAACACCAGGTTCAAGTCCCATGGAGGAACTACCGGACGTCTCAGGGGCCGAATGTTTTTGGCAGCTCGAAGGAAACGGAGCACATCCGGATGAGAAGCAAGCGGCCTGCCCTGCACCTTCCCTCGGTAACGAGACAGCGCCGCCACTTGCACTCGCAAGGTACTCAGAGCCAAACCCTTGTCCAATCCTCCCTGGAGGAAACCCAAGATATCCGGAATCAACGCCCTGTCCGGTAAAGCGTCACGCTCAACGCACCACGCTTCAAACAAACGCCAAACTCGAACGTAAGCTAATGACGTCGACCGTTGTTTGGACTGTAACAGAGTCTTTATCACCGTGCTTGAATAGCCCTTGCGTTGCAATTTGCCCCGTTCAAGAGCCAAGCCATAAGACAGAATCGTTCCACATCTGGCATGACCACCGGACCTTGGCGCAGGAGACCGCTGCTCATGGGAAGCCGGTAGGGAGGCTCTACTAGTAACCTGATGAGGTCTGCATACCACGGACGTCGAGGCCAATCCGGAGCCACCAGAATCACCGGACCTCTGTGAACCGCCACCCTTTGGATCACTCTGCCCAAGAGCGGCCACGGCGGAAACACATACAGAAGCAGACCCTGAGGCCAAGGCTGGACTAGACCATCGAGGCCCTCCGACATGCGTTCCATGCGACGGCTGTAAAAGCGCGCGGCCTTGGCGTTGGCCTGAGTAGCCATCAGGTCGAGGACGGGCTGCCCCCAGCGCAGAACAATCTTCCGAAAGACCTCCTCGTCCAGCTCCCACTCCCCGGGATCGAGACGATGACGACTGAGAAAATCCGCCTGTAAGTTGTCTTTGCCGGCCACGTGAGCCGCCGATATTGCCAAGAGATGGGCTTCCGCCCACTGAAAGAGGAGCAGACATTCTTCCAGCAGCGGAACACTGCCGGTGCCCCCCTGCTTGTTGATGTAAAAAACCGTCACTTGATTGTCCGAGAAAACCCGCACTGCCTGCTTGACCAGCACATCCAGAAAGACTACCAGAGCGAAACGCACCGCCCTGAGCTCCAACCGATTGATCGACCAAGACTGCTCCTCTGGCGACCACAACCCCTGAGTCACCCGACCCAGACAATGAGCTCCCCAGCCGGAAAGGCTGGCATCAGTCGTGAGTAACACCCAGTTCGACACCTCTAGAGGAACTCCTGCTTGAAGATGGGCCGGAACCGTCCACCACTGCAAGCTGAGCCGCACTGCATCTGAACAAACCAACCTGCACGAGAGAGGATGGTGTTGCGGAGACCAGCGAGACAACAAGGCGCTTTGCAGCGGCCGCATGTGAGCCCTGGCCCATGGTACCAAATCTAAGGCCGCCGCCATGGATCCCAGCAACTGAAGGTAACGCCAAGCCGTCGGAGCCTGGATCCGCAGAAAAGATGCCACTTGTCGAAAGATCTTTTGCACTCTGTCTTCCGGCAGAAACACAGACGCGATGCCCGTGTCGAAGAGAGCTCCTAGGTATGTCAAGCGTTGCACGGGCTCCAAATGGCTCTTTGCACAGTTGATGACCCAAACGAGCTGCTCCAAAAACAGCACCACGCGCGCCGTGGCTGCCAGTGATTCCGACCTCGACGGCGCCCGTATCAACCAATCGTCCAAATAGGGATGAACCTGAATCCCTTCCTTCCGGAGCGCCGCCGCTACTACCACCATCACCTTGGTGAAGGTGCGCGGAGCCGTGGCCAGCCCAAACGGCAACGCTCGAAACTGAAAATGACCCATAGGCACCGCGAAACGGAGAAACCGTTGATGCTCCGCCCGGATCGGAACGTGCAGGTAGGCCACTGTAAGGTCTATGGAAGACAGAAACTCGCCCGGCCAAACTGAGCGAATTACCGATCGTAATGTCTCCATGCGAAAATGAGAGACCCGCAAACCCCGATTCACGTGCTTGAGGTCTAGAATAGGACGAAAAGAACCTTCCTTCTTCGGAACTACAAAATAAATCGAGTATCGACCGAATCCGCACTGGTCCACAGGCACCGGCACCACCGCCTGAAGTGACAACAGGCGACGGAGCGTCTCCGCCACCGCCGCCCTCTTTGCCGGTGGACCACACGGAGACCGGATGAACGAGTCGGGAACCCTTTGCGCGAATTCCAAGGCATAGCCGTCCCTGATGACTTCCAGAACCCATTGGTCCGTGGTGATACTGGCCCAGGCGGAGAGGAATAGTCGCAACCGACCTCCCACCGGAATCCCCACCTGGACCGGCCTCACTTCATTGGGATTTCTTGGAGGTAGACTGCGTGGCACCAAAAGTAGCCTCTACCGAAACCTCGGGATCCCCTCCCCGAAAGGAATGACCCCTGGACACAAACCGACCCCACTGATAGGGCGTGAACCGGGCACCGCGGAACCTGCGAAAGTCCCGTCCTTGACCTCTCTGGACGGACCCCGGCTTGGAAGCTCTCGGGCGGTCTTCCGGCAGCCGCCCCCCTTTGGAGTCCCCCAAATCCTTAACAATCTTATCAAAGGCCTCTCCAAACAACAACTTGCCCTTATATGGCAACTTACTAAGGCGGGCCTTGGACGACGCATCCGCCGCCCAATTTCTAAGCCAAAGGAAACGTCTCACCGCAATGACTGACGCCATAGCCTTAGCAGAGATGCGAACCAAATCATAAAAAGCATCAGCCTGATAAGCCGCTGCCGACTCCAGCTTCGCCACGGATGCCGGGGAGTCCTCCCCCTGCTCCGAAGACTGCTCACCCTGCAGCCAGCGGATGGAGGCTCGCGACACATAAGCACCACAAATAGACGCCTGAAGAGCTAAGGCACTAGAATCAAAGGCTTGCTTCAACAACGCCTCCAACCGGCGATCCTGCAAGTCCTTGAGAGCCGTACCTCCTTCCACAGGAATGGTGGTCTTTCGAGTGACAGCTGATACAAGAGCGTCTACTTTTGGCATACGCAACAAGTCCTTCTCTTCCTGAGGCATAGGATAAAGCCGCGCCAACGAGCGACCCCCCGGAGGGACGCCTCAGGGAACTCCCACTCAGCTTCAATCATCTGTTTGATAACGCGATGTACAGGGAAACACTTGTTTTCAGCTCTGAACCCCTGTAATAAAGGATCTTCCAGAGGCTCTTGCGGAGCGGCTGGAAGAACTAAATTCAAAGCCGCAAGAGATTGGGTGATTAAAGCCCCCAGCTCCTCCTTACGGAACATCCGAAAGACATTGGGATCCTCCCCCGGTCCCAGCTCCCCTTCCTCTAGATCTCCAGACCAACAATCTAAGCCTGGTACAGAGAGAAAATCCCCCTCCTCCACCTCGGGGGATGACACACTAGGAACCTCAGGGTGTTCCACAGTATGGTCCTTACCTGGCAGCAGCACAGGACTAGGCTCTGTGAGACCCTGTGATGGCGAGGGCACAGAGGAAATCAAAGGGAGATCAGAGCCAGGAGGGAGAGAGCCCCGAGTGTGCCTAAGCAGAAAAGCCTGATGCATAGATAAAATAAACTCCGGCGAAAAAAAGGCACCCGGAGACTCCTGCACTGCAGGAGTAAGCTGGGGCGGCAGGTCTGTGCTCACGGCTGGCTTAACAGACTTTGACTTGCGCTTGTGCGGCTTAGGAAGAGACGCGGGAGCCCCGGCCAGTTCTAACAAAATGGCCGCCGTTCCCGCGCTTTCCCCCGCACCGGGAGCCAAACTTAGCTCCGACCCTGAGGAAACGTTGGCCATGATCCCACCGACCTGAAATAAAGGCCCGACCGCAACGATTCCTCTTTGATCCGCCGCCAAAAAAACAAGTCTCTCAAAACCCGTGACAAACCGCGTGGGAATGCAAAATGCCGGCGCGAAAAGAGAACCCCCGCGGGCAGACACCAGACCTCCCCGAAATCAAAAACAAGTACCCCACGGTAAACTCACCACTGATAGACCAAACAGAGCTCCAGCAATTCCTCTAGCAGCGCTTCGCCGTAGCTAACAGGAGCCGATGCGAGGATGCTGCGAAATGCAGGGAGAGGACACTGGGGCTCCCAGGCCTGCTGATCCACTGCCGAATCGCTATGTCTTGAAGAGGCAGGCTCTACCTCGCTAAGACCAGGCGTCTAGGGTCCCAAGGAGCTTCCCCGACCACTAGCGCTATCACTGGGCCAGCGCCCCTGAAGAGTATGGCTTTCTCCAATCAGCGATTCTGAGGCTGGGTATATGGGAAGCAATTTGGAGTGACTAGGACCCCTTTTCTTTTTTTTTCAAATAAAATAAACCCCGACTAGACACAAAACAAAAAACCCAAAGCCTGAAAGCCAAACCCTAAATCTGACTCTTTTCCTTATCGAATCTCTGGGGAGCTGATCCAAGAACATCCAGCTCAGCTGCTGAGGACTGTAAGACTGGTTAGATGACACCTAGGGGAGCTGGATAGGCTGTCAGGAAAACCTTTCAGATTCCAGTCCTCAGCTGCTGGAGCGGATTGACCACCCAACATTTCCTGGACTGGCCCGGAGAGACGATAAGGAATGAGAGTATATCCTGTTCCCTCAGTCTGTTTATGTATGCCTTATAACCCAGGACATATACCCCTCCTTTGAACTGCCCCTATCTTGGTCAATGGGCAGCTTTGGTCCACCTCTCAAGAAAAGATTTGAAGAACTATAAAAAGTACAGGGAAGGGCAACAAAAGGAATGACAAAGGTGATGGAATTGTTCTCATATGAAGAAAAGATAAAACCATTAGTGCTCTTCAGCTTGGAGAGGAGACAACAGAGGAGATACAACAGAAATTTACAAAATCAAAAGTGGTGAAGAACCAGCAAATAGGGAACAGCGGGACTAGGGGACAAGTCATGAAACTAGTAGTAGATTTAGGACAAATTGGAATAAAGGAATTTTTTCAGTTAATGCACAAATAAGCTGGGGCAGACCAAAGGTCCATCAAGCCCAGTATCTTGTTTCCAACAATCACCAAACCAGGTCACAAGTACCTGGAAGAATACCAGAAAGTATAACGATTCCATGCTACTTTCTCCAAGTCTACCGTAATAATGGTTTATGGACTTTTTCTTCCAGGAACGTCTGTAAACTATTTTTTAAATGCAGCTGTGCTAACTGCTTTTACCATATGAATTTTATTTTTATTAATTAATTCCCAAGCTTAATTATGTATTGCGTGAAAAATATTTCCCCTATTCATTTTAAATGTACTACTCAGTAACTTAATTGTGTGTAATGTTTGAAAGGATAAACAATTGAATCGAGTTTACCTATTAGCTCTTATTGTCCGATATCACATAGTGATGTAGATATAAAATTGCTGCCAATGGTCTTGGCTGGTAGGTTAGGTGTGGTGCTGTCAAAGTTGGTAAAGCTGAACAAAACAGGACTTATGTGAGAAAAAAAAGTGGGACTAAGAATGTAAGGAAATTTACTGCAGCGCTTTCACTGAGGAAGAGGACCGGTCTTGAGTTCAGATGTAAAGAAAGCCTTTGATAAGCAGTTATAGGTTTTGAGTGCTGGAACAGTGGGAGGTATCAAGAGCATGCTAGGATAGATTCAGTTGTATGGTGAGCCAAGTGCAACTAATGATGTGATGGTGGAAGGGGGAGAACTAGGCAGGGGTGCCCGCTGACTCCTTTGCTCTTTATTTTGACTTTAGAGCCTTTATCAATATGGGTGAAATAGATGGGGTACTTAAGGGGTCTGCCCTTTTGTAAGCAGGTCTTGTAAACCTGCACGTTTGCAGATGATATTCTTTCCATTGATGACCCTGAGCAAAGCATTCTAGTGGTGGCGAGACTTTTTTTGAGCATTATAAGTCTTTTGCAAGCCTGAAAATAACTTTTAGATAAATATGAAACAATACCATTAGACAAAGAACTGCCCCAGACAAGTGCTAAAGCATGGGACATTTCCCTTTCCTTGGGGAAGAGAGAAAATGTAAGTATCTAAGAGTCTGGGTTCCTAGAGAGTTGGCTAATTTATATAAATGGAGTATAATGGATAAAATACAGCTGGTGATTTCACAGATTAATATGTGGATAGACCTTTGACTGTTTGATTTGGACAGTGTTCTTTGATCAAAATGGTGATGCTGCTGAAGCTAATGTATAAGCTACAGAAGCTACCCTGCTGGGTCAGAATAAATATGTCATGTTAACTTTAGTAAACTCCAACACAGTGTAACCCTCCCATCTCACCCATTCCTCCACAACTCTCACCCACCTCATATTTCCATTAATGCAACCTACTAGCCACAGTATCTCTTTAAAGCAACTGTAATCTACCAGTACTATAGTTCTGTTATCAACCTATAGTTCTCTGTTAAAGGTGTTGCTTGTAACAACCCTACAGTCCGGTTATGAACTCTATAGTTCTGTTATTATATGTTCTCTGTACCTTGTTGGTTTTAATGTAAACTGCTTTGATGTACTGAAAAGTGGTATATAAGAACAAATAAACAGATACATCTGTAAACAGGCAGCTACATTGCAAACTGTATGGAGAAGGAAAAGGCCAAGGGTAAGTTTAGTAAGACTTATGCAATCCAAAAAATCAAGTGGGGCAGGGACTGCCTAACCTTTGGTTAAATAACTTAGAGGGCCAAATGCAATATGTATGAGAATGGATTACCCAGGATTACATGTTTGTTGTTTTTTTACAGAGGATTTGATGAAGGAAACGTTTGTCCTCTTCTCATCATTATGGCTATTAAATGCTACCTCAATTGAGAGAGTAAAGGGAAGAGGAATGTACTCTTGGTAGGCATGGATGGTGTGGACGTATTTCAGGACTTGGTGTGGTATGGAGTGGCCCAGTTCTCCTTTCTTACCTATGGCAGGGAACATAGGGTCTTATCCAGGATTTTATTTGGGGGGGGGGAGGAGTTGCAGATTTTAAGAGTGGAAGATTAAAAATTAAGGAATGCACTTTTATGCATTTTTAGAGATTATGTATTATGTGGAGACTAAGCTTTGGGACAAACAGGCAGATGCAGAAAAACTAGTGCTGAATATGTGAGTTACTGATTTTATTTTACACATACATGTAGCACACCGACAACACACAAGTCCAAGCATGCAATGCAGAAAGGAGTGGCCACGCAAATGAAGGGCACGCAAAACCAAGCATATGCAAATGTGATGCACATAAAACCCCAGCACTAATGAAAAACCCATCATAAAATGCTTGCGTTAGAAATCAGATAACGCTTCTGTATGAGAATGAAACACAAGAATTGGCAGATAGCACATGCTTTCACAATGTGTATATTCGTGCGACCACTTCGGCACATAAATAGAAACTCTAGAGTACCAGACATTCTACTGAGACATACGCTGAAGTACCGTGCATTTTTTTCAGGCTTCCTTCTGGTGGTGTAGACACAGGGATGTCTGGTGAGTACATATGTAGAAGAACGTGGTGTATTTCGATGGTGGCATTGCAAGTGTGCTCAGTTTTATTTCTTTCTTATTTGTAGAGATACAATGTCATTCAGCCTCAGTAGTGAGGCTGAGCAGGCTGTCAGCCAGAAGGCAAAGTGGTCTTGCTCTGAGGTTTTCAGAGGAGGAAAAGGATGTGCTCCAATGTCATGTGGTTGCCAATTACCATAACTAATTTCTTGCAAAGAATACAACTGGACAAAGGAATAAATTGTGGGATCAATTTGCAGCAGAGGTGAATGCCCTAGGGGTGAAGGTGCACACGATACCGCAATTGAAACACCGGTGGCGTGATGAGTGATGTGCAGTCAAAAAAAAAAAACGTTTGCTATTGAGAGATCACAGCAGAAGACTGGGGGTGGGCCTCCATGTTCCACCGAACTAACCCTACTGCAGCAGTTGATTGCCTCCATCTTTCAGCTGGAAGCTCTCAATGGATTGTTCAGTGGTGTAGACTCAGGGATGTCTGGTGAATACAAAACTAGGAGGAGGAGGAGTGGCCTAGTGGTTGGGGCAAGGTACTTCAGGCCGGAAGGTCGGGGGTTCAAATCCCACTAGAGGACAGCAACCTTGGGCCGGAAGGACTGGGGTTTCTAGTCCCACAGGTACTCCTTCTGGTCTTGGGCAAGCCACTTAACCCTCCATAGCCCACGTTCCCTGTAAAATAGTTATCTCCAAGTTATAATGCCCTGTTCAATGTAATTTCAGTTTGTTCAATGTAAACCGCACTGATGCAGAATAGCGCAGTATATAAGAGAATGTAAATAAATAAATATTTGGGTGGTGGAATTGCAAGCATGCACGATTTTTACAATTATCCCTTCCATTGCCTCCACCTCTGCTGGTGAGTATACCCACCTAGCATTACCTTGGGCTTTTTTGGCGAGTTGGGCATGGAAAAAAAAGGATGGCTGTATTAATTGTCTCCCTTGTTTTCTCATTGTAATGTGTTCCTCTCCAAGCCCTGTCTCTGGGGGCTTGTCTGCACTGCCCTCCATCTCTGCCGGCAAGTATACCCACCCAGCAGAAAAGGAAATGGATAAATAGCAGAAAACATCTCCCTGACCAAAAAGACATCCATCATCAAATGCTCAGAACTGTGAGCTCAGAATTGTGTTTGAGAACACATTAGATGTTAACTTCTACTCCTGGCCAGGAGTAAAAATATCAACACTTTTTTCCTTAACACAGGATTACATAATTTCTAACATTCTTCACTGCATCAGGCATCACTCTCATTACCACATTATATGAGTACACCCCACTCATTTCCATTTCAATACATCTAAATAAATTTTAATATGCGATGTGCTGGGCATGCGCAGTAGAGGAACATAAAATGTTTCCACGGGCACATCTCTTTTTTTGGCACAGAACGCATATACAAGCCCGTGCTAGCTCTCTGCATGGGCCCGAAAGAAAGGGAATGGGAGTTAGCAGAATGGATGAGGCTAGGTAAGAAGCATAGTAATTCAGTTATGCACTGGTATGTTGCATGTGGGATAAATTTTAGAGAGGCTATGCCAGAGTGGGTTGACAAAATACTGGTAGGATATGTTGGAGCAAGACGTCTTAGAAAAGAATGTAAGTTTGTTTTCCAAACAGCCCATCACAAAGCTATATAGACTGTAGCCTAAGAGAAATACAGCTTAAGATAATCTATTATAGTTATGTGAAGAAAATATTTAATATAAGACTTTCCCATGGTAGGAGGCTGTTTTACATCTCTAAGCGTGACTCCATTCAGCATACATTGCCCTTGCCTGTTGTAAAATATTAGGGTTAGACTTATTACCATAATTTGCCCAGCACACATCAGAGAGTGCTAGGCATTAACTCGCATCTGGCCACCTGCTTAACAAATATGTAAACCATTCAAATGAGCAAGTTTTGCTGTGTATTCCCAACGCCACCGTATCATCTACCAAACGTCAGTATTTTCATTTGGGCTAAATGCATGCAATAGAACCTTATGGTCTACGCTTTAGACACGTTCTTTACCGTATAAAGGGTCCAAGGACCCCCTCCCGTGTCTCAAGGAAGAGAGAAGGTAAGGTAGTCAATCTCCCCCGCTCCCTGCTATTTCCGGGACTTTTCTCGAACCGGTATTTCCGGTACGTGCCGGATATTGCAGGGGATTTAGTCCCACCTCGACTCGTTTTTTTCCGGTACATCGCGGATGTGACAGTGGTTCCGCATTCACTCCTCCGGTACATACCATGATGTTACAGTGGATCCGGACCCGCTCCTCTCCACGGGTCACGAACTCGCAACTGATTTCGTCCAGACAAGCGCTGGCGATACGGAACCGTTCGTGCCTCTTATGGAAAATGGACTCAAGCAGCTTCAGCTCCCGCCTCAGGGAGCAGCCCGAGCCCGACATCTTCCATGGAGAGTCCGGCCGGGAGTCTCTGGCCGCCGCTAGCCACTCTCCGCTCGCCAAGATGGCGACGACTGCTCCAAAACCTATCTCTGACTGAGGCCGAGCCTCCTCGGCGGAAGCGCTGCCTCTGACCCCGGAAGTGTACAGCTCGCAGCTGTGAAGGATTGCACCACCTCTGACCCCGGAAGCGTACCGCTAGTAGCTGTGAGGGAGGCAACACCATATGCCAAGCTTCTGAAGAAAGACGAAGGAAAGAAGATACGGTTTCGGTTTATTCACCCACCTTGTCAACGTCGGGTATGCCACCCTTGGGCTAAGGGCCTCTGAAAGCTGCCATGAGTAACTTGAAACTGGTAGAGATGTGCACAGAAAAAGTTTGGTTGCTTCTGTGATCATTTTTTTTGGCCAATATTGGGATGTTTTCTTAGAAACATAGCAAATGACGGTAAATAATAGTTTCTATCGATGCATAGGCCAAATGGTCTTTAAGTTCTACAATCCCTTCCTCTCTCTCAGAGATCCTCTATACTTGTCCCATTTTTTTAAATTCAGATATAGTTCTCTGCCACTTCCACTAGGAGCTGTTCCATGCATTCACTATCCTTTCCACAAAGAAATATTTCCTCAGAATACTCCTGAGCCTATCCTCTTTCACCTTTAGCTTATGGCCCCTCATTCCAGAACTTCCTTTCAACTGGAAGAGGGCCACCACTTGCACATTTATAATAGAAACATTTAAATATCTCCATGGTGTATCTTCCCCTTTCCTCTACAATGTTCACGTTGAGGCCTATTCCCAGTTGCCTTATGATCACTGACTATTTCAGTAACCACCCTCTGCACCAATTCTATCCATGCTGTTTATATCCTTTTGCAGGTGTGGTCTCCAGAATTGTATACGGTACCCCAAATGAGGTCGCTCCCCAGAGACTTATACAAAGGCACTATCGCCTCCTTTTTCTTGCTTGCCATTCCTCTCCCTATACACCTAAGTATCCTTCTGGCTTTTGCCATCACAGATTGCACAGTTTCCTTGTTTTTGTAAACATCTCTTTCCATCTATTCCTATAGAAATGGAGAAAATAACGGCAAATAAAAATTGTACACCCTCTTCAGTCTGTCCATGAAATATTAAGCTCTACAATCCTTTCCTCTCCCTTGGAGATCATCTGTAGTTGTCCCATACATTCTTGAATTCAGATACCCTCTCTGTCTCCATCATCTCTATTGTGAGACTGTTCCATGCATCCACCACCCTTTCTGTACAGAAATCTTTCTTTAGATTACACCTAAGTCTGTCTCCTTTCTCTCTCAATCTATGATTCCTCATTTCAGTACTTCCTTTCAGTTTAGAGACATGCCTCCTGTACACTTGCACCAGGTGATATTTAAAAGTCTGTATTATCTCATCTCCCCTGCTTTTCTTCCTAAATATACATGTTTAGATCTTTTGCTCCTGTACACCTTCTGCTGAAGTGACCACTGACCATATTACTAGCTGCCGTCTGGACCAATTACATTTTCTTTATATTCTTCAGAATTGCACACGGTACTCCAAATGAGGTCTCACCAAAGATTTATACAGAGGTGCTATCTCCTCCTTTTTGTCCGTTGGCTATTCCTCTTTGTCTCTCTGGGCCAGTCCAGGCACATTAGGGTTGTCAACCTTCTCCAGCAGCTGAGAACTGAATTCTGAAGTTTTGCTGACATCCTATCCGGCTCCCTCTAGTGTCAGAACCTCAGTCTTTCAGTCCTCAGCAGCTGAAAGGGACATGAAGATGACAGGCTCCCGGAGATACGGAAAGGAAATTTAGTAAAGGACGGATTTTTTTGTTTTAGTTTCTCATTTGAGAGAGCAGTGGTCTGGAGGTGGGGGACTCTAGCAGGGAACCTCACCGACGGGACTGGGGTCACTTGATTTAAAAAAAAAAAAAACACTTGGCTGCCGAGTTTGGCACGGAGAGCAGTGGAGGCAGAGCCTGCCTCAAATAGCAGCTCCTGTTACCAGGCTAGAGCAGAGAGAGGTTCTGGGAGCCCAAGAGACCATTCGGCCGCCTCCGGAATCAAGTGCACTCGACCGCTAGCAGCGGGACTGGGTGGCTTGCATAAGAAGCAGCACAGTTTGTTCAGGCAGCGGTGTTACAGGTACGTCGGGTTTTCAGGCCCGGAGCGGCGTATGTGGCAGCAGTTGAATGGGGTCGTAGTGTGCTTTCGTCAGCGCACGACTCCAGCGTTAGTGGGGGTCGCGTATGCTGCCAAGTCCGGGCTGCGTTCAGTGTAGCGGTCGGCAGCAGCTGTCTGAAGTGGGGCTTTATAGTCTTTGCGTGAGAAAAGGGGCAGATTCCGTACCACTTGGGTTCGCGATGGCATGGAAGGCAAGCCAGAGATTTTGGATCCGGTAAGGAGTCTGCAGAGCGGGTCAGAAAAGGCGCGAATGGCGGCCATCTTAGATAAGGCTTCCGTTCCTGTATCTAGTCAGGAAAAGCCCGCAAAAAGAAAGTCGAAGTCAAAAAAGCCTGCTCAGGTGGAGGATGCTCTTTCACAACCATTGTCCTCAGCGCAGGGGGGCTTAGTCTGTTTTCTGAACAGACTTTATATTGGCACTGCATAAAGCCTATTGTTTCAAGTGGCAACAGGTTCAGGGCAAGAGCTCTGTCCCCCCTATGTCAGAGGCGCAGAGGAAAGAACTCTCCCCTTTGGACCCAGGGAAGGGGTCCTCCAGATCAGCCTTGGGGGGGCTGAGGCAAGCACCGATAGCATCGGTCAGCGCGTCTCAACGCTCCATGGGGCTGAGGAGGGAGAAATTCTTTCAGACTCAGCCCTGAATCAGTGGGCAACGGATCTAGAGGATGGTGAGCTGGGGCCAGGCGAAGATCCTAATGTTTTTAGGGTTTTTAGAAAGGAAGAACTGGGGGCACTTATTGCCCAGACACTAGCGGCCCTAAATATTGTTTTGAAAATGGCTCAGGAGGAGCCCTTGGAAGATCCTCTGCTCCAGGGGTTCAAAGCAGAGCAAAGGTGTTTTCCAGTTCACAGGGTCATTAAGCAGTGGTGGAATCTGAATGGGAATGTCTGGAGGCTACCTTGCGAGGGGCGCAGACCATCGGACGATTGTACCCGTTACCGCAGGAGGAACAGGACTTGCTGAAGATGCCCAAGGTGGATGCCTTGGTATCAGCGATAACGAAAACAACCATTCCTGTGGAGGGCAGTGCGGCCCTTAAGGATTTGCAGGATAGAAAGTTGGAAACCCTACTGAAGCAGACATGCGATGCTAGCACGCTGTCGCTACAAGCAGCAGTCTGTGGAGTGCATGTCTCCCGAGCCTCCATTCGGTGGATCCAAAGGGGTACTCACCCCGAGGGGGATGATGCCTCTGCCACAGAAGGCGCAAAGCTGGAATTGGCTGCGGCCTATCTAGCAGATTAGGTTCTATGATCTGGTAAGGATTTCAGCTAAGTCCATGGCCTCAGTGATTGCAGCCAGGAGATTTCTTTGGCTGAGAAAATGGGCGGCGGACGCATCATCCAAGGTACGCCTTAGTAAGCTTCCGTACAAGGACATGCTGCTCTTTGGAGCAGCACTGGAAAAGATTGTAAAGGATCTCGGAGACTCCAAAGGGGGTCGTCTGCTGGAGGACCGCCTGAAAGGTCAGAAACCTAGCGGTTTGCACAGGGGACAATCCCAAGAGTTTTGCAGGTTCAGAGGATCTCGCTTTGCCCCATATCAGAGAGGCCACTTTATTTCCAAAGGTCAGTCCTTTCGGGGGTTCAGCAGGGGGTATTTCGGGGCCCAGCAGAACTCCAATAAAAAGCCCCAATGAAAGGAGGTTGGTCCAGACGGAGAGGTCTGTGGGCGGACGACTACAGAAGTTCCTCTCCGTCTGGATCACCATAACGACAGACCAGTGGGTACTGGAAATTATTCGCGACAGCTACGCCCTCGAGTTTGCTCGGCCGTTAGCAGAGGCTTTCGTGGTGTCTCCATGTGGGTCTGCGGAAAAGAACGAAGTGGTATTTGCGACGCTGCAGTGGTTGCTGCACCTGCAGGCGGAGGTTCCAGTCCCTCCCAACCAGTTAGGGTTAGGTCGATACTCGATTTATTTCATGATTCCCAAAAAAGAGGGGTCTCTTTGACCTATTTTGGATCTCAAACACGTGAACCGCTGTTTAAGAGTCCTGCACTTCCAAATGGAGACACTGAAGTCAGTTATTCGTTCGTACAGCCAACAGAGGTTCTCTCGTCCAAAGATCTGACAGAGGCCTATCTCCACATTCCTGTCTGGCCGGAGCAGCAAAGCTTTTTTGCGTTTTGTGGTACCCATGGGTCATTTTCAGTTCTGAGAGTTGCCGTTTGGTTTGGCTACGGCGCCATGGACGTTCACGAAAGTGATGGTAATAGTGGCGGCGGTGTTGAGAAGAGAGGGCATTCTGGTGCACCCGTACCTCAACGATTGGTTGATTCGAGCACCGTCTGTGTCTGAGTTGATTGCAGCAATGGCGCAGGTGGTGAGTCTCCTGGAGCAGCTCGGCTGGGTGATAAACCAGGCCAAGAGCCAGTTGCAGCCAGTGCAGCGTCTCCTTTACCTGGGAGCGGTGTTCAACACGGCGATAGGAGCAGTTTTTCTGCCGGAAGAGAGAGTACAAAAAATTTTGAGACAGCGTTTTTATGCCTGAGAGCGTTTTTATGCCTGAGAGCTCCAACGACATGGCGTTACTTACAACCTCTGGGTTCCATGGCAGCTACCCTGGATCTGGTACCTGGGCAAGGGCGCACATGCGTCTGCTGCAGCAGGCATTGCTGACAAGGTGGCAGCCTCAGGCTCATCCCCTGGCTCGGAAGTTGGAATGTTCACAGAAAGTTGCCGACAGTTTGCAGTGGTGGTTGGATCCCGCCCATCTTCGAGCGGGAGTCCCATTACAACAGCCGGATTGGGTGCTCATCACCACAGATGCTAGCCTCTTCGGCTGGGGAGCGCATTGTCGGTTGCACATGGCTCAGGGGTGCTGGCTGCCAGAGGTGACGGGTTGGTCCATCAATCATCTGGAAATGAGAGCAGTGTACCTGGCTCTTCATGAGTTTCTCCATCTCGTGGAAGGAAAAGCAGTACGGGTGTTCTCAGACAATGCGGTGACCTTTTCGTATATCAATCGGCAAGGGGGAACAGGAAGTGCAGTCTTGCTAGAGGAGAGTCAGCAGTTGATGGGCTGGGCAGAGTCTCATCTGGTGGCTCTTTCGGCGGTGCATGTAGCAGGATGGGACAATGTGCAGGCCGATTATCTCAGCCAGAATGTGATAGATCCAGGGGAATGGGAGTTGAACGCAGCAGTTTTTCACAACCTTACGCAGCGATGGGGTCAGCCGGTGATGGACCTGATGGTCACCCTCGACAATGCCAAGGCCAGTTGGTTTTTCAGCAGGTGCAGAGAGCGTATGTTGGAAGGTCTCAACGGCTTGCTTCAGCCGTGGCCGTCGGGAGTGTTGCTTTGTCTTTCCCCCATGGCCGATGATTGGCCGAGTCATTCGGCGAATAGAGCGGCACAAGGGTCAGGTGATTCTCATTGCCCCAGACTGGCCCAGGAGAGCATGGTATGCGGACCTGGTATGCCTCCTTGTGGACAGTCCCTGGAAGCTATCCACTCGGGCGAACCTCTTATGCCAGGATCCACTGCTCATGCCGAACGTGGATCACTTCTTGCTTACGGCTTGGCTCTTGAAAGGGAGAGGCTAAGTCGTAGAGGTTACTTATTTTATTTATTTATTATTTATTTACATCTCTTATATACCGCACTATTTGCGATCAGCGCGGTTTACATAGAACAAACAATATCCGACAATAAACAAGCGTCAGGTCATTACAATGAACAGGAGCAGTAACTTGGATAACAGGGGAAACTATCTACATATGTGGAACATTGAACAAGGTAACTGTATATATGAGAGATGGAGTTATTGTGTGTTGCTCATACATGGTGGCTTGACGTCGGTGGTAGCCACAATGTTGAAGGCCAGGAGGCAATCTACTTCCATAGCTTATTTTCGTATTTGGTGTATTTTTGAGCGCTGGTGCCAAGAGCGAGGCCTTTGTCCGGGCAATGCTTTAGTACCAGAGGTGTTGTCTTTTCTGCAGGAGGGTCTGGATAAGGGGTTAGCCCTAAGTACTGTCAAAGTGCAATTGGCGGCCCTAGCGTGTTTTCGGGGCAAGGTCCGGGGAGTTTCCCTGTCCGGGCATCCTGATATTCTTCGTTTCTTGAGAGCGGTAAAGAACATGCTTCCCCCGGTTAGACCGGTAGTGCCGGCCTGGGATCTGAACTTAGTCCTGGAGGCGTTGACGGGACCTCCCTTTGAGCCGGCAAGGGGAGTATCGCTCGGAGAATTATCATGGAAGACCGCTTTCCTAGTAGCTTTGTGTTCGGCACAAAGAATTTCGGATCTCCAGGCGCTTTCCTGTAGAGAGCAGTATATCCAGTTTTCCGAGGAGAAGGTAATGTTGCGGCGGGTTCCTTCCTTTCTCCCGAAGGTAGTGTTGAGGTTTCATGTGAATCGGCCTATTTCTCTACCGCCTTTTAGGGCCAGGGGGGAAAGCCCATAGATGGGGTACTGAATAAGTTGGATTTAGGGAAAGTGCTCTGGAGATACCTCAGGAGAACGAAACCTTTTTGAAGGACAGACAGGCTGTTTGTTCTGTTTGGGGGACCTAGAAAGGAGGAAGCGGCTTCCAAGGCCTCAATTGCTCGATGGGTAAAACACACCGTATCAGCGGCATATCAAGCGAGCGGGAAAACGCCCCCGGAGGGGCTTCGCGCTCATATGACTCTAAACCAGGCGGCATCCTGGGCCGAGTTCGCTTTGATTACGCCGGTGGAGATTTGACGGGCGGCTACTTGGTCATCTCTTCACACTTTTGCGAAGCATTATAGATTGGATGTTCAAGCCAGGGGAGACGCAAATGTTGGGGCTTCGGCCATTATAGCGGGCCTATCGGGTCCCTCCCGGGGTTAGGTACTGCTTTGGTACTTCCCTAATGTGCCTGGACTGGCCCGGAGAGACAAAGAGGAAGAAGTAATTAGACCTTACCTGCTAATTGTCTTTCCTTGAGATCTCTCCGGGCCAGTCCAGGACCCACCTAAATCATTTGCGGATTGAACGAATTTCGGGGATAGAGGCTAGTACGTCAGCTGTCCAGGCTTTATGGGGCATAGGGACATTGGCGTTACTCGGCGGGGGCCTTAGAAGAGTGGTTATTGGTCGCCCGTCCGGGAAGTCTGAGGCGGTTTGGTCTATGGGGCTCCCTGGTACTAGCGGGGGGGGTTAGCTATACAGGAAACTTGAAAAGAAAAAAAAAGAAGCTGGCTACGTTTTAGGTAGGCTCTGGATGTTCGGTTTGTTGGGTTAGCGTTGGTTCCAATGTTTGTTTTTTGAGTTAGGGTTAAGATATGTTTTTCAGACTGCTTTGACAGTGGTAGACTGAGGTTCTGACACCAGGGGGAGCCGGATAGGATGTCAGCAAAACTTCAGAATTCAGTCCTCAGCTGCTGGAGAAGGTTGACAACCCTAATGTGCCTGGACTGGCCTGGAGAGATCTCAAGGAAAAGACAATTAGCAGGTAAGGTCTAATTTCTTCTTTCTCTGTCTGTGCACCCACTATCACTTTTTCTATGTGTTTGGCCATCATTAGATACAATCACCCCCAGATCTCCCTCTTTTGTGCATAGAAGAACTGTACCATTTCATTGGGTTTTGCAGCACAAATGATTTTCTTTTGACAAGCAGAACTGAATGGGCCACACAGGTGGGTAACATCATCCTGTGGTGCTAGGATGGAACTGCTCTCCCTCAGCTCAGAGCTTAGTGTAAAGTTCTGAGCATGCATGATCCTTACCTTACATAGTAGTCTCCTCAGTTCTGTTTCATCTGTTCTGCTGAATGTACATTTGACAAAGCTCTCCTGAAACTTTTTTCTATGTTCTGTAATCCAATAAAGTTTTTCATCTTCAACCTTTCTTTAGATTTAAGTTTTGTATGAATGCTTTGCTTTTGGTCTCTTTATAATGTCTAGAGTTTGTCCTTGCCCACATTGTGCTAGAGCAGTGCTTCTCAAACTTGGGGTCACAGAAACATGACCATTTCCCCATCTCTCTGGACTTTCACTGTGACCTATGCCAAGTTACCATTGAGCATGTAGCCTGTGAGCCAGCGACCATTCATAGGTCCGTGTCCTCTCCTGGGTAAGCTTCCTGTTAGACTGGGAACCCATGCTGAGTATTGGGGTCTGTAAACATCCACTGATACAAGGGACCTTGTGCTGACTGCTGCTGTTGCTGCTACTGTTGCTGCTGCTTTCTGCTTTAGATGAGTGAAGGGAAGGAGGCTGGGGATCTGCCAGTTTGATATCAACATCATCTGGGTTCACGTGAATTTGCAGTTGTTAAAATGGGGTCATATGGGATAAAAGTTTGAAAAGCACTATGCTAGAGTATTCCAAAGTGGAGACATTCACCTGCTGTACCTCACATTTCTGGGCCCGAACCATGATACTGATTACTGTTTTCTGTACAATCATGTCTGTTGCCTACCGCGGAGACTGTGTGAACTACATTGTTATCATGACCAGGTAAGAGAATTCCCTTCACCAAGGCACAAGTTGCAGAGAGATTGCTTGATTTTGTGCATCATCTCTCTGTTACAGAGAAATATCTCCTCTTTGTGGCCCGAGAGGTCTGGATGTACAGGAGCAGGATATGGAGGTATTCCATTGTTGCTCTAGGTCAGTGGTTCACAACCCAGTCTTTTGAAACCCCCAAACTAGTCAGGTTTTCAGGATATCCACAATGAATATGCATGAAATAGATCTGCATACAATGGAAGCAGTACACGCAGATCTATCTCATTCATATTCATTGTGGATATCCTGAAAACCTGACTGGCCGGGGGGGGGGGGGGGGTCCCAGAGGACTGGGTTGAGAACCACTGCTCTAGGTCCTGGAGGTACTCAGATCAGAAATGCCTTTCTCTTCTCAGGATTTGCATTGCTCTGAGGATGGGTTACCCTCTTTGGAATCTGAAACTACTGCTACTGTTGCTGCTACTATTAATAGTTTTTATAGCGCTATAAGACTTATGCAGTGCTGTACATATACATGTAGAAAGACAGTCCCTACTCATCAGAGCTTGCAATCACAAAGAAGACAGACAATACAATAGCTGAGAACAGGGGAAAGGAAAGGAGAACAAGGGATCAGGATCCAAAAGCAGCCTCCAAGAGATAGGCATTAGCATGAATTTGAAAATGGGCAGAGATGGAGCCTAATGTACAGATTCAGGTAGTTTGATCCTTTTACCTTGCTGCTCTTTATGACTGGAACAAAGTCTAGAGTTAGCAGTGGAAGGAAAAGGTCATAGAAAGAAGCAAGCCAGAAGAAGAGCGGAGTTCACGAGGAGAGAGGAAAAATAATGAGGAGCAGTAGAATGAACACATTTATAGGTCAGAAGGAGAAGTTTGAATTGGATATGAAAACAGAAGGGGAGCCAATGAAGTGACGTGAGAAAAAGGGTTATACGAATGTAATGGGGCTGGCGGAAGATTAGCCGCACAGCTGAGTTCTGAACAGATTGAAGGGAAGAGAGATGACTCGGGGAGATCAGCAAGGAGGAGGTTTCAATAATCTAGACAGGAGGTGACTAAAGAGTGGATAAGTGTGTTCAGAAAGGAAGGGGATAATTTTGCTAATGTATTAGAGAAAGAAATGACAACAGGTTTTTGCAGTCAGTTGTATGTGTGTGAAGGAGAGGGAGGAGTCAAAGATGACCCCAAGGTTGCGGGTTGAAGAAACAGGAAGTAGAAGTGTTACCTACAGAGATAGGAAGGGGGAGGGGGGTTTAGGGGGAAAAATAAGTTCAGTTTTGGCCATGTTCAATTTCAAATGGCAATGAGACATCCAGGCAGCGATATCGGATAAAAAGGCAGAGATTCAGGTTGAGAGTGTTGGAGAAATATCAGGTGTAGAGAGAGATTTGAGTCATCAGCGTAGAAATGATTTGGAAAGCCATGGGAGGAGATGAGAGCACCAAGGGACTGAGTATAGAGAGAAAAAAGGAGAGGGCCTAGAATAGACCCTTGGGGTACACCTTCTGAGAGTGGGATGGCAGTACAGGAGGAACCATCAGAACAAACCATGAAAGAGTAATGGGAGAGATAAGAGAACCAGGACAGCACAGAGACCCTAAAACCAAGTGAGGACAAATGTTGAGGAGAAGGTGGTGGTCAACAAGTGTCAAAAGCAGCAGAAAGGTCAAGAAGAATGAGAACCGAGTAAAGGCCTTTGGATTTAGCCAGGAATAAGTCGCTGGAGACTTTGTCAAGAGCCATTTCGGTAGAATGTAAGGGACGAAAGCCAGATTGTAGTGGATCTAGAAGGGCTTGAGAGAAGAGAAATTCAAGGCAATGGCGGAGAAAGCACAGTTACTTACCTGTAACAGGTGATCTCTGGGAACAGCAGTAATTAGTCATCACATATGGGTACGTCGGCACCGACGGAGCCCGCGCGGGAAAGCTCCCCAGCTTTTCAGATTAAAAGCCTTTGGGGCCTCCCACTGCACATGCGCGCTGCCTTCCCGCCTTCCTGACCAGCTCTCGTCAGTTCGAGTTTAAAGCTGAGACAATAGAGAGAGAGGACAGGAAGATAGATAGATAGAGATACAACTCCTAGGGGAGGTGGGTGGGTTGTGATGACTAATTCCTGCTGTTCCCAGAGATCACCTGTTACAGGTAAGTAACTGTGCTATCTCCAGGAACAAGCAGGAATAAGTCATCACATATGGGGACTCCCTAGCTAAGATGCCTGGGAGATCCCCCTCCAAGGGTAAACCATCTTCGCATGGATCTCAGGCATCCATCCAGGGAAGGTGGGCAGGAGTTGTTTAAGTATGGAACAGGTGTTTGAGGACAGCCTGACCAAACAAGGCATCCCGGCGGGAGTCCTTGTCCAAGCAGTAATGGGCTGTGAAGGTATGAACCGAGGCCCAAGTGGCTGCTCGACAGATCTGATCTATGGAGACAGAGTGAAGATGAGCCATAGAAGTGGCCATGGCTCTCACATTGTGAGCTGTGACATGGCCCTCCAGAGAAATGTTCTTACTCTGGTAAGCGAAAGAAATACACTGAGCGATCCAATTGGAAAGTGTACGCTTGGTGACTGGAAGTCCCAAATGAGAAGGATCAAAAGCCACGAAAAGTTGGGAAGACTTTCGATGTGGTTGAGTCCTGTTGAGGTAAAAGGCAAGAGCTCTTTTACAATCCAGAGTATGAAGGTTCCTCTCTGCACTGGATGCATGAGGAGCCGGGAAAAAGACAGGTAGATATACCTCTTGATTAAGATGAAAAGGCGAGACCACTTTGGGCATAAAGTGGGGATTCGTCCTAAGGACCACCTTATCATGATGAAACCTAGTATAAGGTGGATGAGCCACTAAAGCCTGCAGTTCACTGATGCGGCGAGCCGAAGTGACTGCAATAAGGAAAACAACCTTCCAGGAAAGAAATTTGAAGGAGGTAGAGTCCAAAGGCTCAAAAGGTGGCTTCATAAGCTGACCTAGAACTAGGTTCAAATCCCATGCTACCGGAGGAGGTCGGATGGGAGGTTTAGTTAGAGTCAGGCCTCTCATGAAACGTGCAACAAGAGGATGAGAGGAGACAGGTTGTCCATTTATAGGTTTTAAGGATGCTGCAATAGCACTCAAATGGACCCTTACTGAATTCGTCTTAAGGCCTGCATTTGAAAGATGCAGGAGATAGTCCAAGAGGGAATTCAAAGGAAGTGCTAGAGGGTCAAGACCCTGCTGAGCACACCAAATGGAAAAACGTTTCCATTTGAAAGCATAAGAACGCCTCGTGGAAGGTTTCCTAGAGGCATGAAGGATATCTGTCACAGGTTGAGAAAGATTAAAGTCTTGAAGACTTAGGCCTTCAGTAACCAAGCTCTGAGATGTAGGGATTTGGGGTTTGGGTGCCACAAAGTCCCCTCCTCCTGAGACAGAAGGTCTGGCGCAGCTCCCAGGTCCAGGGAGGATCCCTGGGAGAGATGCAGAAGTAGAGGGAACCACACCTGGCGTGGCCAGCGGGGAGCTATGAGGATCATAGTCCCGTGATCCCTCTGGAGCTTGAACAGAGTCTTGGATATTAGAGGAATGGGTGGAAAGGCATAGAGGAATTCCTGACCCCAATGCAGGAGGAAGGCATCGTGGGCCTGAGCTCCCTGACACTGAGTTCTGGAACAGAACCGGGGAAGTTTGGCATTCCACGGACTTGCAAAGAGGTCTATGTCCGGGGTCCCCCATTCCTGAAAGATTCTGCGTATCTGGTCCATATGTAGGGACCATTCGTGTGGAAGCAGAACTCGACTGAGTCTGTCTGCACGAGAGTTTTGAACTCCTGGAAGATACACTGCAAGAAGGTGAATTTGATGCTCTCTGGCGAAGGCCCATAATCTGAGAGCTTCGTTGCAAAGCGACAGAGAGCCTGTCCCTCCTTGTTTGTTTATATAGAACATGGCTACCTGATTGTCTGTCTGAACTAGGACAGTCAGGTTGACAAGGAGGGTATAGAAGACCTTGAGGGCAAGGTAAATTGCTCGCAGTTCCAGGAGGTTGATATGAAGGGTGGCCTCCTGTGGAGACCAAGTGCCCTGAGTGGAGAGGTTCTGAAGATGAGCTCCCCACCCTGTCTGGGAGGCATCTGTTGTGAGGGTTGCTTGGGGCAACAAAGGTTGGAAGGGGGCCCCCAACAACAGATTCTTGGTGGATGTCCACCATTGGAGGGACCAAAATAGACGGCTTGAGGTGAGTATTTGGTCGGAGAGCGCTCCAGATGCTTGAGTCCACTGGGTGGCCAAGGTCCATTGAGCTGCTCTCATATGCAGACGAGCGTAGGGCACCACATGTACCGTGGAGGCCATGTGGCCCAGAAGTCGCAGCATTTCCCGGGCTGTCAAATTATTTATTATTATTTTTTTTTTTTTATTAACAATTCTTATATACCGCACTATTAGACATCAGCGCGGTTTACATTGAACAAAAAACATCCGACAATTTACATATGTCTGGTCATTACATTTAACAGGAAGTATAACTTGGCGAAATAGGGGAAACTAAATACAATGAGGGTTATCTGATAAATGACTGCTGGACTGAGCTTGGGAGGCCAAACTCAGCAGGCGTTGGGCCCTGACCTGAGGCAGGTAGGCCCTTGCAGTGATGGTGTCTAACTGGGCCCCTATGAATTCGAGAGACTGAGTAGGGATTAGTTGAGACTTGGGAAGGTTTACTACCAGTCCTAGATACTGCAGAAGACGCCTTGTGCGGTCCAGGGAAATTTGGGCCTGGGACTGAGAGGGAGCTCGGATGAGCCAGTCGTCCAGGTATGGGAATATGAAAATTCCCAGGCCTCTTAGAAAGGCAGCTACGACTGCCATGCATTTGGTGAACACTCTTGGAGCAGAGGCTAGACCGAAGGGGAGTACTCTGTACTGGAAATGTTTTCCCTGAAACAGAAATCGAAGGTATTTTCTGTGGGATGGGTGGATGAGTATGTGTGTATACGCATCCTTTAGGTCTAGAGAACAAAGCCAATCCTGACTCTGAAGGTATGGAAGGAGAATGCCCAGAGAAAGCATTTTGAATTTCTCCTTGAAAAGAAATTTGTTCAATTCTCTCAGATCCAGAATTGGTCTGAAGCCCTCTGTCTTCTTTGGTATTAGAAAATAAGGGGAGTAGAATCCCGTCCCCTGTTGAAGAAGAGGAACCTCCTCTATTGCCCCCTGGGCAAGGAGGGAGGAGACTTCCTGACCCAAGAGGGCCAGGAGAGATGGGGGAGAATTGAACTGCCTCACCATAGTATAAGGAGGAAGGTCGGAAAAATGGAGTTTGTAACCCTCTCTGATGATAGAGAGGGTCCATTGCTCTGATGTAATTTGCTCCCATCTGGGAGCAAAGTGAGCTAACCTTCCGGGTATGGTGAGGGGCTCTGGTTGTTCTAGAGCCAGAAAAGTTAAGTTCTCCAGGGGCAAGTCAAAACCCCTGAGGGGGTGGAGCCTGCTGAGGCGTAGCAGACGCCGCAGGCTTTGACCTTGCCTGTTTAGGTTGCTGACGTTTAGCAGCAAAACGAGGCTGAGAGGATTGTTGGCCAGTATTTGTGGAAAATCTGGACTTCTTGTAATAAGGCCTCTTAAAAGACTTCTTCTTGGCAGGAGTGGAGGTAGACTTAGAAAGTCTATCTAAGGTGGCATTTTCTGCGTCCATTTGAGTGGCCTTAATTTGCCACTCCTCACCAAATAAGTTCTCACCTGTACAGGGCAGATTTCGTAAGCCATCTAGGACCCAAGGTTCTAGATCAGAAGCCTGGAGCCAAGCAAGACGTCGGGCTGCTATAGCAATGCCCGAAGCCCTACCAGCACCCTCAAAGGAATCAAAAGCTGCCCTGTTGGAGAACTTTGAAATATCCAAAAGGTGTTTCACTAAGGAAATGAACTGCTCCCTCTTATCCTCAGGGATAAAGGGGGCAAAATGCCGAACCTTTAGAGCGATTTCACTGAGAAACATGCCCATGTAAAGACTATAGGAATTAATCCTGGCTATAAGCATAGTAGCCTGGAAAATTTTCCTGCCAAAAGAGTCTAGAGT
The DNA here is from genome assembly GCA_033557465.1 of Ichthyophis bannanicus. NCBI lineage: Eukaryota > Metazoa > Chordata > Amphibia > Gymnophiona > Ichthyophiidae > Ichthyophis > Ichthyophis bannanicus. The sequence goes on from JAWIIG010000069.1 coordinate 284,683, forward strand.
CTTATATTCTCGCCCTGGAGGAGTAGAAGAGTGCCTTTTGGTACTCTTTATCTTCTTCATTGCAGACTTCACCACAATAGAATGGTGAGGCAACTGAGTTTTTTGGAAACCAGGAGAAGGGGGGACACGGTACATGGTGTCCAACCTGCGAGAAGAAGGAGACAATGTTAGAGGAGCCTCCCATAAGTCCATCAAGTGTTCTTGAAGGATTTCATGGATAGGCAGGGTAACTGCCTCTTTAGGAGACTTAGAGTATCCTAAAATATCCAGTTTCTTTGATCTGGGTTCCTTTTCAGAGGATGAAGCAATAGAAAGACCTTTAGTCATTTCTATGATGAAGTCCTGAAAGGACAAATCCTCTGGTGGAGACATTCTCCTTTTAGGAGAAGAAGGCTCCTCAGGAAGATCAAGGGAGAACTCATCAGAATCATCAGAGGAGTTAAAATCCTCTGAAGAAGCAGAGTATCCTCTATGTGCTTCCAACGCACGATACGCATACCGTTCGGTATCGACATCGGGCGTACCGGGTATGGGATCGGTACCGGGCAAAAGCCTGGATCCGGCATGCGGAACCGATCTGCGTTTGGAAGACGATGGCCTCGGTTCCGGTATGGAAGCCATTACCGGAACCGGACCCGGTACCGCTGGCTGCGGTACCGAGGGCGTAGCAGCATTAATAAAAGCCAGAATGGCCTGCTGCATGACTTGGACAGTATTGCCCATAGACGCCACTGCTGCCTGGATGTCGGTACCGGTATGGGCCGGTACCCCAGAGCAGTACAACAGGTGATCTGTCGAGGCCGCGCCATCGATGTCAACCTGTGACCCCATGATTGCTTTGGAGGCCGGAGCCTCCCGCCGGGGTTTTTGGCCTGGGCAGAATCCTCGAACTCAGAATTGAGAGCCTCTCGATCTTTAGAAAGAGATTTGCTTTTAGAGGATTTGCCCACTGGAGTTTTGGTTACCTGAGATCCATCCGGAGAGGAAGACCTGGATGACTGTGATGCTTCTGAAGGAAACAGCACATGGAACTTGTTGGCCCGGTTCTGCAATCCACGTTTCGACATCTGGGAGCAGGATGGGCAGTCCGGTATGGAATGGTCAGGTCCTAAACATTTAAGACACCATTCATGGGTGTCTGTAAGAGGAATGACAGCACTGCACTTGGTACACTTTTTAAAACCAGGAACTGGCTTCTCCATGAGGAGAATTTGTGTAGGCCTGAAGGCCTAACAAAGTACCAAGCTGTGCTGAAGAAAAGAAAAATTTATTTTTTTTTTTTCCAAAAGAAAGAAAGAGAGACCGGCAGTACCGGTTTCAGAATGGGGAAGGCAGGTACGCGGTCTAAAGAAAACAATAAAATTAACAATTTCTTCAGCGGTGACAGGAACACGACCTGCTGGCTCCGCGGAAAAAAAAGAAACTGACGAGAGCTAGTCAGGAAGGCGGGAAGGCAGCGCGCATGTGCAGTGGGAGGCCCCAAAGGCTTTTAATCTGAAAAGCTGGGGAGCTTTCCCGCGCGGGCTCCGTCGGTGCCGACGTACCCATATGTGATGACTTATTCCTGCTTGTTCCTGGAGATCTGCATGTTTAAGAAGTTTGAAAACGAAAAGAAGGGAGATGGGTCGATTAGGACAACTAGGGTGAAGTGAGGGTTTCTTGAGGAGAGATGTGACCATAGCATGCTTGAAGGCTGCTTGGGCAGTTGCAGTGGAGAGCAGTAGGCTGAGAATATGAGAGATGGAAGGGATGACAGAGGAGGAGATGTTGTTAAGGAGATGGGTGAGGATAGGAACAGGCAGTGAGTTTAGAAGAGGAAAGGAGTGATTTCCTCTTTAGAGATTTTAGAGGAGGATGAAAGTATAGTAGCAGATTGAGGTGAAGAGTTTGTATTGAAGAGGGAATGAAGCTGATCTTGTGGGGAATTGGAGTGTAATTTTGTGGACTTTGTCATGGAAATAATTGGCTAAGGTTTGGGCAGAAAGGGAAGGAGGGGTCAGGCGGAGGTGCCTTAAGAAGAGAGTTGAAAAGATACTGTGAGGGTCAGAGGCAAGAGACTTGGTCAGATGGACATAGTAGTTTTGCTTGGCGAGTGCTATGGCTGATTGGAAGGAGGCAAGCATGAATTTTGAAGTGAAGAAAGTCAGGGTACGGGATTTGAGCCAGATGTGCTCAGCTGAGTGGGCAAAGGAGAGTGGTTAACGGGTAGCTGAAGATAGCCAGGGCTGAGTTATAGTGCGCCTCACAGGATGTGGCATGGATGGAGCTAGAGCAGAGGGAGTGTGCAGTATTATAGGAAGCTACAGCCTCATCAACAGTATTAGAAGACAAGATGGAGGAAAGAGGTAATGAGACAATAGTGGAGAGAGCCGATGAATCAATAGCATGAAGATTTCTAAAAAGGTGTGATTGAGGCGGAGAGTGATGAAGAGTGAAGCTTAGTAGGTGATGGTCAGATAAGGGAAGAACTGAGGTACCGAAATTAAAAGGGTAAGCAATTAGAGAAAAAAACTAGGTCAAGACAGTGACTGTGCTGATGTGTGGGGGCAGTAGAGCAAAGCTGGAGATTGAATGAGGAGGTAAGGGAAAGGAGCTTTAGAAGCATGAGGGTCAGAAGGGTTATCAACATGAATATTAAAGTCACCAAGAATAAGGGAGGGGGAGGATGAGTCCAGAAAGAAGGAAAGCCACGAGTCAGTCAGTGAGAAAAGTAGAGGTGAATTTGTCAGGGGGTTTATAAATAGCAACTATCCGGAGAGGTAAGGGATTAAAAAGGCAGATGGAATGGACTTCAAAGGAGGAAAAGGAGTGAGACCTTGATATAAAGAGGGGTTGAAATTGGCAGGAAGGAGAGAGAAGAAACCCAACACCACCACCACGGCCAGTGCATCTTGTGTAGAATGGGGACAGTGTGATGCGCAGAGCATGAGCTCTTTTACCAGCTGTTCGCCCTTGTGATTCATCAGGCCATTTGAACAGAGCAGCATCAACAGCCACCTGTTGGTTTTATTGTTCAATGAGTTACCCTGCACAGATAGCTATATCTCAAGGTTTTCAGTGCTCCTATGGGCTCGGTCTTCTGACCTGGAACTTGTGCTGACTTGCTGGGAAATATCTACTTCTCCTGTGCAACAAAGTTTTTGGTTTGAGAAAATTCCTTTGTAGATGTAGAACCAGCTTATGGATTTTGATGGGCTGTGATTGAGTGATTTGGGAAAGCACCTTTGGGCAGGCTATCTGACATCCAGTTATGGATCTATAAGTATCTCTATGCTCTATTTCCTCTGAAAGCTTCCCTTACAAAGGGCATTCAGTGAATATGTCCATTTCTTATGGACTGTATTTTGGCTCTCTGTGCTGCTGTATTAATCAGCTTCAAATTAAAAAATTTGGACCTAACTTGCCTGTTAGGGAGATCTGAAAAGGGAATACCGAAGACCTTTTTTTTTCGTGGTCTTAGCTGCATTTTATCAATGGTTCTTTTTTCCTGGCATGGGTTAACTTTTATTTCATATTTGCTTTTTGTGTGGCCTGGGTTATCTTCTTCTTTTTTTTTTTTTTTTTTCCTTCCAGTGATTCTTTTTTTTTTCCTCAGCCATTCTTTTCACAGTGTCTGTCTTAATTTTTTTTTCTTTTTACCCTGTTGAACCTTGCTAGCATGCCAGGGAACCATTGCTGTGTCTCTGGATACTGTTGCTACCTCTGGGATGAGGATTAGAGCTTGATTTTTGCGGCATTGTCAGGACATCATGCCACTCCTGGTATCTTCTCTGTCTGCCCTTTCTATCCACAGGGCAGGTGGCCCTCTGGGGGGTCATGTGTAGGAGAGCAGAGGTGAGGAGGCTTCAGACTCTGTCCAGTGGGACACCAGGGTTCCCTTGCTGCTGGGTTTGAGAAGCAGCTGCTGAAACAGCTTTCTGTTTTTATTTTTTTGTTTTGTTTTTGTTTTGGGGGGGGGGGTTTCTTGCTGCTTGGCAACTTGTCTTTGCAAGGGTCAGATGCCAAGGGCCCTTGAGCGCCTCTGTCATGGACAGTGAAGAAGGTCAAGGCCCTTGCACTCCTCCGTTCCTCCGAGAGCTCTGTCTTATTACCTATGGGGTTTGGTTGAGGAATTCAAAATATCCTTTTCACCAGTTGGTAAGTCTGAGGAGGATGGAGCAATTCCCCTGACAGAGGGCTGGGATCTTGGTGATCCACGTTTTTCAAAACTAACCCTTTCAGAGTGCAATGGCGACTTTACATGTGGTAGAGCCTGCTGTCAGATAAGGTTAGCAGATGGGCCTCCCTTTTTCCTTAGGGTATCTGGTGTCCTGCTGCATTCCATTTTACCTGATCTGTGCAGCAGCACAAAGGGTTTTAGAGAAAAAGCCCCTGAGCTGGGCCCTAAGAGATATTGTTTTCGGTTGTGCCTTTGGCCCAGGGTGAGCAGGATCAGCCTTTCAGGCTCCCTAGAATGGGAGCCCTGTCACGATTGTGTCAAAGTGCAAGTCCATCCCTTTGGAGGGAGGCACTGTGCTCAAGCAGGCTCAGATTCAGAGAGTCATGGCCCTTCTTAAGAATGCCTTTGTATCCACCATCGTGGGCTCGCCTAATGACAAACCAGCCACTCCGACAATCTGGAGGTTACAAAGTTGGAAGCATAAGTGGCCAGTGCCCCTATCAGTCTTGATCAGTCTCTCCTCCAAGTCCATGTCAGTGGTGGTAATGTCCCAATGATAGCCCTTAGAACAAAAGAACATAAGAGATGCCATACTGGGTCAGAACAAGGTCCATTAAGCCCAGTATCCTGTTTCCAACAGTGGCCAATCTAGGTCATATGTACCTAGCAGTTTCCCCAAAATACACAGGTTCCACAATGCTTCCACATTTATGACAATTCATAAGAACATATAACATCATAAGATATGCTATACCAAGGTCCATCAAGCCCAGTGGCCACTGTTGGAAACAAGATAATCTAGGTCATACGTACCTAGCAGTTTCCCCAAAAGACACAGGTTCCACAATGCTTGTACTGGGTCAAGCATGATATCCTGGGTCCCTTCTTAATAATGGTTTATGGACCTTTCCTCCAGGAACTTGTCCAAACCTTTTTTAAACCCAGCTAAACCAACAGCCTTTACTACATCCTCCGGTAACAAATTCCAGAGTTTGATTACACATTGAGTGAAAAAATATTTAATCTTATTAGTCTTATATAGTTTACCCTGTGGCTTCATTGCATGCCCCCTAGTCTTTCTATATTCTGATAATGTAAACAGTCGATCTACATTTACCTGTTCCACTCCGTTCATTAATTTATAGACTTCTATCATATCTCCCATCAGCCGTCTCTCTTTTCCAGGTTAAAGATCCCTAACCTTTTTAGCCTTTCTTCATAGGGGTATCTTTCCATCCCCATTACCATTTTGGTGGCTCTTCTCTGAACCTTTTCTAATAATGCTATATCCTTTTTAAGATACGGCGACCAGAGTTGCACACAATATTCAAGGTGCGGTCGCACCATGGAATGATATAGAGGCATTATAGTAACTTTTGTTTTGTTTTATTTTCCATTCCTTTCCTTATGATACCTAGCATTCTATTTGCTCTCTTGGCCGCCACTGCATACTGGGCCGAGGGTTTTAACATGTTATCCACAAAGATGCTTAAATCCTTTTCGTGGGTGGTGGTTCCTAATGTGGAGGATCGTGCAACCATAGTTTGGGTTGTTCTTCCCTAGGTGCATAACTTTGCACTTGTCCACATTATATTTCCTCTGCCATTTTGATGCCCAGTCTTCCAATTTATCAAGATCCTCTTGCAATTTTCCACAATCCTCTTGGGTTTTAACAACTTTAAATAGTTTTGTCTCATCTGCAAATTTGATAACCTGAATCGTTATTCCCTTTTTTAGGTCATTTATGAATATGTCAAAAAGCAGCGGACCCAGCACAGATCCCTGGGGTACACCACTATTCACTTTTCTCCATTGGGAAAATTGGCCATTTAGCCTTACCCTCTGCTTTCTATCTTTTAACCTGTTCCTGATCCACAATAGTACACTGTCTCCTATCCCATGACTCTTTAGTTGTGCCAAAAGTCTCTGATGAGGGACCTTGTCAAAGGCTTTCTGAAAGTCCAGATACACTATATCAACTGACTCACCTTTGTCCACCTGTTTATTCACACCTTCAAAAAACATTAACAGATTAGTAAGACAAGATCTTCCTTGTCTAAAGCCATGTTGGCTGTCTCCCATTAGGCCATTACTATCTACATGCTGAGTAATTTTATTCTTTATGATGGTTTCTACCATTTTTCCCGGTACTGACTTGAGGCTCACCGGTCTGTAGTTTCCCAGATCACCCCTGGAACCCTTTTTAAAAATTGGCGTTACATTGGCAATCCTCCAATCTTCAGGTATTAGAGATGATTTTAATGAAAGTTCACAAATTACTAATAGCAGGTCGGCAGTCTCATATTTCAGTTCTTTCAACACCCTTGGATGTATACCATCCGGCCCAGGTGATTTGCTACTCTTCAATTTTTCTAATAGTTGTAATACATCTTCCCGATGTATCGATATTTCCTTCAATTCTTCCGCACCTTTAAATACCACTAAAGTCATGGGTAACATCCCTACATCTTCCTCAGTAAAGACCGAAGCAAAGAATTCATTCAGTCTCTGCGCTATCGCCTTGTCGCCTCTTAGTGCCCCTTTAACCCCTCTATCATCTAATGGACCAACTGACTCTCTCACAGGTTTTTTGCTACAAATGTACTTGAAAAAGTCTTTTATTTTGCGTTTTTGTTTCTGCAGCAAGCTGCTTCTCAAATTCTCCCTTTGCCTGCCTTATCAATGCCTTGCATTTGACTTGCCAGTGCTTGTGCTGTTTCCAGGTTTCGTCGTTTGGCTCTTTTTTCCATTTCCTGAAAGATGCTTTTTTTGGCAACAACAGCCTCTCTGACTTCACCTTTAAACCATGCTGGCAGTTTTTTGGGCTTCCTTCCACGTATCTTAAAGCGGGGAATACAGCTGGTCTGGGCTTCCAAGATAGTATTTTTCAACAACACCCAAGCTCGATGTAAGTCTTTAACCTTTGCAACTGCTCCTTTTAGTTTTTTCTTAACTATTTTTTCCTCATTTTATCATAGTCTCACTTTCAAAAGTTAAAAAGTAGTACTGTGGATTTCCTTATTATCCCTCCTCCATTAATTAAATCAAATGTGATCATGCTATGATCACTATTGCAAAGTGGCCCCAACACCCTTATCTCTTGCACTAGATCTGATGTTCCACTAAGGACTAGGTCTAATATGGCTTCCCCTCTGGTCGGTTCATGAACCAGCTGCTCAAAGAAGCAGTCATTTATTTCATCTAGGAACGTTATCTTCCTAGCATGTCCTACCGTGACACTGACCCAGTCGATACCGGGGTAATTGAAATCACCCATTATTATTACTGCACTGTAACTTTTGTTAGCTTCCTTGATTTCTTTGAGCATATCATCATCCATTTGTTCATTCTGGCCAGGCGGTCGATAGTACACCCCCACTACCATCGCCTTCCCCTTTTTACATGGAATTTCAATCCATAGAGATTCTACAGAAAATTTTGTTTCCTGCAAAACTTTAATCCTTTCTGACTCAATACCCTCTCTAACATAGAGCGCAACCCCTCCACCAATTTGATCAGCTCTATCATTACGAAATAGTTTGTACCCAGGTATCACAGGGTCCCACTGGTTGCCCTCCTTCCACCATGTCTCTGATATTCCAATCATATCTAACCTCTCATTTAGTGCTATATATTCTAACTCTCCCATCTTATTTTTTAGACTTCTAGCATTTGCATACAAGCATTTTAGAGACTGTATTTTATTCATATTAATCTGGCTATTGGTAGGCATGGGTAATTTATGATCTTTAAGCTCTGTCTGCTCCATACTCAAGGGCATTTGGGCTACTTTACTCTTTTTTGGAACCTCTCTGCTTTTAGTAGTATCCTTCAAGGATACATTCTTCCGAACCATGCGCTCTTGGGTGACTGTCGGCTTTACCGTCGAATGAGAGCTCTTCAAGCTGCGACGTCGCTCTGTGCCACCGTGAGCACGTCACCGAGAGTCGCCTCCTGCAGCCGAACATGCTCCGGTACCAGAGACTCAGAGCAGCGGGCTGTCGCACCATGGGAGCCTGTGTAAAGGTGCGCCGATTCAGGAGCACTCCCCCGCGCCGTCCAGGGAGAAGGATCCCTTTAAAGAAATAGACTTTTTTTTTTAAGGGGTATCCCAAAAATCAAACAAACTTAAAGGGCCAAACCAAAATGGACTGGAACACACAAAATTAAGGACTTTATAATCTAGATTCCTAACTAATTTGTCCCTTACTCGTTTTTCTAGTGAGCCCAGCACCTAGGCTCACTACGTCCTCCTGCTGCATGGAGACTGGACACACTGGGCTGATGTGAGATTCCAGCATGCTACATCCAGTGATGTCACGAGTTTGACATGCCCAGTCTCCAAGCTGCAGGAGGCAGTACACAACCCAGAGGTGGAGGACTAAACTGGAGGAACGATAAGGAACTGAAATATTTGCTTCTCAAGATCAAGGAACAGTATTAAAATGGGCCTGTACCTTAATGTAAAGGAGACAAAGATCCTGACACTGGTAAAACCAATAAGTTCATCATTGATGGAGAAGAAATTGAAATAGTGGACAACTTTAACCTGCTTGCATCATCAATAAAGAAAAGACGAGCAGTCAATAAATCAGATGACGTATTGCTCTTGGCGGAATGGCTATGAAGGACCTACACAAGATTCTTAAGGGCTGAAATGTCTCTCTCCATATAAAGATTTGACTTGCCCAAGCCATGGTATTTTCAATGACATCTTATGGATGCAAAGTTGGACAATGTTTATATTTATTAAAACTTGTTATACCGCTCAATACCGTAGGCATAAAAAAGATAGACAGGAAGAAAATTGATGCCTTTGAATTATGGTGCTGGTAAAAAAAAAACCCCACAAACAAAAACAAACAAATAAACCACATACTATATATACCATGGACTGGACAAAGAACAAACCAGTCAGTACTAGAGGAGATCAAACCAAAGCTTTCTTTCGAAGCTCAGATAAGACTTCGACTTTCATACTTTGACACATCATGCGAAGACAGAGATCATTAGAGAAAGACATCATGCTTGGCCAGGTTGACGGTCAACGCAAAAAAGAGGAAAGCCAGCAATGAGATGGATCGCTACAACAGCAGCTATGGATGCCACTCAACAATGAGCCGCCCGACTGAAAAGAGAACACAGTTTAGTACAGCAATCCAGAGGGTTGCCGTGAGTTGACGCCGACTCGACAGCACAACACCACTAACAGCTTTACTACATCCTCCAGTAACAAATTCCAGAGTTTGATTATGTGTTGAGTGAAAAAATATATTTTCTCTTATTAGTCTTAAATTGGTTCATTGTGAGACGTGGAGTAGCCGCCTAGTGGTTAAAGCACTGGCCTCGTAACCAGGAGACCAGTGTTCGATTCCCACTAGCACTCCTTGTGGAAGTCACTTAACCCTCCATTACTTTGGAAGAAAGGCCTAGAAATCTACTTCTGCTCACAGAAAACCTAGGAGCTGCTGGGTTGCCAGGAGTCAGCACTGACTTGAAAACACACTTTGTATTGCATTGCCTTGCAGTTTTAAAACGGGTTACATTGTAGCTTCATTGCATGCCCCCTAGTCTTTCTACTTTTTGATTGGGTAAACAAAGATCAGTTGTTTACTCCTACTCCATTCTGGATTTATAGACCTCTATCATAACTCCCCTCAACTGTCTCTTTTCCAAGTTGAAGAGCCTAATATTTAAAGCCTCTCCTTTATAGGGTTATCCTTCCATCCCCTTTATCATTTTGGTGGCTCTTTCTATGTACCTTTCCTAATTCTGCTATATCCATTATAAGATATGGTGATCAGAATTGAAAACAATATTCAAGGTGTGGTTGCACCATGGAACAATACAGGAGGCATTATAATATCCTTTGTTTTATTCTCCATTCCTTTCCTTATGATTCCTAGCATTCTATTTGCCTTCTTGGCTGCACACTTGGTAGAGGGTTTCAATGTATTATCCATGATGACATCTAAATTTTTTTTCTGGGTGGTGGTTCCTAATGTGGAACCTTGCATCGTGTAACCATAGTTTGGGTTGTTCTTTCCTAAATGCATAACTTTGCACTTCTCCAAATTAAATTTCATCTGCTATTTGGATGTCCAGTTTTCCAATTTATCAAAAGTCCTCTTGCAATATTTCACAATCCTCAAACAACTTTGAATAATTTTGTCTCATCTGCAAATTTGGATCACCTCACTTGTTGTTCCCATTTCCAGGTCATTTATGAATATGTTAAAAAAGCAGTGGGCCCAGCACAGATCCCTGGGGTACTCCACTATTCACCTCTCTATTGAGAAAAGTGGCTATTCCGCCCCACACTCTGCTTTCTGACTTTTAATCAGTTCCTGATCCAGAACAGTACACTGTCTCCTATCCCATGACTTTTTAATTTTGCCAACAATCTCTCATGAGAGACCTTGTCAAAGGCTTTCTGAAAATCCAGATACACCTGTTTATTCACACCTTCAAAAAATATAACAGTTTAGTAAGAAAGATCTTCCTTGGCTACATCTATGTTGGCTATCTACATGTTCGGTAATTTTATTCTTTATAAAAGCAAACAGAAGCGCTGTGAGCAAGAGTCAAACCTGCATGGGATATCCCATTGGATTTTGAGTCTAACACCTTAACCACTCACTCACTCAGTCATCTCAGTCTATAAATATTAAACTGAAAAACTCAAAAGAGCTCATAACTTAATAACCAATAATTCAACTTTGCAACAAACATGGGCATTGTTCTCTTACCAGAACAATGCAATCCAAAGGCAGCAGGCTTCCCAACCTCTAATAGAAGTCTTTCAGGAAAGGAAATTTATCAGGTATGTACAATTTCTCCTTCCTTATCCTATTAGGCCACTCCAAATGAATGGGATGTATCCAAGCAGTCAGGTCCCAGGGTAGGAGGAAGACCCTCTGGACAGGACTGTCCTTCCGAATGCACCATCTGCTCCAGCTCCCACATGCAACCTATAGTGCATCACAGAGATGCTCAGTGACTACCAGGTAGCTGCCTTGCACATGTTCTCTGGAGACACAAGGTGGATTCTGCCCAGTTGGTGGTTTGTGGCCTAGTGAAGTGACCTTTGACTCCCTCCCGCATCTGCCTACCAACCAGAAGGCATGCCGACCCAATGGCCTCCTTAATCCAACTAGTGACAGAGGACTTGACTGCTGCAAGTTCTCTCCCTGGGCAGCCAACACAGACGAAGAGCCAACCAGAAGAAAGAATTGGTAACTTTCCAGGTACCTGATCAACAGCCTCCACACTTCCATTAGACATAGCAGGGGTCCTTCACAAGATCATCTGCCAAGGAGGAGGGCAGAATGACAGTCTGGTAAAGATGAAAGGAGGATAGCACTTTTGGAAAAAACAATAGCACAGACTGCAAGGAAACAGAAGCCACCAAAATTTCCAAGAAAATCTCCCTGCAGGACAAGGCCAGCAGTTCTGACACCCACCTAGTAGATGTTATAGTCACTCAAACAATTCCTTAAGGGCCAAATCCTTGTGAGAAATCTTGAATAGACTCCAATGGAGTCACCTTCAGCGTCTTCAGCCCCAGAGAGGTTCCACTGAGGACAATCAGACATAGCAGGAGGTGAATCTGTTTTGCTCCTTGAGGAAGCGGGAGAGATCGGGTGCACTTCTAAATATATCCCTTGGAGGCGATCCTTTCAGCACACCAGGGTCACCATCTGAACTTTGAGAGAATTGAAGGCTAAGCACTGATCCACATCAGACTAAAAAGGACAAAGCTACTACTTTGTCCACCTACCTGGCCTTCAGAAAAAGAGAAAAATGCCATCTCTCGAAAATCCTCTAGACTCTAACCTAAGCCAAGGATGTAGAGGCCCTTCAGGCTTTAAGCAGGGTATACACTACAGAGCAGTCCTTCTTAGACAGCCTACTTCTCTCCAGGGTCAGGTCATGTAATAGATCAAAATATGTAAATAAGTTCATCTGTTATTTAACAAGTTGTCTATTATTTAACAAGTTTTACCATATTTAGTCATTCATGATTAATGTATTTAGCAAATTTGTACCAAGTTAACAAATGTTCCATGTAAAACAGCTAAATTGTACCTAGTTAACAAATGTTCCATGTAAAACAGACTTGTAAATCTGTTCATTCCTTGTTCATTGTAAACCGCACCTGATCTGTGGAAGGTAGCGGTATATAAGCAACTGTTAAATAAATAAATAAAATAAATAAGCGAGAGAGTAATGGAGGATCCCAGTCCTATTACTACTGATCATTTGTATAGCGCTACAAGGCATACGTAGCACTGTACAGACACATGTAAGAGACAGTTTCTGCTCATCAAGTTTACATTCTCATCAAGACAAACACCACAACAGCTGAGGACAAGGATGCATCTAGGGGAATGGTAAGGAAACACATAGTAGACTAGGAAAATCAGGATTCAAAAGTGGCCTCTAAGAGGTGAATTTTCAGCCTGATTTGAAAAGGGCCGGAGATGAAGCCTGCCATACATCATTAGGGACCGTGCCATAGGAGACCCCTCTCCTGAAGTAACAAAATGGGAGGCCCCCAACCAATTCAAAAGATTCGCAAACCATGGCCTGCAAGGTCAATCGGAGTCCACTAGAATTACCAGGCTTGGGCAATCCACAAATTCTGCGCAGATGGCAGCTTACTATGGGCCATGAAGGGTGTCACGCAGCAGACCCTCTGGGAACAGAAGAAAATGTTTTAAACACAGAAAAAGTCAGGCATAAGCTGCAATATTTCGAGGAACCAGATAGAGGGAGCAAGAGGGACCTCCGAGAGACTGAGGAACCACGCCCCATAGGTCGTGAGGTAATGCCAGCCAACCTCCAATCAAGGAAGAGAGGAGTACCTCTTAAAGAGAGTCTGGAAGACTGGAGAGCAGAAGAAGCAGGACCAGGGGAAGAGGCAGGACCAGCAGAAGAAGTAGAATCGGAAGGATGGACAGAATGGACAGATCCAAGAGAAAGGGTTCTCCTCAGAGATAAGGAGAGAGGAGAAGGTGTGCTCTTCAAGGAAGAGAGGTGCAGGAAGAAGGCCAGTTCTGGGAAAGGAAGGGCTGAAGCAGTAGCCCTTGGACAGGAGTTTGGCAGAAGGCAGCAGCAGCCGCTGTGGCATGAAGAGAGGAGAAGGAGAGACAGCTCCATCAAGAGTGAGTGCTCTTCGTCCAGAGAGGCGAAGGCATTGCTGTGACTGCAGTAGAAAGCCAACTGAAGGACGGCTGGAGAACCTAAGGCCTATTGCTCAGGCGAGTCAGAATCCCAGCCGAGGCAGGCCTCAACCCTCACCTGGAGTAGAAAAGCCAAAGATAAAAGGTAACCCTTATTTTACTCGAAGCAGGTTTCAGACTGCTGGTATATGGGGAGGACAGGGAGCAGAGGAATACTGTCCATATAAAACTGCCTATGATACAACGTACAAGAAACGTTTATCAAATAAGAGACTTTTTAATGAGAAAGGTTTGCATGAAGCTAATGTAAAATCCTTTCAGAGGGAGGAGCGTTCTCAGTATAGGAGAGCACAGGACCGACGCCCTACGCTTAACCCTGAGCATTGGGAGGTCATACAAAAGTTATATAAGAAGCCTGACTACAATTTGCCAGAAACTACTGACTCAGTTTCAGAGGCTTCCGAATTGGAACCGATGCAAGTGGAATTTGCTAAAGAGCTTTCAGATACAGAAATGGACTGTAATTACTGCATGACAGGAAGCTTGGAGTCCTTGCCTAGCGTATAAGCTATAACTTGTGGAATAGAAAATGTTTGTTTTTGTACACCACTCTGTGAAGATAACAGTTTTGCTTTAAACTCATGTTTTACTTTTTCTTCTAACCTGAAGTAAGGACACTTGTGTTGATGTTATTGCCCAACCGTTTGAACCTTTGCAAGAAGGGGAAATAAATGCCTTTGTTTTCCCTCTACTCTGACCTTTGTGTTCTTTGAGATTTGGTAACAAGGAGGCTACCAGGCTAAAAGTCCCTGGGCCCTGTGAAACACTTGCCAAACTCAACCTTATATATTTTTGTGTCCAACCTACCTTGGTCTATTACCCTGCCAAGGTGGTGCATGTGACAAGGGAAAGACATAACACCCCCAAGATCACTCCTGAAGCAGAATCATCTTTGCACTATGATAAATTGGAATAGATGTCCAAATGGCTGAAGAAATTTAATGTGGACAAGTGCAAAGTTATGCACGTAGGAAAGAACAACCCAAACTATGGTTACATGATGCAGCAGCCAAGAAAGCAAATAGAATGCTAGGAATCATAAGGAAAGGAATGGAAAATAAAACATGGATATTATAATGCCTCTGTAGCGTTCCATGGTGCGACCACACCTTGAATATTGTGTGCAATTCTGGTTGCCATATAGGGAACATGCAATGAAACTATTTAACAGTTTTTCATACCGCTTTATCATTTCAGTCAAAGCGATTTACGTTGTAACTTAAACTTGGTAGTGTACATTAAACAGGGACATTGATAACTTGGATTTTTTTTCTGAGTTAATGGAGGGTTAAGTGACTTGCCCATTTAAAACTAATACTTTTTTTTTCACTCAATGCGTAATCACACTCTGAAATTCATTAACGGAGGATGTAGTAAAAACTGTCAGTGCAGCTGGCTTTAAAAAAGGTTTGGATAAGTTCCCGGAGGAAAGGTCTATAAACTATTAAAGAGAATCTGGGAAATCCACTGCTTACCCTGGGACAAGCATTGTGGAACCTATCGGGACTTGTGACCTGGATTGGCCACTGTGGGAAACAGGATGGCTTGATGGACCTTGACCTGACCTAGTATGGCATTTCTTATGCTAGGCATGAGGGCCGAGCTCCCCTCACCTGTATCCTCAGAGTCTTGACTCAGGAATGATGTAGTTGTGTATGATGTGTGCTGTGAACAGAGCAAGCACACAACACAGGTCTGTGATCTTGAGAGCCACTCTGGCACCATGAGATCCGCCTCATTTTTTGGCATACACCACAGCCATGTCATTGTCCGAGAACATCTAGACTGCTTTGCCCACTAGTAAAGGACTAAAGTGATCCAGAGCCAGGTGGATCACACTTGCCTCCACACAGATGATCACCCAGGAGGCCTCCTGAGGAGACCAAAGTCCCTAGGCCAACATGCCCAGGCAGTACACACCCAGGCCCTCTAGGCTGGCATCAGAGGAGAAAGCCAGAGCACTTTGGAAATCACCTGGATCCAGTTAAAATTTATCCAAACTTAACTTTCCTCACTTGTCATTCCTTAATCTAGACAGCTGCATTTTACATATTCCTGGACATAAGTTTGCTTCCTTAGAAGTTCATTCTTATGTACAGAGATATTACTAACATGTTAACTTATTACAACTACCTTGAGATTAGTATAACATCATTAAGTAAATTACAAGGTTCTCTGTATGTTATTCTTTTATACTATCATCCATGTTTGATGTATATGTTTACATTTATTGTAAACGGTTTTGATTAAAGGAAAATGTGGTATAAGAAACTCAAACCAATCAATCTGGTGCTTCTAATGTCATCCCAGCCATGATATGGCACCACAACTACCACCAAAACTGCTCCTTGATCTGGGGAAGAGGAAGAATCTAGTGGAATTGGGGACAGGGAGACCAATACATTAGTAGGTGCCTGTATGTCCTGTTTCTAGGAACCTAGATACCATAGATAGTCCCAGGCCTGTGGAGGAGAAGGATAAAGAGAAGTTCCGCTCTCCGCGGATTGATGCAGTGGTGTCTGCAGTCACTAAAAAGACCACTATACCGGTGGAAGGTAGCGCGGTTTTAAAGGATGTGCAGGATAGAAAGGTGGATGGCTTGTTGAAACAGTCCTTCGAAGCGGATGCATTGTCATTGCAGGCTTCCATTTGTGGAGCTTGGGTGGCAAGAACATGCCTCAGACGGTCACAACACTTACGTCAGTCGGCCGCTTTGGAATAGGACAGTTTAAGGGAGCTGGAGCGTCTAGAGTCAGGGTCGGCTTATTTGGCAGATGTACACTACAATCTGATCAGGGCCTTAGCAAATAGCATGGCTTCGCTTGTGGCCACCCGCAGATCTCTGTGGCTCAGAAATTGGGCGGCTGACGGATCTTCCAAGTCACAACTTAGTAAACTCCCATTTAAAGGGAAGTTGTTGTTTGGAGTATCTTGACAAGCTGGTAAAGAATTTAGGGGAGTCCAAGGGTGGAAGGCTTCCGGAGGACAAACTTAAGAAGAAAAATTCTCACCGGCCTTTCAGGGTCAGTTTAAAGATTTCAGGCGATTTCGGACTTCTCGTTTGGGTGGTTTCCAAAGGGGAAGATTTGCTTCTCGAGCGCAGGGGTTTCGTGGTTTTCGTGGAGCAAGTAGAGGATTCGCTGCAACCTCTGCAGGATCTGCATGGAAACCACAATGAAAGGAGGCGGGTCCAGGCAGTAAGCCAACCAATAGGAGGGCGGCTTCGGGAGTTTCTTTCTGCCTGGACCCAGATAACTTCCGATCAGTGGGTGCTGGAGATCATGCGCAAAGGTTATGCGCTGTATTTGGCAAGACCAATTCTAGATTTGTTTGTGATGTCCCCTTGCAGAGGGCAAACAAAGACTCTTGCAGTCTGCCAGACACTGGACTGACTCATGCAGGTGGGGGC
Source organism: Ichthyophis bannanicus (assembly GCA_033557465.1). NCBI lineage: Eukaryota > Metazoa > Chordata > Amphibia > Gymnophiona > Ichthyophiidae > Ichthyophis > Ichthyophis bannanicus. Next base: position 301,496 of record JAWIIG010000069.1, read on the forward strand.
CGTAGTACCGGTGCCGGTGGTGGAGTATGGAGTGGGACGGTACTCCATTTATTTTGTGGTGCCAAAGAAAGACGGAGCCCTCCGTCCTATCCTGGATCTCAAAGGCGTAAATCGCTGTCTCCGGGTGCCACATTTCAGAATGGAAATGTTAAGGTCCATCATTGTGGCGGTGTGTCAGGGAGAATTTCTGACTTCTCTCGATCTCACAGAGGCATATTTGCACGTTCCAATCAGAGCGTCGCATCAGAAGTTCTTGCGGTTCGCAGTGCCTTGGGGACATTATCAGCTCCAAGTGTTGCCCTTCGGCCTTGCTACAGCTCCATGCACTTTCACCAAGATTATGGTGGTAGTGGCGGTGGCACTATGAAAAGGAGTCCTGGTTCATCCTTACCTCAACGATTGGTTGATTCGGGCGAAGTCTGCAGCCGAGAGCGAGAGGGCCACAGACAAGGTGGTAAAATTTTCTAGAGTCTAGGCTGGGTGGTCAATCCGACCAAGAGTCAGCTGGTACTGTCCCAGGATCTCGAGTATCTGGGAGTGGTGTTTCTGCCGGATCGGAGAGTTTGAGCGCTCCAGCAGCTGGTACGAACCTTCAGGTCGACTCCAGCGCCCACGACATGGAGTTATCTTCGTGTGCTGGGGACAATGGCGGCGACCATTGGAGGTGGTACTGTGGGCCAGGTTTCATATGAGACCGTTGCAAAGGTCGTTGCTGCACCAATGGTTGCAGCAGTCCGACTCCTTGAGCAAACGGGTCCCTTGCCCTCCACGGGTCAAGCAGTCCCTTTGTTGATGGCTGATACCCGGGTCCCTGAGAGCGGAGATGCCCCTGGAACAGTCAGAGTAGATCCCACTGCTGACGGACGCCAGTCTTGCAGGGTGGGGAGCACATTGCGGAGAGCTTTTCGCGCAAGGCACTTGGTCTGTGGAAGAGAGCAGATGGTCAATCAACCAAATAGAGCTCAGAGCGGTCTTGCTAGCCCTGCAAAGGTTTGAAGCAACGGTGACAGGGCGAGCGATACATGTACTGTCCGACAATGCCACGACGGTGGCCTACATCAATCAGCAGGGCAGCACAGGAAGTGTGGCCATGGAAGAAGAAGCAGATGGCCTGTTCTCGTGAGTAGAAAATCGGTTGACAGCAATCTCGGCGGCGCACATTGCAGGGAAAGACAACGTGATGGTGGATTTTCTCAGCAGGGTCCGAGTGGATGCAGTGGAATGGGAGTTGCATCCAGATGTGTTCGAGCAAATAGTTTGGAGATGGGGGTCGCCGGTCATGGATCTGATGGCGACCTTTCAGTCCGCAAAATCAACTTGACTCATTTCTTCAGCAGATGATGAGAGAGGATGTCGGAAGGCATCGATGCAGCCGTGTCCATGACGGGTCTCCTATATGTCTTCCTGCCGTGGGCGCTCATCAGACGAGTGGTTCAGCAGATCAAAGCGCATCAGGGACGGGTGCTGTTGGTGGCTCCGGACTGGCCACGGCGCCCATGGTATGCCGATCTCATGCGGTTGCTCGACGGGGACCCTTGGAGGTTACCGACGTCAGAGAAGCTGTTGATCCAGGTCCCGCTCCAAATGCCTCAAGTGGATCGGTTCTCGCTTACGGTTTGGCCATTGAAAGGGCAAGGTTAAGGAAGAAGGGTTACTCCAGAGCAGTGATTGCCACTTTACTTCAGGCGAGGAACCATCCGTGTCGTTAGCTTATGTGCGCATATAGTGTCTTTTTGAAGACTGGTGCTCGAAGCGTCAATTACGCGTGGCTACAGCGTCTGTTCCTTTGGTCTTAGCTTTCCTGCAGGACGGTTTTGATAAAGGACTGGCAGCCAGTTCCTTGAAGGTTCAATTAGCGGCCCTGTCCTGTTATAGAGGTAAAGTTCAAGGAATGTCGCTAGGAGCTCATGTCAATATAGTACGTTTTCTTAAAGCAGTCACCAGAATGCGGCCTTCGTGTAGAGTTTTGGTTCCGTCCTGGGATCTCAATTTGGTTTTGGGGGCTCTAGTAAAAGAACCATTTGAGCCCTTAAGCCAAGTGTCGATTAAGGATTTAACTTTAAAAACGGTCTTCTTGGTGGCCATCTGTTCGGCGAGGCGCATCTCAGAGTTGCAGGCGTTGTCATGTAGGGAGCCTTTTTTGTTTTTCCAGAGAGAAGATGGTTCTTCGCACGGTTTCATCCTTTTTGCCAAAGGTGTCCTCTCCGTTTCATTTAAATCAAACTGTTTCTTTGCCGGTCCTAGGGGCGGCTGTAGAAAACGTTTCAGAACGTGGTTTACGCCGTCTGGACATCAAGAGGGTGCTGTGGCATTATTTGAAGGTTTCCGAGCCTTTCCGCAAGTCCGATCGTCTCGTGTTCGGGGGACCACGAAAAGGAGAGGCGCCGGCGAAAGCTTCCTTTTCCAGATGGATTAAGGAGGCAATTGTGTCAGCATATATCTTGCAGGGTCACCCAGCGCCGGTGGGCTTAAGAGCGCACTCCACTAGAGCGCAAGTGGCTTCCTGGGTGGAACACAGCTTGGTTTCGCCGGTGGACATTTCTAAAGCAGCTACCTGGTACCCAGAAGATCAAGGGTTCGATTCCCACTGGCACGCCTTGTGACTTTGGGCAAGTCACTTTACCCTCCATTGCCTCGGAAGAAAAGGCTGGCAATCTACTTCCGGTGATACATTGCCAAGAAAACCCAGAGGTAGCTGGGTCGCTATGAGTCAACACTGACCAGCTACCTGGTCCTCTCTTCATACTTTCAGTAAACACTGTCGCCTTGATGTTCTGGCGGCAAATGATGCCGGTTTCAGGTCGGCGGTTTTGCGTTCCGGCTGGAAAGGTCCCTTCCGTTAGTACTGCTCTGTTACATCCCAGAGGTGGAGGACTAAACTGGAGGAACGATAAGGAAATAGAAATTACACTTACCTGGTAATTGTAGTTCCTTTAGAGACTTCAGTTTAGTCCTCATTTCTACTCAGGGATGAATTCATTCGCATAGCGAGTTCTGGGGGGGACAAGGTACAAATGTGATAGGCGATGGCCTAATTCATTTTGTAAAAGTGAAATTGTGGCAGAGGCCTGTCTCTGCCTGTCAGCTCTGCTTGAGTCTCCCCCCCCCCCCCACTTAGAGTATTATAACTGACTTTGGAATATTACAGAAATACCAGTAGCTGCAGTCCTTGCTCTGCCTTGATAAGAATGTCTTCTGATAAGCAAAGTAAAACTATTCCACTGTTTTTGTTATGGTTTAAGCACAGATGTCTTTTCAGTATTATTGCTTGTACGCTGTATCCTTGCTAATACACTGACCTTGCAAGAGTAGCGAAATAAACTGTAGCAGAAGTATTATGTCTAGAGATTTGAGCCTTAGCTAGAAAAGCCTGCACAGAATAAAAACAGGTACAAGCCAGATCAGAGATGACTATTGGGAGAGAGAGAGGGAGGCCACCAAGACCAATGAGGAGTTTTGCCTGTATTAGACTGGAGAAGAACAGTATATAAACTGTCGTTTATCTGAGCTCAGGGCTCAGCCATTTTGTATGTACCCATTGTCTGAGTCTGTGCACATTAAACTGGTTTGAATTCTAGTCAATAGACTCCTGGTTTTATTGGTTGCGGACATTCACTATTACACAAAGATTACAGGTAAGTGTTTAATGCGTTTACAATCATCTTGATTCTTCCTTTTTTGTCTACCTTTCTATGCTTCCTTTTCCGCATCTCTGGTGCGGCAGAGGGGTGGGGAGCAAGTGTGGACACCATTCCTCTATGTTTGAAGGGGGGGAGTTGGTTGGCCGATTAGTTCTTGGTTATGCCTTTTAAGTTTAAGTTTTTTTGTTTTTTTTAGTGCCATCAAGTCAGTGTTGACTCATAGCAACCCAGCTACCTCTGGGTTTTCTTGGCAATGTATCACCAGAAGTAGATTGCCAGCCTTTTTCTTCTGAGGCAATGGAGGGTAACGTGACTTGCCCAAAGTCACAAGAAGTGCCAGTGGGACTCGAACCCTTGATCTTCTGGGTACTAGGCAGTTGCTCTAACCACTAGGCTACTCCTCCACTCCAAGTTTAAGTATAAGATTATCATTAATATGTTAGCTACTTGTTTGTTGCTCTTTTGAGTCTGCTTTGTCATTAGTTCACTGGGGCTGATGGGAGATTCCAGCATGCTACATCCAGTGATGTCACGAGTTTGACATGCCCAGTCTCCAAGTTGCAGGAGGAGGTACACAACCCAGAGGTGGAGGACTAAACTGGAGTCTCTAAAGGAACTACTCTTACCAGTTAAGTGTAATTTCTATATTGTCTTCACTTTTAGCCAGTATTGTGGTATCACCAGCAAAGGTGGTTGAATCTTCTACCCATCTTCACTCTTCAGTCCTGCTTCTCTGATTTGTTCTGCATATAAATTAAACAGGTATGGGGAAAGTATGCAGCCTTGTCCTACATCTTTGCTGATTTTAAACCATTCTGTTTCTCCTTGTTCCGTTCAACCTGTTGCTTCTTGATCAATGTAAAGGTGTTGTGCAAGAGAGCTATCAGGTGTTCTGGTATACCCATGCTTCTTAATGTGGCCCAGAGTTTCTCATGGTTACACAGTCAAGTCTTGCTGTAGTCAATAAAACATGCATAGATATCCTTTTGGTATTCTTTTTGTTTTTTCAAGGATCCATTTCAGATCACAATGGATGTCCCTCATTCTTTGCCCTTTCCTGAACCCTGCTTGCACTTCGGGCATTTTTCGTTCCAGGTATGGTTGTAGTCTCTCTGCTGAATAATCTTAAGAGTCTTGTTGGCATGTGGAATCAGAGCGATTGTGTGATACTTTCCACAGTCAGTTGGATCATCTTTCTTCAGTATTGATATAAACACAGATCTTTTCTTGTCAGTTGGAATTTCCTGGCAGAGCTTTGTAAGTATAGCAACAGCCGCATCTGATTTCTGTAATACTTCAGTGGGAATGCCATCAATACCTGGTGCTTTGTTCTTTAATAATGTTTTTCAATGCTGCTTCAACAACTTTTTCATCATCAATGGTTGTTGGTCCACTTGATCTTAGAAACATAGAAACATAGAAATATGATGACAGAAAAAGACCACATGGCCTATCTAGTCTGTCTTTCCATAACTACAACTGTCCCCTTTTTACCTTTAGAGATCCTCTGTGTTTGTCCCATGCTTTTTTTGAATTCAGTTACTGTCTTCATCTCTACCACCTCCACTGGGAGACTATTCCACGGATCCACTACTCTTTCCGTAAAGAAATATTTCCGCATATCACTCCTGAATCTATCTCCCTTCACCCTCATCCCATGTCCCCTCGTAGCAGAACTTGCTTTCAATTGAAAGAGGCTTTCTCCCTGAACATTTATGCCACATAGGTATTTAAACATCTCAATCATATCACCTCTATCCCGCCTTTCCTCTAAGGTGTACATATTAAGATCCTTCAGTCTGTCCTTATATGCTTTATAATGAAGACCACTAATCATTGTAGTAGCCACCCTCTGCACCAACTCATCCTGTTCACATCCTTTTGAAGGTGCGGTCTCCAGAATTGCACACTATACTCCAAATGAGGTCGCACCAAAGACTTATACAGAGGCATTATCACCTCCTTTTTTCTGCTAGCCATTCCTCTCCGTATGCACCCAAGCATCCTTCTAGCTTTTGCCGTCGCCTTTTCTACCTGTTTAGCTACTTTAAGATTATCAGACACAACCACGCCTAGGTCCCTTTTTTCTTTAGTGGACAAAAGTACTTCACCCCCTATACTATATTGCTCCCTTGGATTGCTGCAGCCCAAATGCATGACCTTACATTTTTTAACATTAAATCCCAGCTGCCAAATTCTAGATCATTCTTCAAGCTTAGCTAGATCCTTCCTCATGTTATCTACCCCTTCCTGGGTGTCTACTCTATTGCAGATTTTGGTATCATCCGCAAAGAGGCAAACCTTACCTGAAAGCCCTTCCGCTATATCACTAACAAAGATGTTAAAAAGAATCGGACCAAGGACAGATCCCTGGGGCACACCACTGATAACATCCTTCTCCTCAGAGTGAGCTCCATTTACTTGTACTCTTTGTCGCCTCCCACCCAACCAATTTCTAACCCAAGCAGTAACTTTAGGGTCCATCCCTAGGGTGCTCAGTTTGTTTATAAGTCGCCTGTGAGGAACAGTGTCAAAGGCTTTACTGAAATCTAAATACACCACATCTAGGGCTCTCCCTCGGTCCAACTCCCTGGTCACCCAGTCAAAGAAATCAATCAGATTTGTCTGACAAGACCTGCCTCTGGTGAATCCATGCTGCCTCGGATCCTGTAATCCGCTGGACTCCAGAAACCTCACTATTTTCTCTTTCAGCAGTGTTTCCAATAATTTACTCACCACCGAAGTTAAACTATCCGGCCTGTAGTTTTCAACCACATCCTTACTTCCGCTTTTGTGTAAAGGCACCACATGAGCCTCTCTCCAGTCCTTTGGCACCACTCCCGACTCCAACGAGGCATTGAAAAGGTCAGTCAGTGGAGCTGCTAGAACGTCCCCAAGTTCCCTCAGTATTCTCGGGTGTATCCCATCCGGTCCCATCGCTTTGTCTACTTTAAGTTGATAGTTTCTCACGAACACAGTCTTTTGAAAATTGTTCAAGATGTCCTTTGCTTCTGTTCCTATTTGTGGGTGTTTTCTGAGGTCCTGCTCCTGGTTCTTTATCTGTGAACACAGAACAAAAATATTTTTGTTAAGCAATTCCGCTTTATACTTATCAGCTTCTACATATTCCTCCCCTGCACCCTTGAGTCTGACAATACCACTCTTGCCCTTCCTCTTCTCACTAATATATCTGAAAAATGTCTTATACCCCCATTTTATTGCATTGGCTATTTCCTCCTCCTTTTGAATCTTTGCCTTCTTGACTACTTTGCTAGCTTCTTTAAGTGGTATGGTATAATGACTCTGTATATTCTTTCCAACTTTTGTTGAACTTTTCGGCGTCATTCAACATGGATCTTTGAGCATCTCATAGTATTCCAATTCGAGGCTGTCATTTTCTCTTTAACTCTTGCAGCTTTAGGAAAGCTGATCTTGTTCCTTGCATTCGTCATTGTAGTACTTGTACTCCTTGTCTCATCTTGCTGCATATTGGAAATCTTTGAGTTCTGTGATAGCTTCGCTTTCTCCTCTGGCTTTAGCTTCTTTGCGTTTCTGGGTGATTTTCAGTGTTTCTTCAGTCATCCATTTTGGCTGTTTTTTTGCTTTTTCTCTTTTTGTAAAGATATCTCACTTTCTTCAAGCACAACCTTCTTGATGTCATTCCATAACGTTTTTGGTACTCTGTCATTTGTATCCAAAGCAGCAAATTGATTTTGCAGGCAGTCTTTAAATTCCAATGGTATATTCTCAAGGTCATATTTTGCTACATCCACGAATGGCTTGCTCTTTTTCAGCTTTAGCTTGAGTTTGCATACTAGTAGTTGGTGATCTGTACCACAGACTGCTCTAGGTTTTGCCTTTGTTATTGAGCTTTTCCAATGTTGACTTCCATAGATGTAGTCCATTTTTTTTTGTACAATCCATTGGGTGATGTCCATGTGTACAGTCGCTGCTTCTGTTGCTGGAAGAAGATGTTTGAGATGAATAGATCATTGGTCTTTCAGAATTCCATCAGTCTTTGTCCAGCTTCATTTCTGGTGCCAAGTCCATATTTTCCAACCACTTTACCTTCTTCTTTGTTGCAAACTTTTGCATTCCAGTCACACATGACTATCAGGATAGCCTATTTGCATGTTTTGTCAATTCCAGCTTGTACATGTTCATAGAACTCATTCACTTCTTCCTCTTGTTCAGCTGCTGTTTAGGACATATTCCTGATTGTGTTGATGGGCATTCTCTGTACACAAATAAAAAATTAAGCGTTCACTGATTGCATTGTATTTCATTACAGTTCTTGCAGTTTCTTATTAATTATAAATGCAACACCATTTCTTCATTCTTTCATTTCCAGCATAGTATACTATTTGCTTATCAGATGTAAAGTGCCCGATGCCTGTCCATTTCAGTTTGCTGACAGCCAACAGATGGAGTTGTACACGTTCCATTTCATTCTTAACCACCTCAAACTTTCCTTGGTTCATACTTCATACATTCCATGTCCCAGTATGTAAGACATCTTTGCAGTTTCTGACTCATTTCATGCACAGCTACATCAGCAGTGAGATATCCTGAGGGCTTTGATCCATCCACATCATAAATGCTGGCTTTACTCTGAAAAGTTTTCAGCTCATCCCCAGTAGCCAGTTGAGTGCCTTCTGACCTGGAGGTTTCATCTTCTAGCACTATAGTGCAATTTGTTTTGTTGTGACTATCCATTGGGTTGTTGAGGCAAGATGCAGAAGTAGATTGCTAGACCTTTCTTCTGCTAGATAATGCTAGTGGTGTTGCAGTTGTCACAGGCATGTGATCCTCCGTTGCCAACACCATCCTGTTCTGCTCCTTCCCAAATGAATGGTTTGTCATAGTCTGGCACCTCAGCTGAGACCTGTCCATCTTGGGAGACCCTGCCCGTAATTACACTACTGTTAGCTTAGCTCTCAGCATCACTGGTGCACACAGGCACTCGCAGCGAGACAAGCTGCAAACCAAGTGAGGGTCTGTTAGTGTAGCTGGGTTTAAAAAAGGTTTGTCAAGTTCCTGGAGGAAATGTCTATAAACCATTGTTAAATAGGACCTGGGAAATCCATTGCTTACCCCGTGACAAGCATTGTGGAACCTATGTACCTTTTTGGGAACCTGACAGGTATTTGTGACCTGGATTGGCCAGTTAGAAACAAGATACTGGGCTTGATGGACCTTGGTCTGACCCAGTATAGCATTTCTTATGGTCTTACATTATTATGAAAATGTCATACTGGCTTCTCTTAGTGCTGTACTAGCATATATACCTAGTAAGGGTATCACTTGGTATAAGTGCCAAGTGTGCAGTTTCTCTTCAAGAAACACTCAGCAAAATCCTAGCTGCCATAATTTGAAGTAGCTTGAGCCATCATATGGTTTTAACTGGCAGTCCCACATAAAGACTATTACAGTAAGATGCTGCCCACCATGATCTGAATAACCACACAGCACATATCCATCCAACTATGGTTTCAATTGCTTTACCATCTTTAGTTTGTAGAAGGCCTACGGAGTCACCTTTTTGTAATGTGAGGTTGGAAGGTGCCCTTAGCATCCAGCTACACCCCCCAGATTTCTGAGGGAGTCCCTAAGCAGAACAAACACCCTAGCAATCTGGGGGTCTATGCAGAAGCCTTGACTAGTCAACCTCCCCAAAGCAAACCATTTCTGACTTTCTGGATTTCATTTTTCTGCAACCACAGAATGTTTGCTCTAAACAACTCATTTAGCTTCCTTTATAGCATAATCCAGTGCATTGCCCAAGAGCACTATGATTTGCCAATCATCAGCATACATATAAGGAACAAAGCTCCACTGCCAGGTCACTTGGCCTAACAGATGCAGGAAGACATGAAATAACAAAGGTGGAGATGTGAATGGATGGAAGCTGGTTGAGCTCAGTTGCCATTATTTTAGAAACAGGTGTTTCAGTAACAGTGTAAACTCCAACCAATGTAAATAGGAGATCAAATATGTCTAAGCCCTATAAAGACGAGCAAAACTATTAAGGACTTTGCTGCACAGCCCTGGGTAGACACTTTTTTCCGGCTTTTTCTGCATAAATCAAGATGGCGCTGGTTGATGGTGGTAGTATAAGTGAGACACCAGCTGAAAACTGTCCACCTACATCTGATCTCTCCATGGTCCTAAAGGAAATTAGCGAGTGTACAGTAATGGCAGACTGGCTTTCTGAGTGGTGAGGACTAGCTAGGGGCTAATGGCTGGAGTGTGATTGACTGACTTGCTGGGGCAGGGGTAAGGACTTGAGGGAGGGAGGGATGACTTGCTAGCCCTGGGGATTGGGTGGCGGCTGGCTAACTGGATTGGTGGAAATATGGAGACTGGGCCTAGGGGAGCTGTCCAATTTTAAGAAAGGAGAAGCTTTTTTTCTATCTGGTTTTCAATAATGGCACAATCTCGCATTCCATATTGTCCTGCTAGACCAGTCCAGACAAGTGGGTTGTGTTCCCCTACCAGCAGTTTAGTGGAGACAAAGAACCAATAAAAAGCTTAGGTTTCAATGACATCACTCCTATGCCTCTTTCCCTCAGCCACCAGAGGTTCCTTCAGTATTTCTTTGTCTTCAGCAGATGGTGGATGGATTTTCTCCTCTCTGTAGAAAATGTGAGGATTGAGAGGAAAAAAGAGATTGATTAAATGATCGTGAATGACCACCTTGGGTACAAAAAGGTGACTCTCTCTTACTTGAGCGCAATGTGGGAGGCTCCAATAGACTGCATTTTTTTCGGTAGCCACAGGAGAAAGGAAAATTTGGTTCAGCTTCTTGCTCTTATGATACAGGGCATGTTGAGCAGCCACAAATTGGAAGGATCTGGAAGATTGCAGCAGCCTCGCACATCCTCGGAACCCCTTCCCTCCTCCTTTGTCCCCTCTGCTCTCTCCCTAAGATCTCAGAAGACTGTCAGAGGGATCTGCCTGCCAACCACCTTAAATGCAGTGCTGCAAAGCCAGCCAGTGAAGCAGTTTCAAGGGAGTAGAGCTGAATCTGGCACAGATTCTCTGCCTAGGGCTCTCAGTGGTGAGTACCAAAGCTTGACCTCATTAGTGTCCTTATTAGGGACTCCCGATTCAGTCGTCTTGAGATGCAATTCGGGGTGGATTGCTGAAGACCGTTAGTGCAGTGAGGGGGTTCCTGCTGTTTTCTGCACGCGTTAGTAACGTTTTTACCTATTGTGCACCTGGTGGTTGCATGTTCCGCCCAAGCGGCTCCAAAGCTTGCTCCTTCCCTAGCTCCTGTAACACACGTAATGTAAAAGTGCAGTTAACCTGCGCTTGCGGGCTGATGCAGCTTAGCGGGCACTGTTGTGATACTTGCCCTAACTCTCTGTCCTCCTTCCAGGAAACTTATTTTTTTAATAGTTTTTTTTATATTGCTTTATTTCGATCAAAGTGGTTTACATTTTAACTTAAACTTGGTACTCTAATTAAACAGGGACATTGATAACACTCCATTGGTTCAGAAAAATACAAGTTAAGGTCCACTGCCTGTTGGACCTGTGGCAAGTGAGGTGACTCATCCCTGGATTCTGGACTCTGTTTTTCCTGCATGATAGCTTCTGAGCACCCCAGCAGAGCCGGCTTTCCCCCTCTTAGCCGGGGGATGCAGTTAATCCAACCTTGCCTGCCTCAGGGTGGGAGGTGACAGATGGCACTATGGGTAAGGATATTCAGCCGACTGGAGGTTCTGTTGACCGAGCTGTGAGCCACTCATCCTCTAAGGGGTCTGTGGTGGCTGTGCTCCCTGGTGTTTGGGAGTCATTTACAAGAGGAGAGCTTCCAGACTCTGGATTATCCTCCCTGTAATATTTTCCTTTTTACAACATGCCTGGTCCTTCTGGCATGGAAATTCTAGACCCTGTGGACTCTGGGAGTTCACAGGCACAGTCTCATGTGGGGCAGGCTGAAAATAGAAACCCTGTTTGATTATATTTGGCCAAGCGTCCCTGGTGAGGGATGGTCCCTGGAGAAGGAGAAGAGCTGGGAGATATACAATTTGACTATGATTCAGATGTCTTGTTACTGGGCCCTGATGTGGATGAGGAAGTGTTCTCGTTTTCAGAAGATTATGCAGAGGTTAGCGTGATCTGTCTATTCTGGAAGGAGGAGTTGGTGGCATTGATTACCAGGGTCTCATCCACCTTGAACTTGATGGTTCCATAATGCTTGTACTTGGGGCAAGCAGTGGATTACCCGGGTCCTCTTTAATAATGGTTTATGGACCTTTCCTCCAGGAACTTGTCCAAACCTTTTTTAAACCCAGCTACACTAACATCTTTTACTGCATCCTCCGGTAATGAATTCCAGAGTTTGATTACGCATTAGAGTGAAAAAATATTTTCTTATTAGTCTTAAGTGGGTTACACTGTAGTTTCATTGCATGTCCCATACTTTTTGATAGCATAAAGAATTGATCTGTGTTTACCTGTTCCACTCTATTCATTAATTTATAGACCTCTATCATATCTCCCCTCAGCCGTCTCTTTTCCATGTTGAAGAACCCTAACTTTTTAAGCCTCTTCTCATAGGTGTATCCTTCCATCCCTTTTACCATTTTGGTGGCTCTTCTCTGTACCTTTTCTAATTCCGCTATATCCTCCTTAAGATATGGTGTCCAGAACTGCACACAATATTCGAGGTGTGATCGCACCATGGAACGATACAAGGGCATTATAATATCCTTTGCCTTATTCTTCATTTCCTTCCTTATGATTCCTAGCATTCTATTTGCCGCCTTGGCTGCAGCTGCAGACTGGGCAGAGGGTTTCAACGTGTTATCCACGATGACGCCTAAATCTTTTTCCCACGTGGTGGTTCCTAATGTGGAACCTTGCATCATGTAACCATAGTTTGGGGGGTTCTTTCCTAGGTGCATAACTTTGCACTTGTCCATATTAAATTTCATCTGGCTTTTGAACGTCCAGTCTTCCAATTTACAAGGACCTCTTGCAATTTTTCACAATCCTCTTGGGTTTTAACATTTTTGAATAATTTTGTATCATCTGCAAATTTGATTACTTCAGTCATTATTCCCGTTTCCATATCATTTATGACTATATTAAAAAGCAGTAGAACCAGCACAGATCTCCGGGCTACTTCACTATTCACCTTTCTCCTTTAGGAAAATTGGTCATTCAGCCCTACCCTCTGCTTTCTATCTTTTAACCAGCTTCTGATCCACAATAGTATACCGCCTCCTATCCCATGAATTTTTAACTTCGCCAAGAGTCTCTCATGAGAGACCTTGTCAAAGGTTTTCTGAAAATCCAGATACACTATATCGACCAAGTCACCTTTGTCTTCCTGTTTATTCACACCTTCAAAAAAAATATAACAGATTAGTAAGACAAGACCTTCCTTGGCTAAAGCCATGTTGGCTTTCTCTCATTAAATCATGACATGTTCAGTAATTTTGTTATTTATAATGGTTTCTATTTTGCCCAGTACTGACGTCAGGCTCACTGGTCTGTAGTTTCCCGCATCATCCCTGGAACCCTTTTTAAAAATTGGCAAATGACCATCGCCAATCTTCAGGTACTACAGATGATTTTAATGAAAGTAGTTCTGCAGTCTCATATTTCAGTTCTTTCAACACCCTCTGATGTATACCATCTGGTCTAGGTGATTTGCTACTCTTTAGTTTATCCAATAGTTGTAATATACCTTCCCGGTTTATCAATATTTCTTTCAATTCTTCCGATGCATCACCTTTAAATACCCATGACTGAAATGGTAACTTCCCTACATCTTCTTCAGTAAAGACCAAAGCAAAGAATTCATTCATTCAGTCTTTCCGCCATGGCCTTGTCCCCTCTTAGTGCCCTCCGAGGTGAGGCTTTCTGGCCTGTAGTTTTCCCATCTCTCTTCTTTGTTACCACTTTTGTGAAGTGGGGCTTCCTTTTCGTCCCTCTAGTCCAGTCCCGGAACCATTGAGTTTAGAATCTCCTCCAGCAGCTTTGGAGACTGAAAACTTGTCATTGCTTTGATGACCTCCGCACATATATAGGCAAGGACCACCCCTTCCTCTTCAGTACTTTCAGTCTCCAAGCAGCTGGAGAAGCTTCTGAGCCCTAGGCTCACTCAGCACAAATAAGCAGAGCTAGGAATAGGCATTAGCTTTAACTTTAAGTTTTCTTTTAAGTATATTTTGGAAGTTTTACTTAGTGTTTTGATTTTACAGGGAAGGTGCTGCTGCTCAGAGGTGTCCTTTGCTACCGCTGGCCGAGTTCTCTGTCTTTGTGTCTCTTCTTTCCCCCCCCCCACCTCCCCTTCACTTTAACGAGCAGTGAAGGAGAAGCGCGGGCCATTAAAGACAGGACACAGCTCAGCATCTTTGCCTCCCTGCTCCCGAACCCGCGGTAATGGGTGAGGAGCAGGTGGCAGGCTTAAGATCTCAGCATTGGCAGCAGAGGGCTTAGCAGCCGGCAGAACGCACTGAGATCAGCCGGAGCCGAAGCCGCGGTCCGGCTGAGCTCCGGCGAGGTTAAAGGTCCCCTCCCCGGCATGGTGTAGGTGAGTCTTGTCATTAGACAGCGCTAGTTTGCCTGGGGAGTGAGCGGCAGTGTGAACCGTGTTTCGCGACCGGCCCGCCCGCTCAATTTCGGGCGGGAAAAAGTAACGGCGGACATTTTGGCTGCCGCGGGTTGAATCGGGGCAGCTGGTGCAGTCTCTTCCTGGCCGGTTGGGGGGCTTTCGGGCCTCGTTTCAGATGCGGTTCAATTCCTTTGAGCTGGGCAGTTCTCAGAGGCTGCGGTAGTTAAAAAAAAAAAAAAAAAAAATCCAGCTAGGCCTTTCCTCCTCGGGTCTGTTGGAGGCAGGCAGTGCTTTCTGTGTGCGGGGGGCATGCCGGCCAAGCCGCGTTGTCTGGTGTGCGGCTCAAAGAGGGGGGAGCTGAGGGAGTCTGGTGTGTGTAGGCCTTGCTCCCATGAGGCAGCCCTGCTTGAGGATCCTATGGAAGGTCCTAGCGGGACACAGTTGGGGGATGGTCAGGAGAAGGGGGTTTCCCTTCCCTCCTCGAGTGCTGCCGTGGAGCAGATGTCGGGGCCGGCTTCAGGGGACGGAGCGGTTCCTGGGCCTTCAGTCAACCAGGTGAGGGGTCCGGGGGGGATCCCGTCGGATTTTCTCTCTCTTGCAGCAGGCCTTGGCCCTTTTACAGCCAGCAATGGTAGTGCCGCCTCAGAGTCCGCGGGGGCGCAAGCGGGAGGTGGCAGCGGCAGTAGACGCTCCTTTTCTTAAAAAGAATAAAGGCACTAGTGCAGAGGATCCCATGTCTCCTCTCTGGGAGGACCAGAGTGCGGGGGAAGCGGATCTCGCAGGTGTCTCGGAGGATGATTTGGAAGACGGAGAACTGCCTGATGAGGACCAGCAAAGCAGGGTGGTCCGGGTCTTTCGGAAGGAGGAGCTGCCCGCCTTGATTGCGGAAACTCTGAAGACGCTCAATATGCTGTCGGTGGAACCTTCCTCGGAGGAAGCGTTGGAGGACCCCCTGTTGCAAGCAGTTTGCACGTCCCAGCGTGTGTTTCCCGTCCATAGGGTGTTTCGGCATATGATTCAGGAAGAATGGGACTTGCCGGAGTCGGCCCTGAGGGGCTCTAGGGCGATAGCTAGGTTATATCCGCTCTCGGACCAGGATAAGGAGCTATTTCGCTCCCCAAAGGTGGATGCTGCAGTGTCAGCAGTCACGAAGAAGACTACGATCCCGGTAGAGGGCGCCACGGCTTTGAAAGATGTGCAGGACAGGAAGTTGGATACCTTGTTGAAACAGGTGTTTGATATTAGTGCTCTCTCCATGCAGGCCTCGATAGCGGGTGCGTGGGTAGCGAGAGGCTGTCTCCGTTGGTCCCAGAGACTGCAGGGGGATCAGTTGGGGGAGCAGGATTCGGAGGCAGCGCGGCTAGAGTCAGGAACGGCTTATTTAGCGGATATTCATTACAATCTCATCAGGAGCCTGGCCAAGGCGATGGCATCGGTCGCAGCGGCCCGCTGTTCCCTGTGGTTGAGAAACTGGGCTGCGGACACTTCGTCTAAGGCTTGGCTCAGTAGGCTTCTGTTCCGGGGGAAACTGTTGTTTGCAGAGGATTTGGAGAAGTTGGTTAAGGATCTCGGGGAGTCCAAAGGTGGTCGTCTGCCGGAGGATAAGCCTAAGCAGGGCCGGGGGGGTTTTCCGGGTCAAAGGGGGCTCAGAGAGAGTTTCATAGGTTTCGGTCCTCTCGTTTTGCTCCATCGCAACGCAGAAGGTTTCCAGGGAGGAGCCAGAACTTTCGTGGATTTCGGGGGGGCAGGCAGAGGTTTTGCGCCCTTTCAGTCCTCAAGTGTTAAGAAGTCACAATGAAATGAGGCGGACTCAGGAGGCGGTGCTGCCCGTGGGAGGTCGGTTGTGGGAGTTTTACCCTGCCTGGGTCCAGCTTACGTCGGACCAGTGGATCTTGGAGGTCATTCGAGAGGGGTATGCGTTAGAGCTCCACCGACCCATCTTAGATTCCTTTGTTCTGTCGCCTTGCATGGCTCCGCTCAAGGTGCGCACGGTGGCAGAGACGCTACACCGTTTGCTGGCTCTCAAGGTGGTAGTTCCCGTCCCCGTGGATCAGTGCGGATGCGGTCGTTACTCCATCTACTTCGTAGTGCCAAAGAAGGAAGGCTCGTTTTGTCCGATTCTGGATTTGAAGAGGGTGAATCGGTGTCTCAGAGTATCGCATTTCAGGATGGAGACGTTGCGGTCCATGATTGCGGCAGTCAGAAAGGGGGAGTTCCTAACGTCGTTGGATCTCACGGAGGCTTATCTGCATATCCCTATTCGGCAAGAGCATCAGCAGTTCCTGCGCTTTGCGCTCCCCATGGGGCATTTCCAATTTCAGGCGATGCCTTTCGGGTTAGCGACGGCGCCTCACATGTTCACCAAGGTAATGGTGGTGGTGGCGGCGGCGGCACTCCGGAAGGAAGGCGTACTGGTGCACCCATATCTGGACGATTGGTTGATTCGGGCGAAGTCGCGCGTCGAAAGTGTCAAGGCCACTGCCCGGGTGGTACAGGTTTTGGAAAGCTTGGGCTGGGTGGTCAACCGGACGAAGAGCAGGTTAGTCCCCTCTCAGTCTCTGGAGTACTTGGGGGTGCGTTTTGAGACGGCGTTGGGCGAGGTGTTTCTCCCGGAGCACCGAGCTCGCGCTCTGCGGAGCTTGGTGAGGGAGTTTTTGGCTCGACGGGCTCCAACGGTGGGGCAGTACCTCCAACTGCTGGGAACGATGGCGGCATCTATCGAAGTGGTGCCGTGGGCCAGAGCGCACATGAGGCCGCTGCAGAGGGAGCTGCTGCGACGGTGGTCGCATCAATCGGACCCGTTATCTCGCCGGCTAATCTGCCCTCAATATGTCTGAAACGAGTTGCAGTGGTGGTTGTGGAAGGAGAGTCTGGAGACCGGCACCCCATTGGAACCTCCATCCTGGAGACTCTTGACCACGGATGCCCGTCTGCTGGGGTGGGGAGCCCATTGCGAAGGGAGCATAGCCCAGGGCTGCTGGTCTCTGGAGGAGAAGCGATGGTCCATCAACCGGTTAGAGATGAGGGCGGTGTTTTTGGCCCTGCAAGAGTTTCAGGCGTTGCTGAGGTGGTCAGCGGTCAGGGTGCTGTCCGACAATGCGACGACGGTGGCCTACATCAATCGTCAGGGCGATACAGGAAGTGCAATTCTGGAGGCAGAAGCAGGCCTTCTGCTAGCCTGGGCAGAACAGAACCTGGCGAGTCTGTCAGCGCAGCATGTGGCTGGGCTGGACAATACCGCAGCGGACTTTCTCAGTCGACAGAGGGTGGACCCAGGGGAGTGGGTCCTCCACCCGGAGGTGTATTCTCTTCTGGTACAGCGTTGGGGTTCTCCAGTCATGGATCTGAAGGCAACCTTCGAGCCCGCAAAGGCGTTCAGATTTTTCAGCAGGAAGCGGGAACGCATGTCGGAGGGGCTCAATGTTTTGGCGCAAAGGTGGCCAAGGGCAGGTCTGCTCTACGTGTTTCCGCCTTGGGCTCTCATAGGTCGCGTGGTGCAGCGCATAGAGCGGCACAGAGGCAGAGTAATCCTCATTGCACCCGATTGGCCCAGGAGGCCGTGGTATGTGGACTTGGTGCGGCTTCTGGTGGACGTCCCGTGGAGGCTTCCTCAGCGGGAGGATCTGTTGCTACAGGGGCCGTTAAGGATGCCTCAGGTGGCTCGATTCTCGCTTACGGCATGGCTCTTGAACGGGCTCGGCTGAGAGCCAAAGGTTATTCTTCGGCGGTCATTTCTACTTTGTTGCGGGCGTGTAGGCGGTCTACGTCGTTGGCATATTTTCGGATTTGGTGCATTTTTGAGGGATGGTGTACGGAGAGAGGTCTTAGTCCGCTCGCGGCGTCTGTCCCTCAGATCCTTTCCTTCTTGCAAGGTGGTGTGGAGAAGGGATTGGCAGCCAGTTCCTTGCGAGTCCAGTTGGCAGCGATTTCCTGTTTCCGGGGCAAGATTCAGGGTAAGTCGTTAGGGGTGCATGGCGACATCCAGAGGTTTTTGCTAGCGGTATTGTTCATGCAGCCTCCTCGCAGATGCTCAGTTCTGGCCTGGGATCTCAATTTGGTGTTGGAGGCTTTGGTCAATCGGCCGTTTGAGCCATTAGGGCAGGCTTCAGTTAAGGATCTGACGTTGAAGACGGTGTTTCTGGTAGCTATTTGTTCTGCTCTCAGAATCTCCAAGTTGCAGGCGTTGTCCTGTAAGGAGCCATATCTCTCCTTCTTTGATCACAAGGTGGTGTTGCTTACAGTGCCGGCGTTCTTGCCCAAAGTGGTGTCCGTTTTCCATGTTAACCAGGTGGTCTCTCTTCCGGTATTTTTGGGGGAGCAGGCGGCGCGGACTGATAGCTGTTTGCATCTTCTCGATGTGCGGCGGGCGCTCCAACGATATCTCTGCGGCACGGAGGCCTTCCGTAGGTCAGACAGGTTGTTTGTGTCATTCGGTGGCCCGCAAAAGGGGGAAGCGGCTGCAAAGTCGTCTATCTCCAGGTGGCTGAAGGAGGCTATTGCGTCCGCCTACCTTTTGAAGGGTAGAGTAGTGCCGGAAGGTCTACGGGCTCATTCTACTAGGGCGCAGGCGGCATCTTGGGCGGAGTTTAGTCTGGTGCCCGCCGTGGACATTTGTAGGGCGGCGACGTGGTCGTCGTTGCATTCCTTCGCTAAGCACTATAGGCTTGATGTGCAGGCGGCGGAGGATGGCCGGTTTGGATCAACAGTACTTCAGGCTGCGCTAGCTAGGCCCTCCCGTTGACTTTCACTGCTCTGTTACATCCTCAATGGTTCCAGGACTGGACTAGAGGAACGAAAAGAAAGAGTAAATTAGACTTACCTGCTAATTGTTGTTCCTTAAGGAACTCTAGTCCAGTCCCGGTTCCCTCCCGAGCTATTTAGTTTCAGCCTGAAGTTCAGTGCGGGTGTTGATGTCTTGGTGGGGCAGATTTGGGGAGACGGAAGCGGGGGTGCTCTGGTGCAGCGCTGTGTCGTCCCCTGACGGTCTACTAATTGTTCAATCAGTTAAAAAAAAAAACAAGCAAAGAAGTACAGAGACAGGAGGTGCAAAGCAGTAGGAATGCAAATGCCAGCCTTCCCTGGGGGGGGGGGGGGGGGTAGAGCTAGTTGTTGAGTTATAGGTTTTATTACTTGTTTAACTACTTATTTGTTGCTCTGCTGAGTCTGCTTTGTCAATAGGTACTTAAGAGGAAGGGGCGGTTCTTGCTTATATATGTGTGGAGGTCATCAAAGCAATGACAAGTTTTCAGTCTCCAAAGCTGCTGGAGGAGATTCTAAACTCAATGGTTCCGGGACTGGTCTAGAGTTCCTTAAGGAACAACAATTAGCAGGTAAGTCTAATTTATTCATTTTGCCTTCCTCCAATCATGTGGAACCTCTCCCATTGCCAAGGATCTATTAAACATATCTTTCAGGGGACCCACTAGAAGAACCTTTCTGAGCTTCCTTTGTATCCTGAAATGTATTCTAGTCTGTTACATGACTTTTAGTCCTGCAAGGTGTTCACAAATATTCTCTCTGTGAATGGTGCCATATCTACTTCATTTTTTTTTTTAAATTTCAAACATATTTCTTTATTTTTAAAGCACAACCCATACACTGATTACACATTATGCTGGTCACCACAACAGTGAAAACATCATATCATCTCTTCTACTACTCCTGAGACAACTTACGACTTCCAGCCTCCTTTCCACAATATCAAATTGTACCTTACAGAATACTTATCATATTACATTCCCCCCCTCCCCTTCGCCCCCCATTCCGCCCAACCCCCCCCTTCCTACCACCCCTCATCCCCCCCTCCCCCTCCACCACTACCTAGTAACCCACCATATCCACCAGAAACCCCCTCCTTCCCTATAAGTAGGATTAGGATTATCTCACCCTTCCCTCTTGATGCCCCCTCCCTCCCCTACTTCCCAACCCTACTGCGCACCCTCCCTCCCTCTTATCCATTCCTCATATCTTCCCCATACCTCCCAAAATTGACGCATTTTATGGGCCTTATATTCTGCAATCTCACACATAATCTTCAACCGTGCCATTCTGGCCAGGTTTTCCGCCACCGTAGGCTCCTGAACACATTTCCAGTGTGACATAATCTCACCCCTCGCCGCCCCAATAAAGTACCCTATCAACAACTGCATATTTCGCTCCCCTTCCTCTTGCATCTCTATCAGGAGCACCATAGCCGGTGTGAGTATAATCTGGATGCTGTCGCGCCCTCGCCCCGCCTAGGCGGTTGCCTGACAAGAAAAGGGGGCAAATGTTCCTTTCAATTGTACTCCAGGGCAAAGGCCTCTGGGAGTTGTAGTTAAATTGTAGTTGTAAAGAAATGCTGAGCCGAGGGTTGAAAGCAAACACAGGAATTTTATTCACCTCCCGTAATAAACAGGAACTTCTTAATGAAGTTTGGCTTTTCATGTGTACAGACTTTTTACAGGAAAATAAAAGATCTCACTTGCTCTTGCTTACTTCAACAAGGCACATGTGGTTTCTTCAAAAGTAAATCTTCAATTCACATTGCTTAACTGAAACTTAAATGTCCATTGAAAACCTCAATGCTATAAAACTCAAGCAATAAACTTTTCTTCTTAGCTTATTTTTTCAGGGGTTTTAATTAGCTTCCTAGAGACTTCAGGCAGTCCTCCTTAACCAGTCTCTTCTCAAGCAGCAGCCATGCTAATTAAAACTTCCTGGCTTTTTAGCATAACATGCACAGCAAACACATGGATATTTCTTCAAGGTTAGAATTTCCAAACATTCTTACTTTACTGCTATGGACAAATCACACTCCATTTCTATCTCAGGCTGACTCAAGACAGTATCATTTCCTCCCAGTTCCATTGATTCACATTCTGAACACGATGGATCTGTGACGTCGTTGTAAAACAGCTGTTCCCCTCGAGACCTCTCTCGGTACACAGAGCTGTTATTACCACAAGCTACTTCTTGGTCCTTTAACAGACCTTTTAAAAGTTTTAAAACATTCAGACCTTGTTTGTTAAGAGGTTTTCTTACCAGCCCTTCCTGGGTTCTTGAACCACCTGCAGGCTTCCTGTAACCCTGGGTCTGGTTTGAATGCTGGAGCTGCCTTTGGGGATATCCTTCCCTCAAACTGCCGTCTGGGAACCTTTCCTGAGAGCTTTGGCTATAATCCTTTTGAGCAATACCTTTGGAGATTCTTTTCAGAAGTGCTTCAGTGCCACTCCCCTGGCCATGCTGGTTCCTGGATGAGTTAGCCTTCACATCTCTCTCCCTCCTGCAAGTATGAAACTCTTGCTCAGACTGAGGTTCCTGCTCAGACTCCGCCTCTGAATCAGACTCAGCTCTCCTCCTCTCGTGCCTTCCTGTTACTCTTTCTGCTGTCTTGTTCCTGTTTCCTGCTCTCGCTGTTAGTCTTGCTGCTCTATCTTTCCCTGTTCTCTGGGGCTTATATGAGTGGGTCTGAGCTGTATCTTTCCACCCTGCCCCCAGCTGTCCTGCATTACCACCCTCAGTTACCATGGAGCTGGGGCGTGGCTTTTGGACAACAACTTCTGACAGGTTTCTTTCCATGTTAGCTGCACTTTTAAAGTGACCATTTCTTGCATTTTCCTTCTGACTATGGGAAACTGCCTGCGTTTTCTCTATCTCCATAGGGACCTGGCTGTCTTCGCCACCACAATGCCCACTACTTCACTTATTATCCTTGCCCACTCCTCCCACATTCTTTGTATACTCCTACAATCCCATACCAGGTGCTTAAGATCACCTTTCCCAGAACACCCCCTCCAGCACTCCTCCTTTTCTGTAGTACTAAAAGTCCGAAGCCACCAGGGCGTCCAATACATCAGATGACGCACTTTCAAGCTGTTCTCCAGGTACGGTGTACCCAGCGCTAATCTATTTGTCCACTTGTAAATATTATGCCACCTCTCTCTACTCCATTCCCCCCCCCCCCAACTCTCTTTCCCACTCCACCTCCCCTCTACATTTCCCTCTCAGGTTCCTTCCCTGCCCTTCTTGCTGAATCAATTCCGCATATATAGTAGCAATCACCCCCTTTCGCGTGCCTACTCTATTCATTAATTTTTCCATACCCATTTCCTCTTGCTGCAGGTCTGCTTTCACCCCATGTTTCGTGATATATGAGACTAATTGCATATATGCCAAATAATCACCCCCCTAATGCCAAATTCTTCTTGCAACTCCTCAAAGCTCTTGAGTTCCCCCTTCTTATGCACCACTTGCCCTAAGGTTACCAAGCCCTTCCTCCTCCAGCCTTGAAATGCCCCCCCCCCTTCTCTTCCGGGCAGGAACTCCCTCATTCCCATGATTTGTGTATTACGAGTGTACCTCTTCCCATGTAATAAATGAGCCTTTGCTCGTAACCACAGCTTCTTTGTAACGCTCTAAAGGGATTACTATCCCTCCCTTCCTCTCTTTTCCCCCCAGGATCCCACACCCAAGCCTCCAAACCTCCCCCATAGCTCGTTTCCTGTTCCTGCTCCAAGTTACCCACAGCGGCACTTCAAGGTCCCCCACCCAACTCTTTAATGCCCGCAATTGCGAAGCTAAATAATATTTCTCCATCCATGATACTCCCAACCCCCCTCCCGTTTTCCCCTATACATTGTGTCTCGCGACACTCTAGGAGCCTTCCCAGCCCACACAAACTCCATCATAATCCTCTGCACCTGCTTCAAGTAGCGACGGGGTACTTGACACGGAAGAGCGCTAAATAGAAAAACGAAACGTGGTAAAACATTCATCTTTAAAACTGCAATTCTACCCAGCCAGGATAAGTATAAACCCTTCCATCTTTGGAGGTCGCCCTACACCACTCTCAATAACGGTACATAATTCCACTGCCCTAACTTGCCAATATCATCCCCCATGTTAATCCCTAAGTACCTATAAGTCCCTTCCACCCACTTAAAAGCAAACCCCCCTTTCAAACCCGCTATCTCCATATCTGATAAGTTGAACCCCAAAATCTCAGACTTACTTCCATTAATTTTGTATCCTGCCACTTGACTATATTTGTCAATTTCCCACATCAGAACCGGTAGAGAAGTCAGCGGTTCCCTAATAGTAAACAAAACATCATCCGCAAATAATGTTATCTTCGTTTCCTTCCCGTTCATTGGAACCCCTTTTATATCCGAGAGCGACCTCACCTTTTCCGCCAAGGGCTCAATAACTAATGCAAAAAGTAAGGGAGACAGCGGACACCCCTGTCGAGTACCACGCTCTAAGCAAAATACTTCCGAATAACTACCATTGACCCTAATCCTGGCCTTAGGCGAATTATACAATGCTTGTACCCACCTCACAAAGTTCGGCCCTATCCCCACCCTCTCCATTACCTGAAACATAAATGGCCACTCCACCCTATCGAACGCTTTCTCAGCATCCACAGTCAAAAATACGACCACCTGCCCCATCCTCTGTACCTCCCACGTCAAGTTGCATATTTTTCGGATATTGTCTCCCCCCTGTCTTCCAGAAATAAATCCCGCCTGATCCGGCTTTATCAGGGTAGGCATAAACCTCTGCAACCTATTTGCCAAAATTTTCGCTAGCAACTTGGCATCCACATTTAGCAGTGAAATCGGTCTATACGACCCACATACCATATGGTCTTTCCCTGGTTTAGGCAGAACGGTTATCCCAGCCTCCGCCATCAACTCGGGCAACCCCCCTCCCTGTAACACCCCATTAAATACCTCAACCATCAGAGGTCTTAGAGTCGACTGAAACACTATATAAAATTTCCCCGTCAGGCCATCCAGTCCGGGAGCTTTCCCCCTCTTTAAAGAACCTATGGCCTCCTCCACTTCCCCTTCCGTAATCATTCTATCCAACCATTCCGCCCCCTCCTTCACAACGGTGGGCAACTGACACTCCTCCAGATACTGCTTACTCTTCCTCTCTCCATCCTCTACTTCACTCTTATACAGCCTTTTGTAATATTCCACAAAGGTTTTTCTAATCTCATTGTTACCATGCACCAATCTCCCCAAGGTTGTACATATGCTACCTATATTAGCCTGCGCTCTTCTCCTTCTCAATCTGTTTTCCAGCGTCTTTCCTGCCCTATTCCCTCCCTCGAACATCTCCTGCTTGAGAACATTAAGTTCATACGCTATCTTACTAGCCCTCACTTGACTAAGCTGCCCTCTCAACTTCTGTAATTCACCTAATAAGCCCGGCTTCCTATCACACTGATGCCTTTGTTCCACCCGCGCAATCTCCTCCAAGAGTTGCCTTTCCGCATTTCCCTTCATCCTATGCACTCTAGATGCCTCCTTTAGTAAATGCCCCCTCACCACAGCCTTTAATCCATCCCAGACCGTTCCCAGCCCCACTTCTCCATTCAGATTAAATTCCTGATATTCTCTCATTACCCGTGTCATTTTTTCCACTATCCCTGGGTCTTCCAATAAAGACTCATTAAGCCTCCAAAATTTAATTCCCTCATCCACATATCCCAAGCTAAACTTCACCCGTACCGGTGCATGGTCGGTCCAGGTTATGGAGCCATGATCCACCTCAACCACCTTGTTCACCCACCCCCCTCCCGCCCATATCATGTCGAACCGACTATATGTATTATGCGGTGCCGAATAAAAAGTGTACTGCTTTCTTCCTGGATTATGACACCTCCAAAGATCTACCAAACCAAGCCCCTCCTTCAACTGTACTAACTTCCTCCTCTCCGTCTTTTTCCACGTCCCTCTCCCCTCTCAATTATCCAATCTAGGATTAAGCGTTAAATTATAATCCCCTCCCACAATTATTGGAACCTCTCCCAGGCCCGCCAATTCCCCTTGAAGTCGTTCATAGAACTCCCCTTGTCTCTCATTGGGCCCATACAGACTTAGCACCCAGACCTGCTCCTTCCCCACCTGAATCTTCGCTCTCACACATCTACCTCCCTTGTCCCGATACTCCCCCTTCACTTTCCCCACCCATTCCGCCCCTATCAATAACCCTACCCCCCTTTCGAGGCTCCGCCCTTTGCCCTGCTAATATTACCCGAGGGTATTTTTTTGTTTGCAACATTCTTTCCTGCCCCACCTTCAAGTGCGTTTCTTGTACACACAAGAAATCTGCTTTCAACATTCCCCCTTCCTTTTCCACCAGTCGCCTCTTCCTCCATGTTCTAAGTCCCTTGCCATTGATAGTGACCACTGTCATGCTCTGCTCCCCCACTCGTTCCCCCTTCCCCCCTCCCTCCCTACTCCCTTCCCTGCCCTCTCCCACCCTTCTCCCTCTCCCCTCCCCCCTCAACTCCCTCCTTTCCCTTGGAGGCTCCCTCTGGAGTAGTACCCATCAGCCTAGACCAACCCCTCTACACCTTCACCTCCCCCTCCCCACCTAATATTGCAACCCTTCCCATTCCCCTCCCCCCCACAACACATCATCACCAGCTTACCAACCCCTTTTTTTTGTTTATCTTTTCTTTTTTTTTCCCTTTGTTTCATATTTTTGTATGTTAGCATTTTTTCCTTCTCATATTTTTTCCTTTTTTTCCCCCCCCCTCTTTTTTTGTGTTTTTGCGGTTTGATAAACATACCTCTACCTCCCCCTTAAAGCAATCCCCCCACCACAGCAGGCTTACTCATCTTACTAATTCCCAGATTTCAAAACCTTAGCTATCTCCCCCTCTGCACACTTTCCCCTATCGTTCCTGTACTATCCCCCCACTCCCCCCACATCCCCCCATATTTAACTCATACCCACCCATTTTTGTTTGTGTGTCTTTTTATTTTTTATTTTATTATGTTATTTATTTAGCTGTATTTATATCCCGCTTTTCACCGGGTCAAAGCGGTCAATTGGGGGATACATTTAACACGAGGGGATATGACACACATACGTTAATACTTACAGGGAACATGGGCAATGGAGGGTTAAGTGGCTTGCCCAAGACCACAAGGAGTGCCTATAGGACTAGAAATCCCAGTCCCTCCGGACTGAGATTGCTGTCTCAGGTGGGACTTGAACCCCCGGCCTGAAGTACCTTGTCCTAACCATTAGACCACTCCTCCCTCACCTACCTATTTACCTATTTTTGTATTTAGCATTGTTTTCCTTTTTTCCCCCCCCCCTTTTGTTTTTTTGTTTTAGTGTTTGAGATACATGTCAACAACTGCGGCGCTCCTGCCCGGCCTTGGGGCTAAAGACAGGAGCGGCGGTCTGATGCTTCGTGAGGAAGGAGAGTACTTGTATCCAGGGAATGCTAGGTATTGTAGTTTCTGCTCCTCTCGCTCCGAAATAAAGAGTTGTAGTTATGGGGTTTCCAGTATATTTATTATAGTAAAGGATATTGTTCCATCACATGGCAAATAAATGCAAACAAAATAGGTGCTTCAAATGCTAACAGGAAAACTTAGGATAAAGGCAACTTAAAGTATAACTGCTTCTTTTCACTTCTAAGCAAATTACTCACTTTGCCCCAAGAGGTCAGTTAGATTCACTGCAGCCTCTTTCAGCCACTGTTACCTACACAGTGCTGGGGAAAATCAGGTGCACATAATTAGAGCTTTCTCAGCAAGGCAATACAACAGCTCCGTAGCATTCAATTCACATACGGTATAAAGCAGTTTCCTTCAGCTTGACATCTCTACACAGCAGACCGTGCAATCCATGCTCTCACAATCTGGTAAGTCTGTATTATCTTGTGTTAATTCTTCAAGCTGTATAGAATTACTGGCTTCTGGTAACACTGGCTGTCTTCTAGCTTGCAACTCTAAAAACTGCTTAAAACTCTGTAGGAGCAATTCAGCCTGCTGTTTGTGAGATAGGGAATTGCTATCAGCTATACAACTTCCCTCTGGCTTAAGGCTGTTTATTTTCTCCTCTCTTAGATTAATTGTATCAGAGTAACTGCTAGTCTCTTTTGCTAATGTTTCACACACAGGAGAGTTAGCTTTACGTTCAGCCTGGAAACTTTGTGGCAATTCACTTACTTGTTGCCATGCCGTTCTGACTTCAGATGGCTCCAACGTTCTCCAGCTGTTAGAATGTTTGTTGCTCTCTGGCTCAAACGGTACTTCACAGAATGAATGATTGTTTTCTTTCTTGTGCCTGCCTTGAAGGCTTCATTTCCCAGGGATGTGCCTTCCAACGGTTGTCTAATTCAGGGCTAGGTCCTCTCTCCTTGGGACTTCTGCTCACTGCCTCTGAATAGAACTTTGCAGGTCTCCTTCCAATGCCAGGTTCCCAAGTATCAGCATACTGTCTTCTGGACTTCCAATCATTCTTCCTCCTCTCTTTCTTTCTCTTCTCTATCTTAATCCCATTCTCATTCTCCATCTGACTAGCAAAGCCATGCTCTGGTTTAAAACCACGTTCTCTCCTGGACACGCCCCTTCCAAGGGCAGGGTGTGCCCAATCAGGACTGCAGGACTCCTCCCCTGGGCTGGTCTCCATGCTCAGCTCTGTGGAATAGAGTCTCTCTTTCTTCCTTGGTTTCTCAAATAGGCATAAATCCTGCTGAACCTCAGGATTTTCATCCGTTTCCATAGGCTCAGGAGGGCGCTGTTCACCACAGATCCCCCCCCTTAAGATATCACGGGCTGGCATCTGACCAGAGGCACAGCACGTGATTCTACTCCGGGGTCTGGCGTTGATCTGTGCCCTCTCTACCACTTTCCTGTCTTGCACTACGGTGGCTACCTGAGCTAGGGCTGTTCTATCATGCCAAGGCTTCAAAAGGTTAATATGATACACTTGTTGGCGTCCTTTCTTATTCTTCACGAGATAAGACACTGGACCCACTGGCCGGACCACGGTACATGGGCCTTTCCATTGGCTCTCAAATTTCGGGTCTGGGCCTGCCACCATCACGATGACCTTGTCTCCCACAGCTAACTGGCGCGGCCGTGTGCCTTGGTCATAATAGGCCTTCTGTCGTTGTTGATTGTGTCTTAAATTGACTTCCACCACTTGTGTGGTGCGGTGTAAGCGACCTTTTAGATCCTTAAGAAATTCTGGTACTCCCACTTCATGTACGTCGGGCTCTACCCACTGTTCCTTCAGGATATCTAATACCCCACGGGGTGATCGACCATACATAAGTTCATATGGCGCTGTCCCTAGGGACGACTGCTTCCTTTCCCTGCAAGCGTAGAGGACGAATGGTAGCATCGTATCCCAGTTGGCCATATTTCCTTCTAAACTGCGGCGCAGCATCCTTTTAATCGTCTGATTTTGTCTCTCCACTAGCCCATTGCTTTGTGGATGATAGGCTGAGGTCTTGACATGGCGGATATCAAACGCTTCCCAAACTTGGGCTAAATATTTGGAAAGGAAATTGCTTCCTCTGTCTGTCAGAACTTCGCGAGGGAAGCCCACCTCGCAAAACAGTTTGATCAGTTCAGCCGCCACGGCCTTAGCGGATATATTACGTAGTGGCATGGCCCAAGGAAATTGTGTCGCTTGGTCTATGACCACTAAAATATATTGAAATCCCCTCGGTGTCTTAATTAAAGGACCAACAATGTCCATAGCCATTCTATGGATGGGTTCTGTAATGATCGGGGTTGATATCATTGGCACTTCCTTTGGGTGGATGGCAGAGACGCGCTGGCATGTTGGACAGGCTTCACAGAACCTTGCTGTTTCTTTGAAAACACCCGGCCAATAGAACCTTGCCAGGATCTGATCCAACGTACTTCGGATGCCCTTGTGTCCTCCGACCGGATGGTCGTGGGCCAGCCTCAAAACCAAGTTTTTGAAGGTTGCAGGCACCACCACCTGTTTGCGCGTATCGCCTGTATAGGGATCCTTGCTTTCTCTGTACAAAATACCGTTGTCCAGGAAAAACCTAGGTAGGGTATCCCTATCACTCTGGGCCCATATAATTGCCTGACTTAAGGCAGGGTCGTCCAGTTGTTCGTTGGGGAACGTTGGAAATTTCCCAACTAGTTCTTCGGGCACCCAGGGCAATTCCTGGCCAGCCTGAGTTTCTGCCCTATGCTGAGAACGTTCTTGTCTACCATTACGCTTCTGCGCTTTTGTTTTCTTCACCTTCTCTTCTGGTGCGGCTATTAAATCCTCATGGGAAGGAAGACTTCTAAATGCCTCATCAGTAGGGTCTTCTCCCTTCTCTGAGTCCTTAGCTTGGGCTCTTGTAGCTACCAGGGCTCCCTTAGGGGTTAGGCCTTGTCTCATTTCTCTATAAAAATAGGGCCAATCTCTTCCTAAAACCATAGGGTTTGGTAGCTTGGGTATCACTGCGATGGGAATTTTCTTAAGCACACCTAGCGCTTTCACCTGAAGGATGTATACAGGGTATAGTGATGTACCTCCATGTACACAGCGGATCTTCACGTTACGAACAGGCTAAATTGCTACCCTGATGCTTGGATTTGCTGCCACAGCGCCTTGGAGAGCATTGTCTGCTCCGCGCCAGAATCCAATAACGCGGTAGTAGCAATTCCCTGCACCTCTACCTCAATAAGAAACCCTTCACGGGTTTTTTGTGCACTTTCTGCTACTAAGGCAGTCTTAAAACAATTCTTCTGTATATGCCCTTCTCGCCCACATTTAAAACATTTCCTAGGCGGAAACCTATCCTTCACAGTTGGCATACACATTTTGCTTGCGTCATTCTGAAATTTCCACTTCCTTTCTGACTCAGGTATTGCTGCCCCCTTTAAATCACTACTGCTTTCATGAGCCATTACCTTGGCCTACAAGAAGCGTTCTGTGAGGTCTACTGCCTCCTGTGGGGTTTTGCAGCTTTGCAGAATCAGGAAGGTTTTTATTTCATTGGGTACAGCATTCATGTATTGCTCTACAACTAAGCTTTCCAATATAGACTCTTTAGTCCTATTCTCTGGATTAAGCCATTTATTTAACAACATGCTTATCCTGTATACTAAGGCTTTCGGTGTCTCACCCTGTTTTAATTTAACCGCTCGCAGGAGATTATGGTAGGCTAGCGGTGTAAGGCCTAGCCTTTCCCGGACCGCTCTTTTCACCTCCTCATAATTTCCGGCAAGGTCAGATGGCATGCTCCTATAGGCAGCCATTGCTTCTCCAGTAAGGGAAGCTGCAAATCTGATGGCCCAACACTCTTTTGGCCATGCACTTAACTGTGCCACTCTTTCAAAACACTCAATAAAATTGTCAACATCCTCATTGTCCTTTAACTGGCCAAAATTAAACATAGTCCCTGCATTTAGACTATGCGCAGCTGTAGCAGAAAAACCTGGGGGAACAGATGGTTTCTCTTGTGTCGTCTTCTGCTCAGCTACCCATGCTTGTAGCATGTCCAGTAGGGGTCGCTGCTGAGCCTGCAGGGCAGCAGCACTCTTTTCCTGGAACTCTAGACTCAAGTCTCGCTGTCTCTCAAGTTGAGTGGCCATCCATTTAAATACCTCTGCTGGATCCAGAGACATCTTTAGTACCTGTGAATACAAACAGACAGAAAAAAACCCAAGTGCGGTACCTCACACTTTTTAAAAAAAAAAACTTTTCCTTTTTTTTTTTTTTCAACTAGCTGGCAAACACTCTCAGCCCTGTATCCTTATCCTTTCCCAGGTGGACACTTATTACCTGGCTCAGGTGTTGCGTCACGCTTTCCACAACCTCGTTGCAGCTGACACTCCGATGCTGGGACTCTTTCCTTCCTTTCAGGATGGTCTGCAATCGGGGTCTTTCTTGCAATTGGTTTTCTGTAGTTTTCTGCGCGGCACCTTGCGCATGCGTGGAAAATCCTGCCACGTAGCCACTTGCGGCGCTCCTGCCCGGCCTTGGGGCTAAAGACAGGAGCGGCGGTCTGATGCTTCGTGAGGAAGGAGAGTACTTGTATCCAGGGAATGCTGGGTATTGTAGTTCCTGCTCCTCTTGCTCCGAAATAAAGAGTTGTAGTTATGGGGTTTCCAGTATATTTATTATAGTAAAGGATATTGTTCCATCACATGGCAAATAAATGCAAACAAAATAGGTGCTTCAAATGCTAACAGGAAAACTTAGGATAAAGGCAACTTAAAGTATAACTGCTTCTTTTCACTTCTAAGCAAATTACTCACTTTGCCCCAAGAGGTCAGTTAGATTCACTGCAGCCTCTTTCAGCCACTGTTACCTACACAGTGCTGGGGAAAATCAGGTGCACATAATTAGAGCTTTCTCAGCAAGGCAATACAACAGCTCCGTAGCATTCAATTCACATACGGTAAAAAGCAGTTTCCTTCAGCTTGGCATCTCTACACAGCAGACCGTGCAATCCATGCTCTCACAATCTGGTAAGTCTGTATTATCTTGTGTTAATTCTTCAAGCTGTATAGAATTACTGGCTTCTGGTAACACTGGCTGTCTTCTAGCTTGCAACTCTAAAAACTGCTTAAAACTCTGTAGGAGCAATTCAGCCTGCTGTTTGTGAGATAGGGAATTGCTATCAGCTATACAACTTCCCTTTGGCTTAAGGCTGTTTATTTTCTCCTCTCTTAGATTAATTGTATCAGAGTAACTGCTAGTCTCTTTTGCTAATGTTGCACACACAGGAGAGTTAGCTTTACGTTCAGCCTGGAAACTTTGTGGCAATTCACTTACTTGTTGCCATGCCGTTCTGACTTCAGATGGCTCCAACGTTCTCCAGCTGTTAGAATGTTTGTTGCTCTCTGGCTCAAACGGTACTTCACAGAATGATTGTTTTCTTTCTTGTGCCTGCCTTGAAGGCTTCGTTTCCCAGGGCTGTGCCTTCCAACGGTTGTCTAATTCAGGGCTAGGTCCTCTCTCCTTGGGACTTCTACTCACTGCCTCTGAATAGAACTTTGCAGGTCTCCTTCCAATGCCAGGTTCCCAAGTATCAGCATACTCTCTTCTGGACTTCCAATCATTCTTCCTCCTCTCCTTCTTTCTCTTCTCTATCTTAATCCCATTCTCATTCTCCATCTGACTAGCAAAGCCATGCTCTGGTTTAAAACCACGTTCTCTCCTGGACACACCCCTTCCAAGGGCAGGGTGTGCCCAATCAGGACTGCAGAACTCCTCCCCTGGGCTGGTCTCCATGCTCAGCTCTGTGGAATAGAGTCTCTCTTTCTTCCTTGGTTTCTCAAATAGGCATAAATCCTGCTGAACCTCAGGATTTTCATCCGTTTCCATAGGCTCAGGAGGGCGCTGTTCACCACACAACACACCCTTAAAGCAATCCCCCCAACATATCAAACATAACCCATCATACCAAATCCCAGATTTCAAACCCATAGCTTCTTCCCCCTCTGCGTATTTTCCCCTTTTGTTCCCGTACTATTCCCCCACCTCCCCCCAAACATGACTCATTTACTTTTACTTTCCCCTCTCCTCCCCCCCTCTGCCCCCAGCATCAGTCTCACATCCCTACACTATACCCCTCTCCCGGAGCTGCACAGATCCCTGGTCGTCTTCCATAGCCTCTCTTCAAGTGTCCTCTCTGGAATTCTGTCCAGCTTCCTCCTCTACTCCATTCCGGGGTCCTCTGCTTCTCTGTCCCATTGACGTCCGGGCCCCAGTAGTAGCCCCGCCACCGCCGTCTGCTTGCTTGTGTTCCACCAGGTCACTCCCCAGCCCTGCCGCTCTCAAGGCTTTGACCGCCTCCTCATACGTGCGCACTCTCCAGCTCTTTGTCCCCACAGTGAAGTTTATGCTGAAGGGGTACAGCCAGCGATATTGCACATTGTCCTTTCGCAATACTGATGTTATCGGCTGCATTTCTCTCCGCCTTTGTAAAGTCCCATTAGCCAGCTCTGCATACAACTGTATCGTGTACCCCTGCCATACAAAATTCCCTTTCCTCCTCATTTGCTTCAGTATTCTCTCCTTTACCGCATACTCATGTACACACAATACAATGTCTCTCGGCTTATTCATCCTACTTGGCCCCAATGCCCTGTGGGCTCGATCAATTTTCACCTCTGCCCTTTGCTCCTCGGTCCCCCCATCATGCAGGATCGCGCTGAGCACTGCCTTCGCCACTCTCTCACAGTCCTCGAACTCCATTTCCTCCGGAACCCCTCTGATTCTCAAGTTATTACGCCTGGATCTGTTCTCAAGATCCTCAAGCTTCAAAAGCACTTGATCTTTCCATGCTGCGATGCCTTGCAGCGTGCTCTCTACTTCCTTTTGCCTGCCGTGCAACTCCACCATCTGCTGTTCTTGCTCCTCTGCTCTTCGCGCCAATTCCCCCACCTCCTCACGCAGCTCACCACAAACTTCTCCAACTTCGGCTTTCACTGCCACCAGCTCCGATGTAATCTCCTCAAACCACGCTCGCAACTCCTCCCGAGTCACATTTTGTACTTTCATTTCCGCTGCTTCTCCGTCTCCACTCTTACTGCTTTTCCGCTCCAGCGTTTCTCCGCCGCACATACCCTCCACCGCCATCTTGCTGCCAGCTCCGTCTTGCTTCCCTCCGCCATAAACGAAATCGCGGAGGTCTGCAGCCTTCTTTCTCGTTGTCATTGTCAACCACTACTTCTCTCTTGGCTCTCCTCGCCCTCCGGCCACTTTTTATTACACTTTGGGGGGGGGGGGGAACTGCCAATAATCAGGTTTATCTCAGGAGCTCGTTCTCTACCCAGCCATCCAGGCCGATCATATCTACTTCATTTTGATGTGTACATTTACTAGTTATCTGTGGCCTTTCTTCAGGGCTTTCTTTTGTGAAACCAAGCAGAAGTATTTGTTAAGCTCCCTATTACCATTCATTCCACCATGTTAGTATGTGCTTACCCATTACCACCTTCACCTCCTCATTCTACAGCATCTGCTTGCCTCCCACTACAGCTTTCACGCCATACTACCTTTGCCCACATGTGTTAACTTGGTCTGCACTCATGACACAGTATTCTCCAGTTCCCATACTACAATCTTCTGTAATTGTCAT
This sequence comes from Ichthyophis bannanicus, assembly GCA_033557465.1. Lineage (NCBI taxonomy): Eukaryota > Metazoa > Chordata > Amphibia > Gymnophiona > Ichthyophiidae > Ichthyophis > Ichthyophis bannanicus. The sequence continues at coordinate 335,573 of JAWIIG010000069.1, forward strand.
GCTACGGCCTAAAGTGCCACCTACTTTAATCTATGTCCACCGTGTTATACAGCCTGCAATTCCTTGTCCTAATGCCCTTCACAGGCTCGTTTCTTTTGAAATATTAATGCACATTTACTCAGCTGGTCAATGTTCACTCTGGAATGGTTGCTATAGAAACCTAAAGTGAAAGGATGCAATTACCTTTGTTGAGAACTTGTACGTGCTGAGGTTTGTTACATGTATGGGTGTGTAAGATCTTCAGACACAGCTGTATGCCTTCCCTGTTCTAAGTTCCTATTCTTTGTCTGTGTGATAGAAACAGCTTGAACATGCAGCCTTGCCTATCATAGAAACATAGAAAATGACAGCAGCTAAAGACCATATGGCTTTTCCAGTCTGCCCATCCATGAGAACTATTAAAGTTCTACAGTCCATTCCTCTCCTTCAGAGAGATTCTGAATTTGCCCTATGCTTTCTTGAATTCAGATACATTTCTCAGACCCACCACTTCAACTGGGAGGCTGTTACATGCAATGAATATACAGGCGGAAGAATACAGTTTCATAGTGGTGCAGCTTGAGGAAAGATTTTAGGTTTCTTCATTGATAATGGTTTACAGTATTACTCTTCATTTCCTGATTTCTCCTCCCTCAACACCTATCTTGAATCAGTGGCCCTCTGGTTATGTTCCCATCATCCCAAACTCAGTCCCCCTCAAATCTCAGTCTCTTTGGGTCTCTGATGGTACTGTTCTCCCTACAATCAGTCCAGCAGTTCTGGTATCGCTGTGCCCTTGGTGGATTCACTTATGCATCTAGGTATTATCTTAGATTCCCAATTATCTTTTGGACATAAATTAGTCTCTACTGTGCACTCCACTTTTTACTTGCTCTGTTGTCTCTGGTCAGTTACTCACTCTAATCCAGGCTTTCATTTCCTCACATCTTTGACTACTGCAATTCAGTTTACTATGGTATTTGATCTGCCAACCTCAAGAAACTTTAACTAATACAAAATGCAGCTGTTAATTACTTACATACACTTCTAGGTATGATCATATTACTCCCATACTTCACCACCACCACTGGCTACCTCTTTCATACCGTTTTTTATTTTAAAATTCTGATTCTTGCACACAATCTTTTCTATACAAACCTCCCAATTTACCTATCCACAATGCTTATTCCGTACTGTCCTGCACATTCTCTCCACTTTGAAAATTCTAATCTTTTAGTTATACCTTCTGTCTCGTGTGCAAGGATGGTCTTACCATTGGTCTGCTTTTTATTTCTTGGTCCCTTCTCTCTGCAATTGCCTACTCGCTTACCTCTGCACTGAATCTTATATTTTTGAAGCAGCTTTCTTGGGCCAGTGTGGCCGAGCATGGCAGCAGGCACCCCTGTGACTATGGTGTACATCTTACTTGCTCACATTTGTCTAAATTCTGTATCTGTTATATCTTAACCTCTCCCACTAGCCATTCTCTTTTCTTACTATTCTATCCTAGCCTTTATTTTATTGGAGATCCTTTTTGTTTTTAATGATGTTTAGTATTGCAAACAGTTCTTTAGCTTCTCAAGAGAAGGGCAGTATAGCAAGTTTAAACATAAACATACCAAGATCTGATGAAGCAGTCAAAATGAGAAGTGACATAAGACACACAGGAGTGAACAAGTGCTTGACAACTAAAATTGAATGGAAAAAAAATGTAGAGGCTTCCATCTGAGGTGCAGAAATCTAGGCAAATGATACACAGTGGGGGATGAAATACTGACGTGGTTATTTATACTCTGGAGGAAAGGAGGGATGGGGGAGATACGGTGCATTCCTATAAATATTTGACAGGTATTCATGAACAAACAACCCCTTTTCAAAGGCATGGAAGCTATAAAACTAGAAGACATGAAATTAAGCTACAAGGAGGTAAATTTTAAAAGCATCATCAGGAAGTAATTTTTCACAGAAATGATAGTGGATGTTTGGAATGCCCTCCCAGTGGAGGTGGTGGGGACAAAAAGAGTGACTGACTGAATTCAAAAAGGTATGGGATAAGCACAAGGGATCCATAATGTAGCAAGAGGACTTTACAGCTTAAAGCAAAACTTAAATGTGTTTTATACTTCAAAAAAGGCACAGAATGGGGGTAACCTACACAGGGCAGCAGTTACAGTGCAAAGGAAAAGTGCCTTACTAGGTGGATGGGATGGGCTGTGCTGGTTTTTATCTGCTGTCAGTTATGATATCTGATGAGCTCAGGATTGCAAAATAGTCTTAGGAGTATGTTTACTAAACCGGGTTAACCATTAGCCCGGCTTAGTAAACATACCCCTTAGACTGGAAGCCAAAACCATAGAAATCCCAGGTTGTACAGTGAGAGTTGCTAATGCTTCTGCACAAATCATCGGTGATACTTCACTCAGAATATTATGACCATTTTTGGAAACTGGTTCCCGAAGGCTGGGTCAGTGATTGAAAATGTGATACACACCCACCCACCAATCTAGTTGGAGCACAGGCACCACTAGTCTATTAGAGCCAACTGATCTCTGTTCAACCAGGAATGTACAACTCAGTCACCTTCTGGGATAAACTGGCATCCCCAGATCAAAACCTTTAAAAATAAGGGTACAAAGTTTAAACGGGATTGCAATAGTAACTAATGTAAGGCCTTAAGCTCTAGTGAAATCTTAGCAAATCTAACATCACTTGGGAATTATGTTGCAGCATCCTGTAACATTTATAGGGATTGTATTTTCACATCTTATAGGCCAAGATATAACCCATTACAGTAGTCATGGAAGACTGACCAAAAGCCACTAGAAGGCATGTAGTGTCTCAGCTTCTTTAGCAACTGCAACCTAAAAAAGGCAGCACTTGCTACAGCTTTGAGTTGTGCTAAAAGATGAGACTCTAAATGAAATCCCAAATTCACATCCATATAGATAAAACAATCTATATGGATTACTATATTCTTGTTTTATTTTTCATTTGTAGTGCCTATACACCCCTGACGAAGGCTGTGCCGAAACATGGCCGTGTCGAATGCGACTCTCTTAAACACCAGGATTTGGGTGTGTTTGGTGTACCCCTAGTAAAGCCATGATCAGTTGCACCTTGTTTTCACCTCCCTACCCATTGAGGAAATTAAAGTAATGGGATAGGAGGCAGTGTACTATTGTGGATTAGGAAATGGTTAAAAGATAGAAAGCAGAGAACAGGGCTAAACTGCCAATTTTCTCAATGGAGAGAGGTGTAGTGCAGTACCTCAAGGATATATGCTGGGCCTGCTGCTTTTTAACATATTCATAAATGACCTAGAAATGGGAATAGGGAGTGAGGTGATCAAATTTGCAGATGACACAAAATTATTCAAAGTTGTTTAAAACACAAGGATTGTGAAAAATTGCAAAAGGACCTTACAAAATTGGGAGTTAGGCACTTAGGGAAGAACAACTCAAACTATAGTTACACGATGCAAGTTTCCACATTAGAAATCTCCACCCAGGAAAAGGATCTAGGCATCAATGTAGATAATATATTGAAATTCTCTGCTCGGTGTGCAGCGGCAACCAAGAAAGTAAATAGAATACTAGGAATCATAAGGAATGAAATGGAGAATAAAACAAAGGACGATGATATGCTTCTGTATTGCTCCATGGTGGAACTACACCTCAAATATTGCAATTCTTGTAGCCGTATCTTAAAAAGGATATAATGTAATTAGAAAATGCTATAGAGAATAGCGACCAAAATAATAAAGGGGAAAGGTATAAAAGTTTAGGGAACCTTCAGCTTGGAAAAGAGACAGCTGAAGGGAGATATGATAGAGGTCTATAAAATGATTGGAGTGGAATGGGTAAACATTGATTGGTTTTACTCCTTCAAAAAGTAGAAAGACTGAGGGAAACACAATGAAGCTACAATGTAGCAAGCACATTTTAAGACTAATCAGAGAAAATATTTTTTCACTTGGTGCATAAACAAACTCTGGAATTCATTGCCAGAAGATGTAGTAAAAGCTGTTATTGTGGGTTTACATGAGGTTTGGAAAAGTTCCTGGAGGAAAAGTCCATTCAAAACCTCAACTCTCCCAATGAGACTACGTGATCAAACTTCCTTATGTTGCAACTTTTGAAGGAATGTTCACTGAAATTACAGCTAAGAACATAAGAAATGCCATACTGGGTTAGACCAAAGGTCCATCAAGCCCAGTATCCTTTTACCAACAGTGGCCAATCGAAGTCACAGGTTCCCAGAAAGTAGACATATTCCATGCTGCTTATCCCAGAGGTAAACAGTGGATTTCCCACGTCCACTTTTAATAATGGTTAAGCAGCATTTTATTTGTCTGTCCTCTACATGATGGTGGTTTTTCTCTGACTGGAAAATCTGGAGAACAAGGAAAAGCTTTTAAATCAACGCAACTATAATTCAGGGGTATGCCCCAACAGCTGCAGAAGAGGAAGAAGTTGATGAGTTCTATGTGTAAGTACAAGCTAAAATTGACAGAACATGCAAATAGGATACCCTGATAGTCATGGGTGACTGGAATGCAAAGTTTGGCAACAAAGAAGAAGGCAAAATGGTTGGAAAATATGGACTTGGCAAGAGAAATGAAACTGGAGAAAGACTGATAGAATTCTGCAAGACCAATGGTCTGTGGTACTGACCTCCCCCTTGTGCTCTCTTTGCCTTCAGGTACTGTCTCCAGCCACCTGCTTGCTTGTTTTGCCATTTCCTTTGACCCGGAAGTGATGTGGCCGCACTCCTCCAGGAATCGTGGGCTATATTAAGAAGCCAGTTGCGGTGTTTCGTGCCGTGGCACCATGCTCCACGGGTGCGTACCAAAGGAGCTCCTTGGGCATGTTCCTGGGGGCGAGGACTAGATTTATGCACAGTTACTTGCCAGCTCACAACTGCATGCTCCTGTATTACTCTCCCCACAGCTCTCACTGTCACACTGGTAAGTCTGCCTGCTTCACTTCCCCCACCTCTACGCTTTTTCTGTGGGCTATCTTTATCTTCCATTTGCTACTCATGCCACACATTCCTGTCCATTGGGTTGGCGTCCCCTGCCCCTTTCCTCTCAGCCGCAGTAGCCACTTATCCAGGGTGTCTTCCGATCTTATATACCGCCTACCCTCAAAAACTTCCCTCTAGCTCAAATATGTATTGCCTTAGCCTTTCTTACCATGAGCATGAATATGGTCTTACTCAGCTGTCGTTCTCTACATCCTAAAACATTGCTTATCCAGGACACTGTTCTTCATAATTCCCTTGATGTATTATTTCTTTCTGAAACTTGGCTGCACAGCAGAGAAGGCCCTCTTCTGAACCGCTGTTTGCTTCCCGGCTTCTCTGCCTTGGTGGTCTCTCGATCCGGCTGGAATGGTGGCGACCTGGCTGTCCTGCACTGCTCCTCCCTTCCTTTACAGGAGGTGCCTTCCACGGCACTTCACTATGCAGAGAGGCCAGTTCCCTTCTGGACGTCCAGCCCCTGTATGAACCCTCAGAATCAGGTCTACCAGCCTGTATGTGCAGGCTGGGCTCTGATTCTGAAGGGCCACATGCTCTACAGATCCCCAGCTAACTCAGTCAGGCTCTTGAATGGAGCTGTGATGCCATGGCATCCATCGCCATGGCACCATGGCTCCATTCAGGAGCCGCAATTGCCAGCAGTGGGACAGAGCCCCCCCTTTCCCCCATATCCCGACCCCCTGATCTGCTGCCTGATAATCTCTTTCAATTTCAGGAACCGTTACCCCCCCCATCCCTTTTCCCTCTATACATTGTTGTTTTTTCACTCTTGGGGGTCATCGTCTCCAGATATAGGAAACATTTCTTTTTTTTGTAATAAAGCTAGCATTGTCTGTGGCACCTCAACAGGTGTAAGGCCATGAATAAATGTAGCAGTCTAAGCAGTATATTAATTTTGTCTATAACAATTCTCCCAAACCATCTTACCAAGTCATTCATTACCTTCTCCACCAAAGGAGTATAGTTATGATACAAATCATTCCACTCCCTACTAACTTGCACTCCTAAGTGATCCTATTTTTTGCCCATTGAAACAGGAAGTCCACCTAATTTTTGCCTCCTTTCTTGGATCCAGGTGTATTCGGAGGACCTCCATTTTCCCCATATTGATTTTATATCCAGAGACCTCACTATATCTTTGAACCTCTTCTATAAGTATGAGTAGGGATTGTAAGGGCTGTTCTAATGTATGTATTACATCATCTGTGAAGAGTGATATCTTGTACTCTTCCGTTCCTACCCTTATCTCTCTCATTCCTGTAGTTTGTCTAACCTTCCTTGCTAATGGTTCTATTACCAGTGCAAACAATAATGGTAAGAGTGGGCAGCCTTGTGTGGTGCCACGCCCCAGGGGAAAAGCCTCTGATTATGTTCCATTTACCCTTAATCACACCTTGTGCTCTGCGTAAAAGGCCCCTAGTCGGGCCAAAACATTTGTCCCAAAACCCATTCTTCACAGGACCGCAAATGTAAAACTCCACTTTACGCAGTCAAAAGCCTTTTTGGCATCCACCACCATCAACAAGGATGGTCTTTGTTCTTTGCATGCAAACCAGGTTAGGTTCAATAGTTTGAATATTGTGATGGCCAAAATGTCCCCAAGACCTTAGGAAAGGGAAAAGAGCACACTTTTACCTTAAGGGAGAGAAGCAGCAGGCGGGGATGTGAAACACAAAATGTTTTGGAACAGGAAAAAACTCACCTAGTGAATAGCTGCAGGCCACGCCCCAGCTTAGGAACAAGCTGTAGGGTTAATGAAGACCAGCTGGGGAAGCAGCACGTGATCACTGCTCAGACACTGCAAAGGGAGTTCCCAGGGGATTACAAAAGGAAAGTAACAGAGAACAGATAAAGCAGATGGAGCACAGGAATCTCAGGGCAGAGAACCACTATCACGGAGCAGAGGGCTCGGGACACAGACACAGACACAGAGTGGAGAGAGCTGAGTCAGAGAGTTCAGACAATGGTGAGGAAAGTCTGAAGCTCAGCCTGCTTCCTGAGGCATACTCTGATGCCTATGCTAATGCTGAGGTTGAGAAGCAGCATTACAGGAAGAAGGGAGTTCCCAGGGGAGGAGCTACTGGAGACTCAGAACGGAGCAGGAATCCTAATGTGCTGGAGGGAGGAAAAAGCCCTCGGGTATCTGAAGTGAGAGATATTTCCCAGGACAGCCCAGCCTTAGAGGAAACTGCTAGAATACTCAAAGGAACAAGCCACAAAGCAGGGAGGTTTGCTTTGGAACCTGGAGGCAGGAGATTTCCTTTGGAGGGAGCTTTGAATGAGGACAGTTTTACTACAAGCCAAAGGCTTGGTAAAAGCCCATCTGATAACAGGAGAACCGTGAGTAACCCTCTGTCTAACAGGAAGTTAAACAAGTTGAAAGCATTAAGCCACTCATGGAGAGAGAAAGAATTGCCAGTATGTGTTAAGCAGCCTAGAGACAGAGAAACCTCTAGGTGGAAGGAAATTCTTAAACTTTTAGAAAGTGTAGAGCCGGGTATTACCAGGAGGAGTTTTAATCCTGATGTACAAGAGCTAGACACTGAAGATATGGAGAAAGGAAGTTATCCTTCTGACAGCGAATGTGAATGCCCAATGGAATGTGCTCTATGTTATAAGACAAGCGTTTGAGCCTTAGAAAGGGGAAAGCTCAAACAGCTGCCTTTGCTAGTTAAAAGGTGTAAACAGGCTGGACTGTGTTTTAAAAGCCTTGTTTCCTTTTTGAAATGTTCCTGGAATAAAGCCAGAAAGTGCTTGTATGTGAAGAAGTTTTAGCAAGGCAAACTAGCACTTGTGTTAAAAAGGCTAGGAGAAGTAATGAAGCCTTTGTTCATGAAGTCTGGAAGTAACTGAAGTTAATTGTATCAGGAGAAGAAAATCCTTTTTACTTTCTTGTTTTGCGTTGAGCTTTATACAAGCTCTATTTTGGAGAAGCAGTGAAAATCAATAAATTTCCTGTGTTAGCCTTAAAGCCTCTCGGACTTTCATTTTTACATGAGAACCCACAACTACAAAATAAAGAGGTGATGCGCCCTATTAGGCGACCGCCTAGGGTGGCCGTTAGGGTGCGGGTAGATCACAATATATTGTCACAAGCTTGCCTACTGGAGCCTGACTGGTCTTCAGGCCTGAAGCCTGACTGGTCTTCATTAATCAGTTGTGTTATGAATCATATTCTATTCGCTAAAATTTTTGCTAAAGTATTGGCATCTAGATTTATAAGTAATATTCCTTATCGTCCCTCCAGTCTAGTCCCGAACTTTAGAAGTTGTGTACATCCTCCCGCAGCTTGGAGACTGAGCATGTCACATTTTTGATGACACCAACATAAGTGCTCCAGGGACTGCCTCCTTGCTCCAGTTTTTCAGTCTCCAAGCAGCGGAAGGATGTGAGCCCTAAGGCTCGGGACTCACTGCAGGAATCATTAAGTTGTATTAAGTGGAGTTTAGATAGAGATTTGTTAAAAGCAATAAGGGACTGCGGTCTCTTTAAATAGGCGAATTTTTAAATTTCAGGCACACTTTGCTTTGCTGTTGGAAGGCTGCCCCCTTCTTCCCCCCTCTCTGAAATACTGTGATAGAGCAGAGAAGAGTGTGGGAGTCGAGGTAGGGGACTCCAGTTTCCGATCCCCCGCAGTGCGTGAGGAGCCGTCGAGGACCGCTGCTCGGGCCGCCTGGGCAGGAGAGCGAGCAGAGAAGTGGCAAGGTGGTGTTTCGGTGGCCCGGCGGTTGCCAGGTAGCCTGGACGCTCGAGGATCGCCAAACGGATCGGAGCAGAGCAAAGCCACCTGTGTGTGGGGTGGCAGGCTCCGTTGAGGTAACCGGCACCATTGACTGGGGCAGTAATGTTCAGGTGGAGGTGTGAGAAAGTTCGGCTGCCATTTTAAAGGCCTCGTGGGTTTTGCGCGGGAGCCGAGAGAGCCAAAAGGGATAGGCCTTCATGGCCTCTGCAGGTTTCGGTAGCGGGGGCAAAAGGTCGGTTCTGTAAATTGGTGTGAAAAAAGATTGAGCATAATTGAAAAGTAATTGAAGCCTTATTAGGAAAAAAAGAAAAGGAAAGCAATTTTGGGATAGTAATTAATGGCGTTGCTATTTATGCCTGCTAGGCCACGCTACCTCCTCTGTGGGATCCGGAGAGGGTCCGTGTCAGAGGCGGGGGTGTGCAGAGGTTGTGCCCATGAGGCGGCACTGTCCGCTATGGTGGAGCAGAGATGACTACAGAGGTATTGGAGGCAGGGGAGCCTTTTGATGCTCCGGTATTGCCGCAGGAGCCGGTGGCAGGCCCCTCTTCAGCGCCAGCTGTTCCTTTGGTCCAAACCTCACTGCAGGGGGATTTGGGGGCAATTTTTTTGCAGCAGTTTATGATGATGCTTTAGCAGGCTCTGGGTGGAGCCAGCGCTAACATGGCAGGATCTGGAGAAGAGAATGCTTCAGGGTCCAAGAGGCAGGGGGCGATGGTGGGACGGGTGGCGTTCCCATTAAAAAGGCTAGACTGTTGGCAGACCGAACGGACCTAGACCTGGCGCTAGAGGAGCATTCCGGGGGCTTAGATGATTCGGACATGGACCCAGAGTTAGAGGAAGGAGAGTTGACAGAGCCGGAGGACCAGGCGAGGGTAGTCCGGGTGTTCCGGAGAGAGGAGCTTTCCGCGTTGATCGCAGAGACAATGAAGGCATTGAATATGCTGGCCGTGGAACAGGGTGTGGATTCTTCTTTAGAGGATCTATTATTACAAGCAATGTGGAAGTCTCAGCTGGCATTTCCAATTCATAGGGTATTTAAGGAAATGATTCAGGAAGAGTGGAATACGCCGGAGGCCAGCCTCAAGGGTTCCCAAGTGTTGACCAGGTTGTACCCGGTGCAAGAGCCAGATAAGGAGCTATTTAAGTCCCCGAAGGTGGATGCTGCCGTCTTGTCGGTTACTAAAATGACTACCATCCAGGTAGAGGGGAGTGTGGCACTTAAAGATACGCAGGATAGGAGGTTGGACACGCTTCTGCGACTGCCGCTGCCAGGGGTCTCCACCCTCCCTCCAGCTCCCGCCCAATCCGGGCGGTGGGAGCCCGATATCGCAGCAGCCGCCGGGGATAAAAGCGGCGTCCCTGCCTGCAGAGATGCCGCTGCCAGGAGTCTCCACCCTCCCTCCAGCTCCCGCCCAATCCGGGCGGTGGGAGCCCGATATCGCAGCAGCCGCCGGGGATAAAAGCGGCGTCCCTGCCTGCAGAGACGCCGCTGCCAGGAGTCTCCACCCTCCCTCCAGCTCCCGCCCAATCCGGGCGGTGGGAGCCCGATATCGCAGCAGCCGCCAGGGATAAAAGCGGCGTCCCTGCCTGCAGAGACGCCGCTGCCAGGAGTCTCCACCCTCCCTCCAGCTCCCGCCCAATCCGGGCGGTGGGAGCCCGATATCGCAGCAGCCGCCGGGGATAAAAGCGGCGTCCCTGCCTGCAGAGACGCCGCTGCCAGGAGTCTCCACCCTCCCTCCAGCTCCCGCCCAATCCGGGCGGTGGGAGCCCGATATCGCAGCAGCCGCCGGGGATAAAAGCGGCGTCCCTGCAGGGCGCGCCCGCGCCTCGCGGGCCCGCGCCTGAGGGCCTCGCCAGAGGGCCCTTTGGCGTGGCCCTTAGTCGCGGCACGAAGGCGAAAAATAGAAAACATCCTAGGAACTCAGCAGCACCGACTGCATACCAACGGATCCCGACAGAGGAGCAGACCGAGGAGGACAGCAAAACCGCAAGTAAAACCCTCACAGAACATAACACATCACACACTACCAAACGCCCTCTTCAACAACACACTCCATAAAAGCTCCGGCCTCCCCCCCACGGAACAGGCTCCCGCACCAAGGCGACTGCCACAGGTCCAGCTCCACATCCGCGGGTCAGGCTCCCTCCTAGGGACAGGCTCCCGCACCGCAACAGATCTAGCTCCACACCCACGGGACAGGCTCCCTCCACGGGACAGGCTCCCGCACCAAGGCGACCGCCACAGATCCAGCTCCACATTCACGGGACAGGCTCCCTCCACGGGACAGGCTCCCGCACCGCAACAGATCCAGCTCCACATCCGCGGGACAGGCTCCCTCCACGGGACAGGCTCCCGCACCAAGGCGACCGCCACAGATCCAGCTCCACATTCACGGGACAGGCTCCCTCCACGGGACAGGCTCCCGCACCGCAACAGATCCAGCTCCACATCCGCGGGACAGGCTCCCTCCACGGGACAGGCTCCCGCACCAAGGCGACCGCCACAGATCCAGCTCCACATTCACGGGACAGGCTCCCTCCACGGGACAGGCTCCCGCACCGCAACAGATCCAGCTCCACATCCGCGGGACAGGCTCCCTTCACGGGACAGGCTCCCGCACCGCAACAGATCCAGCTCCACATCCGCGGGACAGGCTCCCTCCACGGGACAGGCGCCCGCACCAAGGCGACAGCCACAGGTCCAGCTCCACATCCACGGGACAGGCTCCCTCCACGGGACAGGCTCCCGCACCAAGGCGACTGCCACAGGTCCAGCTCTACATCCCCGGGACAGGCTCCCGCAACAAGTACAGCTCTCCCCAAAGCAAACAACAGACGAAGACCTAAGGAGACAGGCGTCACCCTATCAGAACATCACAAACTACCAACATGCACACCACATACTTCCTCCCTCTATACCTACTAGTCACACAACTCCTCCCACCGACCACACACCTCCACTACCCTCAAACAAACACACCATGGTACCCTCCAACTGCACTGCCATATCTCGGTCCACAACACACACACAAAGAGACACTCGCAAACTCCCAAGCAAAGAGACCAAACAGACACAAATCAAACACCAACACCGGCTCAAAGGAAGCACATGTAGCAACAACCTCTTCCACAAAGACAACAACAATTGAGCTCATAAACGCCAGATCCGTCTGCAACAAGATACACACTCTGGTAGACCACATAGAAGAGCGACAGCCCGACATAATATGCATCACAGAGACATGGCTCAACCCTACCGACAGTGTACTACTCAACCAAATAGTACCGAACAACTACTCAGCATACAACTGCCCTCGCACCCACAAGCGTGGAGGAGGAGTCCTAATAATAGCAAAAACAAAACTCAAGTTCAAGACACAGAACCTCACAGATACACAGCAGTGTAACACAATTAGCATCAAGAACAAGAATATTGCAATCTGCCTAACCTACAGAGCACCCCGTGCTCCACCTGACGAACTAGCCTTCACACTCGAAGAAGCCTGTGCCATAACAGCAAACAACAAACCAGCACTACTAATCGGAGACTTCAACCTAAAGTCCGCCAATACAAAAGATGCAGAGGCCTTCCTTCAAGCAATGACCTCACTTCAATTCACACAGATAGTCAATGCACCAACACACAGACTTGGATCATCCCCAGACCTCATCTTCGCATCAAACTACCTAACTTCAAGAGACCTAATCTCTACACCCACCATCACCCCAGTACCATGGTCTGACCATTACTTAATCGAGACGAAACTGCAATCACAAGAAGACCAGACAAGCGAAAGAGTGAACATCCCACACACACAAAGACGATTCAAGTCCTTTGACAAGGACGAATTCATACAGGACACAATACAACACTTGAACATTGACTCAGAGGACCTGGAGGAACAAGTTTCCAACTGGAACAGCGTTCTAGCTAACGCCGCCAAACCATCTGATGACAGGACCGAGAAACAACACCACAACAAGAGACAGAACAAGCCATGGTACTCAACAAAAATACGACAGGAAAAGAGGGAGCTCAGGAAAATTGAACGGAGATGGAGAAAAAACAAAACTACTTCCGACCAACATCTTTACCTAACAAAGCAAAAAACAATACAATGAACACATCAACCAATCAAAGAGAGAATTCCACACAAACCTGATAAATTCTTCCATCAACAAACCCAGAGAACTTTTCGAAATAGTAAAAACCCTGACAAAAGAGCAAACAGCAGAAAGAGAAGTACAAGTGGATCCACAGAAATTCGCTGACCACATCAAAGACAAATTCCACTCCACAGAGCGCACAACACCCAGTGGAACCACAAGAACGAACGTACACCCCAAAACCTGGGGCACATTCTACTCTCCCTCAAAAGAACAGATATCCCACATCATCTCCACAATCAACACAAGTACTGCCCCTACTGACCCTTGCCCAGTGTCATGGGTCAAAGCCACCAAATCAAGCCTGATACCAACCATTCATAAAATGGTACACAACTCACTCACTCAAGGACTCATGCCACAGCAACTAAAGCTTGCCTCAGTAAGACCAATCACAAAGAAAACTACTCTCGACAAAAAGGACCCAGCAGCATACCGACCAATCTCCAGCATACCCTTCCTCGCAAAAATAATCGAAAAGACGGTTCAACTACAACTTCAGGAACACATTGACGAACACGGAACTCTCGACGACAACCAACACGGATTTCGTCCCAACCATGGAGTCGAAACTCTACTGATCTACCTCTTCGACAGCATCATAAGAATAATTGACAACACCAGGAATGGAATTATAATGATCTTCATCGACATCTCCTCAGCTTTCGACACAGTTGACCACAATATGCTCCTGGAGAGACTAAAGAACACTGGTATACACGGTACCACTCTGAAATGGTTCCACTCGTACCTAACCGAAAGACAGCTACAGGTCAAGGTGGGACATGACACCTCCCGACCCATAAACGTCCAACAAGGAGTACCGCAAGGATCCGCACTCTCAGCACTCCTTTTTAACATCTACATCCAACCAATATGCAACATTATGAAAGAGAACAACATCCAATACACAATATACGCAGACGACATCATGGTATACTCCCCGATATCAATCGACAACCCGGACTTCTCTAAGATAACAGACTGCCTTACCCAAATGACGAAGTGGTGCCAAAACAACAACCTCGCAATAAACTACAACAAGACCGAAGCTTTAATCATCACTCGGAACCAGAGCTTCATACACCCACCAAACATAAAGATACAAAGCACTACGATACCGATAAGATCAGAGGTGAGATACCTTGGGGTTACTCTGGACAGTAAACTCAACCTCAAACCACACATAGACAAAACAATCCAAAAAGCCTACTACAGGATGCGAATCATCAGGAGACTGAAACCACTCCTCGCCCCAGAACACTTCCGTACCGTCTGTCAAGCACTGATAACCCCAATACTGGACTTCTGCAATCCGATATACCTTGGACTACCAAAACAAGCTCTCAAACCACTCCAGCTGGCACAAAACACTGCAGCTCGAATCATAGCCGGAACCGCAAGGCAGGAGCACATCACACCTACATTAAAGGACTTACACTGGCTCCCAATCAGTGCTCGCATCAGATACAAGACTATCATAAACCTATTTAAGATTAAAGAGCACACATCAGCCAACAGCCTCCACACGCTCATACAACCGGAAATCAGCGCACGTCCTAGAAGAAGTCAAACACGCAACCGAGTCAGTACCCCAAATGAATACAAGCACACACGCAAGGATACAACAAACAGAGCTCTCTCCATGGCTGCTCCAACAATATGGAACAATCTACCGGACGATCTAAGGGCAACTCCAGACCTCAAAGACTTCAGAAAACAACTGAAAACCATGCTGTTCATAGAGCACTATGGTCACATCACATAACCTAAGAGAATGGATAACAGCATTCCAATCCTCCTAAACAACTGTATGTATATAAAATGTGTTTTTAGCACCACTGTAAATAGCCCACCTTGTACATAGCTCAAACAAATCAAGCACCCAACACCGCCATCACACAACCAAGTTTCATCCTCACTGCATGTACAACACACACACTTTACCTGATTGCTTGCTGTGATACCACCTTGATTATTAAGATAAGGCGGTTTAGAAATACTGTTAAATAAATAAATAAATAAATAAAGTGTTTGAGGTTAATGCGCTATCCATTCAAGCTTCGATTTGTGGGGCTTGAGTGACGAGGGCATGCCTGAGATGGTCCCAAAGGATTAAGGGATTGCAGTTAGAGGACACGGTAGAAGAGGCGGCTAGGTTGGAATCAGGAGCCGCATATTTAGCGGATAGTCAGTATGATCTTATACGTGGTTTGGCAATGAGTATGGCGTTAGTGGTGGCCGCAAGAAGATCCTTATGGCTACGTAATTGGGCGGCAGATGCGGCGTCTAAGGCACGGATAGGGAAGCTCCCCTTTCGAGGTAAAGGTCTCTTTGGGGAAGATCTGGAGAAGTTAGTTAAGGATTTAGGGGAGTCAAAGGGGGCCAGGTTGCCGGAAGATAAACCAAAGCAGGGGCGTCCAGTGGCGCCCTCAAGGAGTCAGCAGCGTGAGTTTTGCCGTTTTTCGTCAGTCCAGATTTGGTCAGTCTCAGAGAGGGCATTTTCAGTACAGAGCCTTGGGGTTTCGAGGGTTCAGGGGAGCAGGTAGAGGTTTTGGAGCCTCCTCCTCCCCAAACGTTAAGAAACCTCAATGAAACAAGGGGGGTCCAGGCGGGAATCGTACCTGTAGGAGGTCGGTTAAGGGAGTTTTTCCCTGCCTGGGCCCAAATTACCTCAGATCAGTGGGTGTTGGAAATTGTGCAGAGAGGGTATGCGCTCGAGTTTCAACGGCCAGTGAGAGACGCTTTTGTACAGTCGCCCTGCAGGGTGCGTTCGAAGATGCTGGAGGTGCAGGAAACTTTGGAAAGGTTACTAGCGCTGAAGGCGGTGGTGCCAGTACCACAGGCCCAATACGGCTGCGGTAGATACTCCATTTATTTTGTGGTATCCAAAAAAAGAGGGCACCTTAAGGCCAATCCTAGATCTCAAAAGAGTAAACAGATGTCTCAAAGTGTCACACTTTCGCATGGAAACGCTACGTTCTGTCATAGCAGCGGTTCGACAGGGAGGATATCTCACGGCTCTAGATCTTTCGGAGGCGTATCTACACATCCCGATCAGAGTAGAACATCAAAGGTTTCTGCGGTTTGCGGTGCCCATGGGGCACTTTCAGTTCCAAGCAATGCTGTTTGGGTTGGTGACATCGCCAAGGACATTCACGAAGATCATGATGGTGGTAGTGGCGGCTTTGCAAAAGGAAGGGCTGTTGGTTCACCCTTACCTGGATGACTGGCTTATCCGGGCAAAGTTGAAAGAAGAGAGCGTGGTGGTTACCAGACGGGTGGTGCAGTTTCTGCAGTCCCTAGGATGGGTAGTAAATCTAGCGAAGAGCAAGTTAGTCATCGCAGGAGTTGGAATATCTAGGGGCTTGATTTGACACGAGCAAGGGCAGAGTATTCCTGCCAAAGGTCAGAATCAGCAAGTTAAGGCGGTTGGTTCGCACCTTCCTGGAAAGGAGGGCTCCCTCAGCGTGGCAGTATTTGCAAATATTGGGGACAATGGCAGCCATGCTAGAGGTGGTTCTGTGGGCCAGAGCCCACATGAGATCGTTGCAGAGGTCTCTGCTCAGGAGATGGTCACATCAGTCCGATCAGTTGTCCAAAAGGATGGTCTGTCCTCAGGAGGCGAGACAGTCTCTACAGTTGGTGGTTGCGTCCAGGGTGTCTAGAAAAGGGGATGCCTCTGGAGGCACCGGATTGGAGGGCGTTGACAACCGATGCAAGCATGTTCGGCTAGGGTGCGCACTTCGAAGGGCAGTATGCTCAGGGTCAATGGACAGCACAGGAAAGGACTTGGTCAATCAACAGGTTAGAGTTGAGAGCAGTCACTCTAGTGCTGAAAGCCCTTCAGTGGGGGCCGAGGGGGAGTGCAATCCAGGTATTTTCGGACAATGCTGCAGCGGTGGCTTACATCAATCATCAAGGCGGCACAGGCAGCGTGGCTCTCGAAGAGGAAGGGGACAAGCTGCTCAGTTGGGCAGAATTGAATCTGGAGGCGTTATCGGCAGCGCATGTCGCGGGAGTGGACAATGTGACAGCCGAATTTTTTTTTTTAGTCGAGTCAAGGTGGATCCAGGGGAATGGGTCCTTCATCAGGAAGTGTTCGATTTTGCTGGTGCACCGCTGGGGTCTTCCGATAATGGATCTAATGGCAATGTGTGCATCAGCGAAGGTGGACAGGTTCTTCAGCAGAAGACGAGAGTGGATGTCAGAAGGGTTGGATGCCCTGATTCAAAGGTGGCTGGAGGAATGGCTTCTGTACATATTCCCACCTTGGGTTCTAATAGGGCAAGTCCTACAACGCATAGAGTGGCACAAGGGGCTCATAATCTTGGTGGCACCAGATTGGCCAAGGAGGCCTTGGTACGCTCACTTAATGCGCCTTCTAGTGGAGCCTCCGTAGAAACTACTGCTAAGGAGAAAGCTGCTGAATCAGGGGCCGTTAATTATGCCTTAGGTGGATCGGTTCTCGCTTATGGCTTGGCTCTTGAAAGGGCAAGGTTAAGAGCTAAAGGATACTCGGCGGCGTTGATTGCGATGACGTTAAAGTCTAGGAGGAGATCTACTTTGTTGGCGTATATCCGAGTTTGGCAGATTTTTGAGTCATGGTGCGAAGACAGGGGGCTTAAGGCCTTAGCGACCTCAGTGCCACAAGTGTTGTTCTTTTTGCAGGATGGATTCGAGAAGGGGCTGGCGCGACATCTCTGAGAGAACAACTGGCGGCAGTTTCTTGTTTTCGAGGGAAGGTATAACGGATCGCACTTGGGACGCATCCAGATGTAAAGAGATTTTTGAGAGCGGCGGCACTGTTGAGACCTCCACGCAGAGTAGCGTTTCCGATCTGGGATCTGAATGTGGTGTGGGAGCCGTTTGAGCCCTTAGCTAAGGCGACAATGAAGGACCTAACTCTTAAGGTGGTGTTTTTGGTAGCCATATTTTTGGCTAGAAGGATTTCTGAGTTGCAAGAATTGTCGTGTAGAAAGCCTTTTTTGGTCTTTGACGTCAATAAAGTGGTATTGCGGACTGTTCCCTCGTTCTTGCCTAAGATAGTGTCGTTGCCAGTGTTTGAGAAGGCAGGTAGAGACATAGGAAAAGGTTGACTGCATAAGTTGGATGTGAGCAGAGTGTTGCGAGCATATTTGCAGAGAACAAAGTCATTCCGTAAGACCGACAGGTTGTTCGTGTTTGGGGGTCAGAAGCAAGGAGAGCTGGCGTTTAAGTCGTCTATTGCTCGTGGATTAAGGAAACTATTGCTTCGGCCTACCTATTGAAGGGGAAAGTGGTACCAAGTGGCTTGAAAGCGCATTCAACTAGGGCGCAGGCTGCGTCTTGGGCAGAGTTTAGTTTGGTGCCGGCGGTGGACATCTGTAGAGCGGCGACTTGGTCGTCATTGCATACTTTCGTTAAACATTACAGAATTGATATTCAAGCAGAAGGGGACTCTAAGTTTCTGGATCAGCGGTGCTTCAAGCTGGTCTGGCAGGCCCCTCCCGTTAAAGGGTTTACTGCTCTGATACATCTCCTAAAGTTCGGGACTAGACTGGAGGGATGATAAGGAAGGTGAAATTAGACTTACCTGCTAATTGTTGTTCCTTGAGGAACTCCAGTCTAGTCCCGCATCCCTCCCTGGAATGGCCTGCTGGAAGGCACCCTGATGCAAAGAAAAGGGTATTAGGGGGGTCCTCGAGTTTCTCGGGGGTCGGTGTTTCAGGTAGGGGGTGGAAAATGGGGAATGCAGTACTTTCAATATTGTGAGCGGACATAAGGAAAGGGTTGGGTTTTTTTTCCTTTAATTACTCACACTGTTTCACAGTATTAACAGGTAAATTGTTTTATACTTAGTTTAGAAAGAGTTTAAGTATATACTTAATTATTGCTCTGGTGAGTCTGCTTTGTTAATAGGAAACTGGAGCAAGGAGACGGTCCCTGGAGCACTTATATTGGTGTCATCAAAAATGTGACATGCTCAGTTTCCAAGCTGCGAGAGGACGTACACAACTTCTAAAGTTTGGGACTAGACTGGAGTTCCTCAAGGAACAACAATTAGCAGGTAAGTCTAATTTCACCTTGGCCTGTATGAGACACATTCTCCCCTATCTTTTCCTGTTACCATAATTCCTGCTGTCCCCATTGTTGCTGGTAAACCTTCCTCCTTTAGCATCTCAATAAATATCCTTTAACACTGGGCATAGTTTCACGACAATTTTTTTTTGTTTTTTTTTGTATTTAAGTGTTTATTGTCATCATTTCCATAACATAGCCATAAACACAGACATCAATAACCAGCCTTAATCTATACAGTAGGTAGGTACCTAGCAGCCTAAATTTCTAGACAACAAAATACACCAAATTGTATGATAGCCAGTGGCCGTATTTAAAGCTTCCTCTGCCATCCCAATATGGCCCCCCGCTGCACAGTGTACCTGCACCTTAACTCTATGCTGTGGTAATTTAACTAGTATTGGTGTAAACCCACTTTACAGCAACAAGAACCCCCCACAGCCTCTCCCCCCGGCCACCAAGAAAATAAACAACTAGGAACTAACTCCCCATCCCCAGAAGGCCTGTGCACTACAAGAGTAACCTATCCCCCTCCTATCGATCCCCCCCCCGCCCAAGTACCCCCCTACCCGTACTCCCCCTGCTGGCAGGCCCCCCCCCTGTCTTGCGTAGCCCCCCTCCACCCCCCCAGCCCAAAACCTACACCCCCCCCTCCCCCCCCCCCCGGGCAACGACCAGACAACCGCGTTACCCCTCCCTCCCCCAAAGGGGGAACGGAGTAACTCACCCGATCCTCCTCCATCCCGTCAACCCACTACCCTGCCCCGCTCCCCCCCCTCCCTGTCCTCCCAACCCCAGGATGCCCCCCAATACTCCCCATTGTTCCTCATATCTAGCAAAGGTCTGCTTACGTGCAGCCGTTAACTTTTCCATCAAAACCGTGTGTCGAACTCGCTTCTCAAATTGCACCACACCAGGCAACTCACTCCGCCGCCAAGCAGCCGCAATTTCGCAGCGAGCAGCGCTCAAGCAAGCCCCCACCGCCCTACCTCCCCTGTTCCCCTGCCCCTCCTCCCACCAGGACAGTAAACAAATGGTAGGAGCCACCGGAACCTCCACCCCGAGATGCTGCTGAATCTAGCCTACTATCCGCTCCCAGTACTCTTGAACTTTCATACAACTCCACCATATATGCCAAAACGTCCCAACCGCCCCACACCCCCTCCAACACAAGGGCGATACCGCCGCGTACATCTTATGTAGGCGGCTAGGGGTGTAATACCACCGCAGCAATACCTTATAACTGCTTTCTTTGGACCTGCTGGATTGGAGCCCCCGCCTAGTCTGATCCCACACCCGCTTCCACTCCACCTCCGATACAGTACGCCCCAAATCCGCCTCCCACTCCTTCATATACCGATGTTTCCCCCCTTGGCTGCCACACACCACTCTATAGAGCCCCGAGATCATGCCCCTTGCCCCCATTTTCCCGAACCACAACGCTTCCATACCGGAGAGTTCCCTGCCCCACCTCTCTTTCCCCACCACCTTCCCCAGAAACGAGCAAACCTGCAGATAGGCATACCTGTCCCTATCCTCCAGCTGGAATTCCTCCTTGACGGCCTCAAAACTCTTCAGTTCACCCTCCTCCAGGCACTGATAACTGCATAATAAGCCTTTCTTCGTCCACTCATCAAATCTCCCCCCTTCCCATCCCGGTGGGACCCCCCTGGCCCCCCTCCATGGTGTCAGCAAGGAAAAACCCTTTGGGCGAGGCCCGCCCTCCCCTCCCCGTACACTATCCCATATCTTCGCCCCTTGTCTCATCGCCGGCGATCCCCCCCCCCAGGCTCCTCCTCCCCTCGACATCCGCCCATAGCCAGGCCGTCAAATGGCCCTCCCGAACTCTCGCCGCCTCCAAGGACAACCAAGGCCTCTCCTCTCCCCCTGACCTCCAGTTCATTACATGCACTAACTGTGCCGCCCTATAATAGGCCAACAGATTTGGGACCCCCAAGCCCCCCTCGTCCTTAAGCGCGTACATCACTGCTCGCGCCACCCTGGGTGGTTTCCGCTTCCAGATATAGGTGAAGACCCGCCGTTGTAACGTCCGCATCACCCCAGCCGGCACCTCGACCGGTAAGGCCTGAAACCAGTACAGTAGACGGGGCAAGACATTCATTTTAATAGCCGCAATCCTCCCTATCCAGGAGATCTCCAACCCCATCCACCCTTCCACATCCTACCAATAGTGTGGAACAAGCGTGGGTAGTTAGCCTGATATAAAGTCTCATACCGATCTGTAATGCGGACCCCTAAGTACCCCAGAGACCCGCTGACCCACCGCAATGGGAACTGGCGCTTCAAACTCTCCTCAGCCGTCACATCCAATTGCACCTTCAAAACCTCTGTTTTATCCACATTCATCTTAAACCCCGAAACTGCTCCATATCTTTCAACCTCCTGCATTACCTCCGGTAGCGATGTGACGGGTTGACCTAAGTACAACAGGATATCATCGGCATAAAGTGAAATTTTATGCATCCGCCCACCTCTCTGCAAACCAAGAATCCTATCATTCCTCCTAATGCTCTCAGCCAGTGGCTCCACCACCATGGCAAAGAGAAGCGGGGACAGTGGGCACCCCTGTCGGGTCCCCCTGCCCAGTGCAAAATCCCTGGAGTACTGCCCATTGACTTTGATTCTAGCCCGTGGTCCCCGATACAGCGCCCTTATCCACCCCATGAGATTGGGCCCACACCCCATACGCTCCAACACCCGCATCAAAAAGGCCCAATGAACTCTGTCAAAGGCCTTTTCGGCGTCGATAGACATCAGTATCAAATCCTCCCGCCCCTCCCTCGCCTCCCAGACCACCCCAATCGCTCTCTGGATATTATCCGCTGCCTGACGTCCTGGGATGAAGCCTGCTTGATCCCCCTGGATAAGCCCCGGTAGCCACTCCGCCAACCGCCCTGCCACTACCTTGGCCAGCAATTTGGTGTCCACATTCAGCAGGGATATCGACCTGTAGGAGCTGCATTTCCCTGGATCCTTCCTGGGCTTTAACAACACCGTTATCCCGGCTGTCAGCATGTCCCTTGACAGTTCCCCCCCTTCCCCTAACACCCCGTTAAAAACCTTACACATTATACTTTTCAGCTCCCCCCAAAAGACCTTATAAAAAGGCCCCGTCAATCCATCTAAGCCCGGAGACTTCCCCCCTACTAATCCCTTCACCACCCGTGCAATTTCATCCTCTCGGATTTCCTCCTCTAGGAGCGCAGCCACTTCCTCCGATAACACTGGGAGCGTAATCCCATCTAAATAGGCTTCTATCTCCCCCTCATCCCCCCTGTCATCTCGCGATACAAATCGAGGTAGAAATCCCGAAACCGCTCCCTTATCTCTTCTTCACCCCAACACCTCCGCCCATCCACCCCTTCTATATACGCTATCGTGGTCACCCCTTTCTGCCTCCGCAAGCGTCGCGCGAGTAACCGCCCCGCTTTATCCCCAAACTCATAGTGAGTCTGATGCACTCTCTGCAGGAGAAAGGCCACTTTCTCCAATTGTAAATCCTTTAACGCATCCCGCGCCTGCTCCATCGCTATCCGATCCTCCACCGCCCCCGACCCCCGAAACCTCTCCTCCTTCTCCCCCACCTCCCGTTTTAATTCTTCTTCCCGCCGCTCCCGCTCTCTCTTTTTCTTTGAGCCCCACATAATGAATCTCCCCCGTACCACTGCCTTCAGGCCCTCCCATACCATAACATCTCGCACCTCCCCTGTATCATTAAGGTGCAAATACTCCTTAATGACGCCCCGCACATCCTCCACCACTCTCCTATCACGGAGGAGACTCATTCAGTCTCCAGAATACCCCCCCTCTACTTCTGAAATTTCGAAGATGAAGCTCAACCCCTTTATGGTCCGACCACCCGACTTGCACAACCCCCCCAACTTGGACCGCAGACATCCATCTCTGATCGAGCAAGAACATATCTATCCGACTCCAACTACCATGTGGAGCCGAATAGAAAGTATACCCCTCACCTTGCGGATACATCACACGCCACACATCCAGCAAGTTATAGCTTCTAATCAGCCCTCGCAATCCTAATCTATTCTTTCGCCCCCCATCCCCCCCCTTCGGCTTCCGATCCAACCCAGGGTCCAGCACCACATTAAAATCCCCTCCAACTAACACCTTCCCCCCCCCCTGCCTTATCAAGTAAAGCCCGCACCTCCCTCCAGAAACCCCCCTGCTGCCCATTAGGTCCATACACCCCCACAATCACAATATCCTCCCCCCCCAACTTCCCGGTGATCCCCACTACCCGACCCTCCTGATCTTTAAACGAAATCTCCACCTGTATCCCACAACCCCCACGTATCATGATGGCCACCCCTCCTTTCCGTCCCCCCCCTTTAGTACAGGAAAAGTATTGGTCCGGGAATTGCCGGTGCCGCATCCGCCCAACATCCCGGGCCCAGAGATGCGTCTCTTGTAGGAGAACCACATCCCATTGGTTCCTCACCACCTCCCGGAAAAACAAACCCCTCTTAGTGGGCGAGTTCAACCCCCGAACATTAATAGTGCCTATACGTAGCATCCCTTATCAATCCCAGTACGCTCCATACCCGCCCATAAGGCATCCCACCCCCCCCCCTCCCTGATCCTGCCACACTTCCCAATCTACCCGTCCTCCCAGTCCTGACGTCCAATCCCACCACTACCACTACCGCCCCCACCCACCCCACAAGTTACGCACATCTCCATTACTGCCCCTCCCCTGCCCCCGGTTCACCCCCCTCTCCCCCAAACCCATACCCTTCCCCAACTACCTCCCACTGTCCTCCCGTACTCCCCCCCTCCCCCCTCCAGAAATCACCCCAACTCCAATATGCCCTAAGAGTCCAGTGTTCATAACCATGAGCAAAAGGGCTCTAGCACCCCCCTCATGTGTTCTGCAAACATCCAGGCCGATCTCACTTCTCGCCAGTTCATGTCGCCCTCTCTGCCGATTCCTGCTGCTGATCCCGGGACATTTGCTGGAGACGCTTCCCGCGCTCCCCCACACGCTGCCACTGGGAGCTAGACTGATTCCTCTGTCGGCCTTTACCACTGGTTGGCTGATTCGGCCGCACCGTCTGCCCCGCCGCCGGTAGGCCTTCACATCCTAAGTCTTTCAACAGCTCCCAAGCCTCGTCAGCGGACTTCACTTTTCGGTTCGTGCCGTTTATGGAAAGCAGGACCCCAAACGGGAACAGCCATCGATACCGGTAATTCTTCCCCCGCAAGTAGGCGGTCATATCTTTCATGGCTCTTCGTCGCTCTAGAGTACCTTTTGAGAGATCATTGTACATTTCGATTTCAGCTCCTTCCCACACCACTCTCCCAAACTTCCGAGCCACACTGAGTATTTGCTCTTTCAGTGGGAAGCTGCTCAGACAGGCTATAATGTCCCAGGCCTGCTTCTCCCTTCGTGGCCCCAAACTCCGGTGTGCCCGCTCCACACCTATCTGCTCCGGAGCCTTGCCGGTCACGTCCCCCAAGTGAAGCACATGGCTGCAGAGCCGTTGCACCAGCTCAACACAGTCCTTGGGGCCTGCCTCCTCCGGCACCCCTCTGATGCGTAAATTGTTCCGCCGAGCCCGGTCCTCCATCTCTTCAATTTTCTCCTGCAACTCCTCGTGCTGAGACTGAAGTGAGCCCTGCATAGCCACCAGGCCACGCACCTCCCCCTCACAGTCTTCCACATGGCTTTCCAACTCTTCCACCCGGCCACCGAGACTGCTCAGCTCCTGCTGTATCGCATGTAGGGTGTCCCGCATTTCTTTCCTCATCGCTTTCAGCTCCCCTTTCATGTCCATCTTAAATTCGTGCAGCCATTTCCGCAAGGGCAGGTCATCCGCCCCCTCAGCATCGGTGGCATCGTCGTCCTCCGAGGCACCTCCGAGCTCACACTCACCCGCGCCTACCGACTCCTTCGCCGCGGCTGCCATCAGTTCGCGACGGACGTACGGGGACTGGAAACCCTCTAGTTTCTTCCGGGCTGCCATCGCGGTCCTGGATGCTCGCTTTCTCACCACTATTACCGATGGGGGCTCGCTTTTAAAGCTCTTTTACATGGGATTCGAACGGAGCTTGGCGTTCAAGCTGCCATGAGCTCCGTGACGTCACCGGAAATCGCGACAAATTTTTTAAATAAAATTTTGCTGTAAGGCCATCCAAGCCAGGGGCCTTACCCTCTTTCAAATCTTTAATCGCCCCGAGTACCTCCATTTCTATTTCCCTGTCCACCCACTGTTTTTCTTGCCCAGCTGCTCCAGGTCTATCTCTGTCAAGTACTGTTCAATACCTGGATTCCATCCCAATTGGTCAGATGTATAGAGGTTTTGATGATATTCTTGAAAAGCTGTTTGAATACACTCCGTGGTACATTCCCATTTTCCCCTCCCATTTTTAATTTGGAGTATTTGATGTTGTACCTTCCTTTCCCTAAGTTTTTGAGCCAAATATCTGCCTGGTTTTTCCCCTCTATAAAAAAAAACTCCTGTTTTATTCAGTCTGTGCTTCCTCTTCTGTGTGCAGTGTTAATAGTTCTTTAACCTGTCTGATTTTGTTTGAATCTTTTTTTCCCTCCTTTCACTTTGTGTATGGCTTCCATTTGCTGTAATTTAGTCATGAGTTCTTGTTTCCTCAGTGCCATCTGTTTTATTTTGTTTCTCCACGCTGCCAATTCAATGAGATGTCCTCTCACCACTACTTCTAAGGCCATCCCAGACTGTTGCCTTCTTATCTCCCCATTCCTATTATTTACCAAATATTCTCTTATTTTGTTAATACCTTCCTCTTCTTCCAGGGGGGATTCATTCAACCTCCAAAAACGCAGTCCACCCTCTTTAGTTTGAAGGTTGAGTGTCATCTCTACTGGTGCATGATCCGTCCACGTGATAGACCCGATTTCTACCCTCTCCACTTGGTCCACTATCTACCATCTACTCATAGCATGTCTATTCTACTATATGTTGCATGAGGATGCAAATGTGTATTCTCTTTTGTTGCCCTGTAAGTGTCGCCAGGTATCCATGACACCTAGTGTTCTTATGATTTTTATTAAGCACTTATCCACTCCCTTACTTCCCGCTGGATTCCCCCCTGTCATGTCTTCCCTGGTGTCCATAGTCACATTAAAGTCCCCCCCCCCCCTCCTTATGATTATAGGCTCAAGTAGATGCTCTTCTGAGGAGGCTGCTAGTTTGGTATAGAAGTTTCCTTGCTGAGTGTTCAGGGTGTATACACAGCATAGAGCGAGAGTCTTCCTAGCTATTTTCCCTTTCACAATATGTATCTTTCTTCCGGATCCCGCACCACCATACCCTCCTCCCGTACAAACCCTTGGGCAAACATGATCCCCACTCCTCCCCTTTTTTGGGTGATCTGTTAGGTGCCAAATAAACTTGGTCATACCGTCCACGGGTTAACCATTTTTCCTGTGATCTCTTTGTGTGTTTCTTGTATCATTAATATATCTGCCTTGCTCCTACTTCCTTTTTATGTAAGGCCTGCCTTTACCCCAGAAGTTAAGGTCTTTAGTATTTATTGTAGCTATCTTGCATATTACCTCGTTGCCTGTTACACCCCTCCCCCTTACACAGGATCTCCCCTCCCCCCCCTCAGCCCTCTCATTTCGCCCCTCCCTTCCCTAAAGCAGCACATGTGCCAGCGCTGACATTTAAGTGACTACATTCTACCCATCCCCCCTGCCCTTTGTGTCTTCTTTGGACGCCGCTTGTATTTATCTATCTTCTTTTCTTTCCACCTTCCCCCCCAATCAATTCTTCCCTTCTTCCATCCCCAACTCTGTCATTCCATGAACATGCACTTCACTTTCCCACTCGTTCATTACCCCTTACTCACGCATACCACTGACATATCAAAGATAGTGATATCCGGCTCCCTTATATATAGAATAAGGTTCTTAGGGGTCTGGTGTCTTCCTTTGTCCTTCCTGTTTGTTCTTGTGCTTCTTTTTTTGTCTACCTTTTGCCATGGTGCATTCTTCCTCTGTGCTTGCTTTTGTGGTTCTTCTGGTTCTGGTGTATCAGATATACCTGCTTCTTGCTGTACTGTGGTCGCTCTTTTTGTAATTCCATTCTGAGTGAAAGCTAGTCCAGCAGAATAAAGCCATTTGTATTTAATGTTCTCTTCCCGCAACTTTGTATATTCGTTCCATGCTTTTCTGTGTTGTAAATTTGTCATGGCTAGATCCGGTATATAGCTACCATGTGTCCCTTCCACTTGAATTGCCCAGCCTCTCTCATATGGGCCGCGATCTGTTCTTTAATTTTGTAGTCCTGCAGGTGTATGATAATGTCTCTTGTATATTGCCCCCTGCTTGGGCTCAAAGCTCTATCCATTTTGATCTCCATGTGCTTTATGTCGTCCTCCATTGATGCTAGCATCACCTTACAGATCTCCCTTGACGCCTGTTCACAGTCCTGGAGTGGAGGAGTGGCCTAGTGGTTGGGGCAAGGTACTTCAGGCCGGAAGGTCAGGGGTTCAAATCCCACTGGAGGACAGCAACCTTGGGCCGGAAGGACTGGGGTTTCTAGTCCCACAGGTGCTCCTTGTGGTCTTGGACAAGCCACTTAACCCTCCATAGCCCGTGTTCCCTGTAAAATAGTTATCTCCAAGTTATAATGCCCTGTTCAATGTAATTTCAGTTTGTTCAATGTAAACCACCTTGTGCCACCACCCGCTCCCTAACCTTGAGGGTTTGAGGAGGGGTCGGCCTTGAGGTTGAGGTTGTAGTTGTGAAGGTCGAATGATAAGGCAGGCAAAAGAATATTTTTTTACGTAAGGATTTATTTCTTCCGCTCCGTGGTGGAATGAAACAGGCGTAAAGGAATATATATTAGCCAAAGTAGGAACAAAGGAAAAACAGGCTCTTCAAATGCTGTGCTCAAAATGTCCTTCAACACTGGAGTTCACATTCCGTCATGTGACCTCTACTTTTAAATCAATTAAACAAGGAGAAAACAATAATGTTCCTGTACTGTAACCAAGTTATGCTTCAGCTTATTTTTATCTCTTCATAAGCTCTTCAGCCAGGTACTTTAACAGCATACATTTTAGGATATCATAACAAATGACCCTTCAAGCTTTGCTTTACTTCTCTCTGTCAATCAGACAGGTTGAGCAGTCCATTGGTTGATTCAGTTCAATCATTGGCAAAGGAGAAGCCAAGGGCATTTCTACTTCAGGACTCTTTACTGACTGTACTAGCTTCTGGTTAGGAATTGCTCGTTTATCTAAGAATTCTTTGAACTCTTTAAGGAGTAGTTCAGCCTGTTTTCTAACTGGGCTGGGCTGAGGATTTTCTCCTTCCTTGGGTAAGTAATTGTTTGCAGACTTTACTTCAGGAAAGCAAGTAATGTCGTCTCTGTTAAAACATTCATTCAAGGGACTTCCGGTGATGCGGTGAGCGCGAGCAGTCGCACGCTGCTCGAGCTCTGGGCCTCCTCGCCCCTCCGGCGATGACAAATGAGCCGTGTGAGCCAGGTTTGGGGCTCCGAGCCTCCCCCCTGTGTCCCCGACAGGATCGCCGTGTGAATGGGTGCTCCCGAGCCTCCACCTCCCCCCCCCCACGCTGAACAACTGCCGTGGCCTGGATTTGGGCGGCCGACCAGGAGCCTGCATGGAATGCCACGCTGAGAGGAGATGTGGTAAGCCGCGACGTGCAGTTTGATTTTAGAGCCGCGCTCCACGGCGGCGGGCGCCCACCCCAATTGAGCCACATCGTTCCCGCTACCTCCCCCAGCTATTTTTCTATGCTCCAGGAGGGCGGTTGCTACAGATTTCGTTGGGGGTGGCTGGAGCCCCCCTGTTGAGATCTGGGCAGGGTCGCTGCCAGTTCGTTGGCCCTGGGAGATCCTCGGGGGCTGCTCAGCCTGGCGTAAGGCCCCCTGCAGGTGTTGGGGTACCAAGGAGTGCCGGTGGACCGGGGACGGAGAAGGCCTACCCCCCTCCCCCCGTGGCAACAAAACTACGCACCCACGTGGGGGGCATCCACGTCGTTGGGATCTGCAGCAAGTGGGGGAGATGGGGGACGCGACCCCGGCAGATCGACGCAGATCGGGCATGGCAGCAAAGGGAGCCCGCCGTGGGGAAAAGGAGAAGACCCCTTTGCCGCCTAGAGGGGGCGAGCAGTCATCGCCGCTGAAGGGGGAGGTTAAAGCCGGGATGGTGGATGAAATCTCCGTGGCCGTGGCGGGGGCGCTGTCAGCACAATTTGAGGACCTGCGGGGCCAACTGGACCTCCTCCAAACCTCTGTGGGGAGTCGAATGCAGGAAGCAGAGGGCCGGATAGAGCGGACAGAGGAACACGTGCTGGAGCTGCAACAGGAGATGACCCGTATGAAAAAGCTACTTCAGGGTCAGGAGGCCAAGCTGGACGACCTGGAGAACAGGTCTCGCCGTAACAATTTGAGATTTCTGGGGATCTCAGATGCCATAGAGGACAGGGACTTACAATCCTATTTGGAAGATCTGGTGAAACAACGTTTGGAGAATGACCCTGAGGGCACCCTAGTGCAAATAGAGAGAGCACACCGGGTTGGGCCTAGGAGAGCCAGTGACGGCCGACCCAGGGTGGTTCTGGCACGGTTCCTGCGATTCCAGCAAAAGGAAGCAGTTTTGCGTGCGGTGCGGAGGAGAGGAGTGGTCCAAAAGGACAATGTTAAGCTGCGTATTGTTCAGGACTACTCGGCGGCCCTGGGACAGCGACGACGGGAGTACGGACCTTTGTGCCAGATTTTGATAGATAACAACATCAGATTCATGGTGCAATACCCTGCTCGGCTGATCTTCACCCATGAGGGGACTCGCCGGTCCTTTGACTCAGCGACGGCTGCTACACCCTATGTGGAGGAGATACGGCGACGGGCGACTGCAGCGGCTGGGACATGAGGCCCCGTAGAGGCAAGCCTGGAATCGACAAATTATTTGGTATATACTGCTTTGGACTGTGGAGAAGCGGCGGCGGTAATCCTGTGGGGGGAGGGGGTGGTAAGGGGATTGGTAAAGCTGTTATAATGTTTTTCTTGTTGGTTACTCCTTAGGTTCGGGGGGGAGAGAGGGGAGTTTTGGGCTGTTGGGGTAGAATGGTATAGGGGGAGTGGAGAGGGTCA
Source organism: Ichthyophis bannanicus (assembly GCA_033557465.1). NCBI lineage: Eukaryota > Metazoa > Chordata > Amphibia > Gymnophiona > Ichthyophiidae > Ichthyophis > Ichthyophis bannanicus. The sequence continues at coordinate 365,699 of JAWIIG010000069.1, forward strand.
GTTTTTTGTGTAGGGGTGGTGATTTCGAAGGGGACGGCTCTCCCTGCCTGTGCGCCTTGTAGATGAGCCGGTACATGGGAGGGGCGGGGGGCACCACACGCATCCAGAAGTCACAGAGTGGGAGAGAGACAGATGTTAGCAGAGGTAGGGGAACGGAGAGGGGAGGAGGTGGGGTGGAGGGGGGGGAGGAAGGGGTGGGAGGGGAGGGTGGGGAGGAGATGGAGGGAGGGGGAGGGGGAGTAGGAGGGGAGCAGTATTCTCAGGGACCAATGGAGGGGTGGATGACAAGAGGGATTATCCTTGTGGGGAAGAGGGGAGGACCTCAGGCTGGGGGGGTGCCTTCCTTAGATCAGGTATGGTTTGTGCTGTATTATAGTAGGCCTACTTTTGTATTACATGCCGCTTAAGATAATTTCTTGGAATGTCTGTGGTCTGGGCAGCCCCATTAAACAGGCCAAAATCTTGCAGGCTCTAGCAAGGCAGAAGGCGGACATCGCCATGCTCCAGGAGACCCACCAGACTGCCAAAGAGCACCGTAAATTGTGCCGGGAGTGGGTGGGACAGGTCTGGGGGGCCCCAGCTCAGGGGAAGAAGGGGGGAGTAGTATTCCTGATTCATAAACGGGTGAGGCTGGAGGTTGTCCGGGACTTTGTAGACCCGACAGGCAGATTTATCTTGGTGCAGGGAGTTCTCGAGGGGAGGCCTGTTATTCTGGGCAATCTGTATTGTCCTAATGTGCTTGACTTGCCCCTTTTTGCCCGTCATGCCTCCAAGATTGAGACATTGCCGGAGTCCCCCTTGATTTTGGGGGGAGATTTTAATGGGGTCATGGATGTCGATCTTGATACTTCTAAGGGGGGGGAGCAGAGAGACAGAATCGCGACGGTTCGGGCTTTGCGACGTTTATGTTCCCGGCTGGGGTTGGTGGACCCTTGGCGACTATTACACCCGGCCGAGCGGGATTACACGCATATATCTCGGGCTCATGGCACTAGCGCCCGTATAGATTACCTGTTGATCTCTACCGGTCTGTTTGTTAAAGTAGCGGATGCTCAGATAGGGCCTATGGAGATATCTGACCATGTGTTTGTTTGGCTCGACGTCTATTGGAATGGGAACTCTCCCCGGTCCCCGACATGGCGATTCCCACTTGAATTATACAGGGAAGCGCAATTCCGTTCTTTTCTTCAGCAACGATGGCAGGAATTCGAAGCTGATCATAGGGGTCACCAGGATGACCCCGAACTGCTCTGGGAAACTGCGAAGGTGGTTTTGCGGGGGGACATTATAGGGTTTCTTGCCCGGAAGAGAAGACTGAGGGCCGAACGTATTATTGGTTTAGAAAAGTTGGTGACGCGGCTACGGCGTCAAGGGGCTCAAAACCCAACGGCAGGGCTTAAAAAGCAGCTGTGGGACTCTCAAACGGAATTAAATGAACTTTTGCATCAACGGGCAAAGAAATCTGTGTTATACTATCGGTACCAACTTTACCGTTATGGGGATAAGCCCGGGAAACTATTGGCCAGATGTCTTCGGGGACCTAGGAGCTCCAAATTGGTGCCGGGCTTGCGGGATGAATCTGGGGTGTAACATCGGGAGAACCCGGAGATTGTGCGGGTTTTTCGTTCCTTTTTCCAGAGCCTCTATACAGCGGAGTCGCCCTCCCTCACGCAGATGGAGGAGTATGTGGGGGCCTTGAAATTACCGCGCTTGACCGCGGAGCAAAGAGCGCAGTTGGAGCGGCCGATAACGGCGGCCGAGCTGCAGGGGGCTATTTCCAAGGCCAGCTGTTATAAATCCCCGGGATCTGACGGGCTTGGTGCTGAATTCTACAAAATTCTTAACGACCTGATTTCCCCAACGCTGGCCGCAGTGCATAATCGGAGGGCGCAACAGGGCTACTTTCGGTGGTGGGCTAATCATGCCCATATTGTCCTTATTCCTAAACCGGCGAAGGATCCCCTTTCTGCGGCTTCGTATCGTCCTATCTCATTGCTTAATTTTGATCTTAAATTGATGGCCAAAGTTTTGGCAGATCGCCTGGCGGAGTTTTTGGGGTTGTTGGTGCATGATTGTCAAGTTGGGTTTGTGAAGGGGCGATATGCTGTCCGTAATCTGCGCAAAATTGTGGCATCCTTAGAGTGGGTCCAGTATAGACAGCTACCCTCTTTGCTTGTCAGCTTTGACGCGGAAAAAGCCTTCGATCGGGTGGACTGGCAATATCTGAAGTACATCCTCCCTTGCTATGGTCTAGGGCCTTTATTTTGTAGCATGGTTGCGAGCCTGTATGCCGACCCGACGGCGGCGATACTTTGCAATGGGGTGGTATCCGAGAATTTTTCGTTGCAAAGGGGAACTCGTCAGGGCTGCCCTCTCTCTCCTCTTCTTTTTGTCCTGTCTTTGGATCCTCTCCTGCGGAGAGTGGCGGGAATGCGTTCCATAAGGGGGGTTAGAATCGGCGCTCAAGAATTTAAGATATCTGCTTTTGCCGATGACCTGTTGGTACATTTACTTTCGCCTACAGACTCCTTGCCGCTTCTCCTAGGAGAGTTCCGAACTTTTGGGCAATTTGCGGGGCTAAGTATTAACAGGGATAAATCTGAAGCCATGGACGTGTCGGGGAGCCTTCGGAATGACTGGCCGGGGGTGTTCCCTCTTAAATGGGCCGAGAATCAATTTGTATATTTGGGGATTGTACTGCCCTGCCATCCGGGACGATTGTATAGGTGCAACCTGCAGCGAATGCTGACCAAGGTGCGAACCCAGTTGCAGGCCTGGCGGCCTCTCCCCTTGTCCCTATTGGGAAGGATTGCGGCGATTAAACTGGTGCTCTTGCCGCGGATCTTGTATTGGCTGCAGACCCTCCCTGTTTGGCTTCTCCGGAGGGATGCCCGGCGCTTTGAGGTGGAATTCCGAGGCTTCCTCTGGGGGGGCGAGAGCCCGTGTCCCCTACGGTCGGCTGGTGGGGAGGATGCACAATGGGGGGTGGGGGCTCCCGGATCTTGGTGCTTATGCATTGGCCTGCCAAGCGCGCCATTTGGGAGATTGGCTAGGTGACACTGACCTTTACACGCCCACAGCCTTGGAGGAGGCATTTGTGGCACCCCATTCTCTGCGGGCCCTCTTGCACCTGGAGGTTAGCCAGTGGGCTACTCACCTGGCTGAGAGTGTGTTGCTCCTTCCGGTGTGTAAGACCTGGCGACAGTTGAATTCCTATTGGGGCCGTAATTGGAAGGTGTCAAGTTGGTTACCCCTTCGGGGAAATGCCAATTTTACCCCGGGAACTGAGACCGCGGCCTTCCATTTTTGGGGGGAGAGAGGGGTCCATAGTGTGGGACATGTGGTGGACTTGACGGGGAGGCCTAAACCCTTTCTTGCGCTCTCCCGCGAGTTTGACTTGCGGCCTCACCATTTCTTTGCATATATGCAAGTGGCCCACTATGTGGCCTCCCTTCCAGGAGGGGAGTTACATGGCGACCGCTCGGTCCAGATTATGGTGTTTTTCGGCCTGGGCGACACGACACGACCGTCGATTCGGGGTTTTCACCTCCGGTTGGAGCAGCTTCGCCAGCGGCCAGACTATTGCAGAGTGGAACAGGCTTGGGGGGCCGAAATGGGGCGGGAAATCCCCCGCGGCACTATTCTAGTGGCCCTACGGCGCGTGGTGAGCCTGGTGGAAGGGGCCCGTTGGCGGGAAATACAATTTAAATGTCTAACTAGGGTCCACTTCTCCCCGCGGAGGGCCCTTCGTTGCCACCTGACTGCGGACGGCAGTTGTCCGCGGTGTGCGGCGCCCATGGCGACTTTGTTACATATGTGGTGGGGATGCCGACGGATTCGCCCATATTGGCGGAGGATCGCCCTGTACGTAGCTAATCTGCTGGGACAACCTGTTCATTGGGATGCAGCCTTGGTGGTCTTGGATTTTTTGGCCCTCGCCTCTCCGAAGGGGAAGTGGGGTCGCTGGCTCGTGCGTAAGGCATGTCTGGTGGGTAAAGGACCTCTGTTGCGGCGGTGGAGGGAGATCCACCCGCCCTCTTTTTGGGAGTGGCGGAACTCCTTCCATCAGCTTATGCTCCTGGAGTGTAGGGCTGCCCGGGGCCATGTCCAGCGATGGTCCGCCTTCTTGCTAATTTGGGATCCATACATTCAAAATTTGAGCGCCCGGACCCGTAACACGGTCTTGCAGTTGGGCTGTTAATACTCTCATTTATTGTCTTGTTATTCGGGTGATATGTGGAACCTTCAGATGGTCCTGCGTGGCCGTGATATGTGGGGGGGGGGGGAGGAGGTGGGTGAGGGGGGAGGGGAGGGGAGGGGGCAGGGGGAGGGGGTGAGGGTAATTAATTTCTGAAAAATTCATGTAACCATCAATGGGTACCGCCCCCTGGGGATAAGAGCCAACCCCAGGGAGGGGTGATTTTTTTGTGTGTTCTGTACTTGTTGTTTGCTGTTGATGGTTTGTCTTACTTCAACAAAGGCTAACACACCTTGGTAATGAAGACGTGCAGTTTATTTATAATACAAAGCAGGGATAACTTGAATTTCACTTATTTAACTTCTTAATTTGTACTTATTTAGAAAGGCAAGTAATTCATATATCTACCTATGATTAGTTAAAAAGATATCTGGAAAACTATTAGAATAAAAGCATTTAATTACAGAATAGATGACTAGAAAGATAATTACAGAAGAAGAATATACTTCACCGAAAGAGTTCTACTTCATCTCCTGTCACACTTCGATTGAATGGATCCCTGATTCAACCAGACAAGAGAGACTTCTCAATCGGGAGTTTCTCTAGGCAATGCGTCCATTCCTAGATGAATCCATTTCTCTCTGTCTAGCTGAAAACAGGTACCCATTTTATCCAGTTGCAAGAACAATCCAGTTATTTCCTATCATGTGACACATACGTAGTATAGAGTCAGTTATTCATTAAGCACATCCAAGACACTGGCCAGGTGCTTGAAAATGCTCAAGGGAACCCCCCCCCCCCCCCGGTCTACATTACAATTGATGAATTCTTAGGAGAAATGTTTCCAAGGCAAGGTGAATTGTCCTGTTTTGTCCTGTTAATGGGTTTTAATTTGTCTGCTAGTAGAAAGGCTCCTAGGTGAAGTGTTCTTTTGTTCTCTGTAATGGGTCTCCATTTGCTTGCTAGGAGAAGGTCTCCTCCCTGATCTTTCCAGTATCTGTAGTTATGTAAATTGTTTCAACAGTTTCAAGTGCCCCTATTTACAGTTGAGGCATATTCACTACTGAGGCATAATCAATAGTCAAAATTCATCTGTACCACATTCGGTCCTTTGACTATTGATTGTGCCTATAAGATACTGGTAACATTGTGGGGACTTTGGGTGGATGAAATATAGTAATGAAACTGGGTATGCATTGAATAAAACAACATATCATAATTAATAAACAAATACAAATAATAATTCCCCCAATGATTTGTCTGAGGCTACCCATACTGGGCAGCCATCCAAATACCCAATCCCACCAATTAACATTAATATCTTGTTTAATATCTTTGGCTAGTTCTTGCAAAGCTTGAATATGAGACTGAATGGAAGTAGCATGGTCAGTTAAATTAAAGCAACACATGCCTTCAAAATGTTCACATCCATAATTGTGTTTTAAAAGTAAATAATCTATTGCTACTCGATTTTGCAAGACTGCCTTCCTAGTACTACTTAAGTCAATAAATAATTCTTGTAAAGCAACTGAAGTATGATTAAGACTTTTTACCATGGTGCAAGCTAAAGCATTAATTGTGCGAGTGTTATATAGGGCTAAACCAGGCACTCCCAGAAGGGAAACGGCTGCACTGGTATATTCTACTTTAGAAAGTAAAGTGACTTTTGAATCACAATCTGCGGGTATCATAGCTGTTATTGTTCTTTTCTTTCTAATTTTAATTTTAGGAGAGGGTGGCATAATAAGTCCTAATCAACTAAGAGTGCAAGGTCCCCCTGTGAGATTTCCTGGAATATATGTATAAGTGGTATTACCACAAGACAATAACCACCCTATTGGCAGTTTAACATTTCTACCATAACTAGCTTGTACTATTGTATTATTACAATTCATAGTATTAGTTACATTTCTACATTTCCTAGTTGCATCACATAAAAGTATTATATCAATGTCCTTGGCAATTTCTTGTTGCATCTTTAGTTGTTGGCATTTCGGTATTTCATCAGGATTACATTTCATGTTATAACATACATCGCCTGGGGCGATATTATGGGTGATTATTTGAGTCATGTTATCCCAAAAATTGAAATTAGTGGGACAATCTCTGCAATATTCGTATAGCATGGGGTGTGTCCTTATATCTTCTTCATTTGCCCAACTGTCATTTTGTGTAGCTTTAAAATAGTACAAAAAAACTCGAGCTGGTGTGGGTATTGCAATCAAACATGTAGTTAACAGATCCACTGGATTATGCATGTCCGAAAGGCAAAAGTTAGAAATGTTTAAAACTTTTCAGGCTAAATAAGTCCAGATATTCTGAGGTGGTTCTATCGCATCTGCTAAACGCTTGGGCAAGTGTAATTCGGGTTGGGTTACCACTTGCACTCTCCAGTAATAGACTTTCCATGTACCAAAGATCAGGCTAGTAATGAGTGCCCATGTCACTACATGGCATATGAAGGCTTGCTGGAACCGATCCCGGTCCTTGATAGAAATATGCTGGTTCATTGGTTCAGAAGGTGTAGCGATAAAGCCAAATGGCTTGTAGGTCTCAGCTATCTTTATCAGTTCCCCATGCAGTGGGGGACTCATTTCACCTGCACATTCAGAACTTTTTCCCATTGTACATCTGCCCCATAGACTCTAATAACTAAAATCTGGGGAACAGGTGACATAAGCAATTGGGCACATAATGTTCAGCAGAAAAAATCTGAGATACTAAAATTACAGTTACTTTCCAAGGAAACAATAACAATACATAAGAAAAATAAAATCATTCACAAAAAGTCCACAAAAGTCCAATAGTCCTTTTCCTATTTTCAGATAATTTGGCCTGCTTCTCAGCAGTTTTTCAGGACTCCGTAGCGTCATTTTCACCTTTCTCTGAAGTTTAAACTTGGCCTCTCTCAACAGTTGAACCTCTCATTCTCGTAGGTGGACATCTTGGCCTTTCTTTCATTGCGACACATTGAAGCAGATAGGGACTTCCTCACACGTTTCTGCGGTGCGTAGTCCAGATCTCTCGGGATGGTCTGCTTCATCTGGACTCTGGCCAATTTCCTCTGCCAGACTCTCTGGCTTACAATTGGTGACATGGCTCCAGGCCTCATTCAGAAGAGCAGCGCCAATATTAAATGAAAAGACTAAAAATTCTAGATTAGACTTCACAATAAGACAAACTTAATTTCATCTATATTTACTAAGATCATATCCTACAAATAATAAATATTGCTTTTATAAACTTTCAGTGATCTACTAGTAACTATCTCGTATGGTGTCAATCTTATCTCGCAGTTTGATTAACTCCTTGTCTCTCTATCACTGGAAATTCATTTTGCTTGTAGGAAATATTCCATTTTGCTCTTGAATGACCTTTACATGTTTCAGATCAGACAAGCTGCACATACGTGTTCTGCAATTTTGATGTTTTAGAATTATACCCAATTGTGTGAGAATTTGTCATCAAATCATCCCCCTTTGCCTCTGCATGCCTGGCCAGGACATACAGAGGAAAAGTGAGGCACAAAGCATCCGGAAGTACCACATGGCCAGTGTGGGTTTTCCAGAGCTCATCAGGGTGCAAGGTGCACCTAGCCTGTCTCCAAATATCTATTTCTTCCAATTATTGAGTATGACTTCCTGAATTGAAGCTTCTGGAGACGGCACAGTCAAATAAAGTGCTCATAATTTTTTGTTTACATATTCATTAGGAAAATACATCACTTCAAATTACCTTCATCAGTTTATTGTCTATCACAGTTTCTCCTTTAATATTCCACTTCATCCCTCCATAACACAACACTTTTTCATTTCTGCATCATTCCACCAACTACTTACATAGGTCCTTTTCCTGTTTCTTTTATACCACACTAATGTATCCTTATTTGGCAAGGCTGCTAAGAATATCAAACAATTGTTAATAACTTAAATTTAGATTCCTCAATGAGATAACAGTATGAGTAAACAGTGTCCCTTTCCCATCAACTTAATTGGTCCAGTGCTAAGTGGACATATGCTCATTCTAAAATAGGAACAATCTGGGTAAAATCCTTATAATATAAAACTATCATTTTGCAGCATTCTATAACATCAATCCCAATAGAAAGAAATATGGCTCATCTCTCACGTATAACTAGAATCTGTCATATATCCTGTCCTCAGTGAGAGTGCTGTTAGACTGATTTTAAAATTGCAGTGTTCACAAGGATTTGTATAAGCTACTCATTAATTACGGTGTCAAAAAGAGATCCTTTTGAGGTGAGAGATCCAAGAGGGTACATGGCATTGGTGGCTAGGCCTCATCTTCAGATTCTTCTTGGATTGCAAGGCATTCATGACTATCCTCGGGTTCTTCTCGGCCTATGCTCCCCCTGCCTATTTATGTCTCTTCAAGGTTCCTGTTCTTCAGGCCTTGTGGGTCCTCAAGGAGTCTTAGAGCTTGGTAGCCCAGATCATCACACTGGAAGCAGCACATTTAGCCTAGGCTGTGGCCTCACCTTTCTGCCTCTCTCTCTCTCTTATTCTTTTTCTCAAACCTCTCCTGGATCATTGCTGACAAGCAAGATTTGGTTTTATCCAATCAACTCAAGTTCTCATTATTTTCTGGGAACTCAGTTCCATCTTTAATCTATATTTGTTCTATATAGCTTGAGAACAGAGCAATTTCATATCAGCCTCTGTCTAATTGCTGTGTGTGTACTGGACCTCTGCATAATGTACTATTACCACAAGTGTCATAAGTGCAAGTGTATAAACTACCAACTTAATATCTCACAATGCTGCAACATATATCTGTTTTATATCTATTTTCTCAGGAACTGTACTGAAAATGAACTATAAACTTTTAGAACAAAGTACACTTTTTCTCTAGATAAATACAGGAAAACAGGTGTCCCTCAGTCGTTAGCACAAAGCTTAAAGTAATTATCTTGAACCTCACAGTTCAGGCTCAAGTGAGGTGAAACTTCTAAAAGGTGTTACTTTTCTTGGTTACATTTAAATTAACATGTTATCTTCAACACAGCCAGTAGAACGAACCATTGTCTTGTGTCCTTCATGCAAATGTGGCTAAACAATTAACCTATAGTTATAGCTGTTTATGTTTAACTATGCCCCCTGGGGTGCTTGCCACAGTTTAAAAAAAAAAAATATCCTCCTTTAACTTTTAAGTTTGTTTGGTAGCATATACAGTCAAAGACAAAGAATAGATGCATAACATATTAATGATAAAGATTACCCTCTCACTTACTCAGGATTCAATGCCCCACCGTCCTGTCAGGATTCTCAACCTCCACTTTGGAGGCAAAAAAAAAAAACAGTTTCAAAACAGTTTCATGCCTCGTTTGTTTGATCTAGTCACTTCAGCATTCAGGGACTATAAAATCTACTGGAGTAGCCAGTAATGAAAGAAAAACAGTTTTTTACTTCAAACATTTGAATACAGAACAAATCAAAGCTTACAAGTGCATTATACCTATCTGATCAGAGTTTCTTTTAACCAGGGACCTTAAAAAAAAGTCTTCACTTCTTCATAATCTTATAAGGATTTTCCATAACAATTAATACTAACTGTACAGGATAGGCATTTTGTTCAAAGCACTGAATTAAACATCTTTGCAGCACAAGGTTACATATTTTCCTAAACAAAACTGATCTTGTATCAGTGGGTCAGAACTAATCATACAGAACAAATCAAAGCTTACAAGTGCATTATACCTGATCTTGTATCAGTGGGTCAGAACTAATCAAACAGAATTTCTTATCACCATGATCTATCATTAATCTCTTGTTGATTAAAATCCTCCACAGTATCTTCTAGATTAACTCCTCCAGGATTTTGGGGAGTACTCAGCACTTTCCTCCTATAAATTGGTTAGCAATAGACGTGCATTTTCTTTTTCTTTCTTTTTCCCCGTCTCCTACGGTATTTATACTGAGCCACCCTCTCAGCAACTTGCTGATAAATGTCTATTTTATCTGTCCATGCAATCAAATCTAATTTGCTAGAATTTGTCTGATGCATCTTACAATATGCAGACAACAAAAGCAATCTTCTGCTCCCTAAGGTACTCAATTCTGTTCCTTTTTCAGCAGGTATTTTTTTTTGCAAGCATGTAAGGGCATTTACAGGTTCCGCATCTTTTAAAACAGATTCCCAATTCTCACTTAGTCCTGAACCGCAAGACCATTCTCTAGCTAACATTTCATAAGGCGCCTGATACCCGCTATGAATATTTACAATATTCACAGTATTTACACTATTTTCTTTTCTTTTCAACATTGTCCAAGCCTTTTTTCCGTACCCCACTTCTGGTACCAAATGTCTTACTTCAACAAAGGCTAACACACCTTGGTAATGAAGACGTGCAGTTTATTTATAATACAAAGCAGGGATAACTTGAATTTCACTTATTTAACTTCTTAATTTGTACTTATTTAGAAAGGCAAGTAATTCATATATCTACCTATGATTAGTTAAAAAGATATCTGGAAAACTATTAGAATAAAAGCACTTAATTACAGAATAGATGACTAGAAAGATAATTACAGAAGAAGAATATACTTCACCGAAAGAGTTCTACTTCATCTCCTGTCACACTTCGATTGAATGGATCCCTGATTCAACCAGACAAGAGAGACTTCTCAATCGGGAGTTTCTCTAGGCAATGCGTCCATTCCTAGATGAATCCATTTCTCTCTGTCTAGCTGAAAACAGGTACCCATTTTATCCAGTTGCAAGAACAATCCAGTTATTTCCTATCATGTGACACATACGTAGTATAGAGTCAGTTATCCATTAAGCACATCCAAGACACTGGCCAGGTGCTTGAAAATGCTCAAGGGAACCCCCCCCCCCCCCGGTCTACATTACAATTGATGAATTCTTAGGAGAAATGTTTCCAAGGCAAGGTGAATTGTCCTGTTTTGTCCTGTTAATGGGTTTCAATTTGTCTGCTAGTAGAAAGGCTCCTAGGTGAAGTGTTCTTTTGTTCTCTGTAATGGGTCTCCATTTGCTTGCTAGGAGAAGGTCTCCTCCCTGATCTTTCCAGTATCTGTAGTTATGTAAATTGTTTCAACAGTTTCAAGTGCCCCTATTTACAGTTGAGGCATATTCACTACTGAGGCATAATCAATAGTCAAAATTCATCTGTACCACATGGTTCTAAATAAAATTTTGAAAAAAAAAATAACATTCATTCAATGCACTGGAGTTACCCCTCCCCCACTTGTCTCTGTAAGTAAGTGTCGGGTTAGCCAGTTCAGTTGTATGAGGAGTGCTTCTAAAGAGTGCTTCAAACGTAGGACCTTCTAATTCCTCCCGGCTTATATCTCTCTCATACAGGTCAGCTGTGTTCTTTCTACTAGCCTGCTTGCTAAATCTTTCAGCTGTCTGGTGAGAATAGCTGGGTTTGTTTAAACGAGTTTCAGGCTGCAGCCAACTGCCTTCATAATGCCTGAGTCTGTCCTGGGTTTTAAAATCAGCATTCACTCTTTCTGGCTTCTCATAAAACTTGTCATCTGAATTAAACACACCATGTACCTTGTATTGAGGCTTGTCTGAGAATTCCCTGCCACTCTGCCTTCCTTCCCACGGGTCAGCTCTCTCCTCCAGAAGCCTAGGCTTTATCCCTGGGTCTCTCAGTGCTTCACACCTCTCTTGTTCCCAGAAGGTTCTTTCAGGCACTGAGTATCCCTGGTACCTGCTTCTTGGTTCTGAATCCCTTCTCCTAGGATTATAGCTGGGCAGTGTTTCTCCTTCTAAGTCAAGGGTTTCTGCATCAAAGGCTATTTCCTGCCTTTCACGTTGCTTCCTTCTTCCCTGCCTTGCTCCGTCTCTCCTCTCTCTCTCTTGTGTCTCTCTGTTTAACTAGCTGCCTCTGCTTTGGGCAGCCCGCCTCCTGCTAGGGCGTGCCCAATCAGTAACTCTGCTTCTCCCTTCCCCCGAGGTGAGCTGTGTTAGCTGATTAGCCATGTGTTTCTTGTTCTGAGCAGAGAAAATCCTGCATTTACCTGCAGTACCAAAACCTTCCACCGGGTCACCATCTGTTTCCATGGCTTCTGGGGAAGCTACCACGTCACACTTGATATCATGAAAGGCGGTGTATATGAAATGTTAAATAAAATTCCTCTTTTTCAGGCACCCTTTAATCCTTAGATTGTTCCTCCTCAACCTATTTTCTAGGTCATCTACTTTGAACTCCAACTGCTCTTTAGCTATTTCCAGGGCCTTTAATACTTTGATCCATCCCATTCACTGTATGTAACTTGGACTTCTTCCATCTGGTTTTATGCCTGTTCCACGCTTCTACCAAGATCCATAACATCCACACAGAATTCTGTGATGGCAGCTTCTAGATCGGCGCGAAACTCCGCCATTTCCGACCATAGCTCTCCAAACCAGGCTTGTAATTCCTCCTTTGTAATTTGTACATGTGCGCCTTCACTCTGTAATAGCTTCAGTGCTCCTTGCATCTCCACGCTGCGCCCTATCACAGTTTCTCCCCTTATTTATTTTCACTGCGTAGGCCCGGGTATGCAAATTTATGCAAATCTGATTTTTTTGTTTTTAAATATCCATGTTGCTATCATCCCCTCCTTTCTCCGGGAACAAGCAGGAAGTCATTCTTCGCATATGGGTGATGTTGGCACTGATGGAGCCCTCGCAGAAGCATCCCCTCAACTTTCAAAGAAAGCCTTTGGGAGATGTTACCATGCATGCATGGTCCCCTTCCCATCCAAGGGTGCCATCTTGCTCAGTCTCCTTTTTTCCACAGAGCCCTTCAAATGTTCATCTGACTTGTCCCCGGAAGAAGTTGATTTTTCTTCTGAGTTTCATACTAGCCTCCGGTATCTCACCGGTACTCTCCCGCCACCCAATCTCGCTGTCTCTGCATCGAGTTCGGATCTATTTTTGCAGTTTTCTTTGTCTTTAATTTTCTGGCAGCCCGGCAAGTCTTCGACCTCACGAGGGTACTTTTTTCCCCCATGGCTACCAGTGGCTTTAAGAAGTGTGATCGGTGCTCGAAAATCATGTCTTTAACCGACACATTCGACTGCTGTCTCAACTGTCTTGGGCCAGACCACGACCCAGCAGCATGCGGTCTTTGCAAAAGGATGTCCAGCAAGGCCCTCGAGCCGCCAGCAGCAGCACGATAAGGGTTTTTTTTCCCCCCAAGTCCCTGGTGCCTCCAAAGACCAGGGCCTCGTCTGAAGCCTTGACACCTCGGGTAGATCCCTCTGAATCCGAGCTCCGCTATGGGCCTTCAGAAAAGGGGTCTCCCTCGAGGGAATCCAGAAAGAAGAGCCTATAAGGCGGTGTCCTTGGATGGTTCCGACCAGCCGGATGATCCCCGAGCCAGGTTCCACAGTCCGAGATGCTCATCCGAGGGATCAGAGAAGGAGTGGCCTTCAAAGTTCCTCCTGCAGGACTCGACCTCTGACCAGCCTCTGTTCCCAGACACCATCCTCGTCAAGGATTCCTCTTTGAGGCAGCCGGCATCAGGCCTGAGTCCTTTGGTGCCTGCGCCGAAGGCTGCGGAGCCTTCTGGCCTGGAGTCCAGAATGGAGGCCCTGGAGCACAGTTTGTCTGCCTTCATGGACCAGCAGTGGGCGCTGTTGTCCGGTACAACTGGTTCATCCACCTCAACATCGAAGACGTCCCCGGAGGCCGAGCCGATCCTCGAGGTCCTTATCCAATTCCCGCTCGATGGCAAGTGTGCTCGGCATTGGCCACAGAGCTTTTGGAGGACATGGGCCAGGGTCAGTCTTGAGGCCCATGGACCATCCCTCGTACGAATCCTCGACAGACTACTCTGTGGGAGATGGAGGATGAGGACTCCCCCGATACCTGTCGCCACCACAACGTCCCCTCAGACTCTCCCATCTTGGAGTCTCAGCCGTGGTCCCTGCCGGAGGATAAGGGCTTCCTTGATTTTCATCAAGGATATGTCCAAGGCCCTGGCGTTCTTACGGAGAAGGACCCTCGGGCAGATGAGTTGGAAATCCTCTAGTACGAGGCTCCTCCGAGGGAATCGCTCATGGTGCCCATCCCTCCCATCCTGGAATGGCTGATTCTGCGTATGTGGGAGACACCGGCATCTGTGCCAGTGGTGAGCAAGCAACTCGACTCGATGTATCAAGTCCGCTGGAGCCCGTGCTTCCAGAAATCACAGCTACCACAGAACTCCATGGTGGCCAAGTTAGAAATGCATCAGCTAAAAAGTCAGATGCATGCCTCAGTGCCCTCTGGCAAGGAGACCCGCATCTTGGATGCCCTTGGCAGAGAGTGTTACCAGGGCTCGATGCTCATCGGCCACATTCAGGCTTACCAGTTGTACATGGGCATGCACTTGAGAGACCTGGTGAAGGAACTCGCCAGGTTCTCAGCTGGTCTCTCCAAGGAACCCCTGCAGTGGTTCAAGAACCTGGCCAAGGCCATCCGTGAATGCTCCAAGTTTGTCTTGGGTGGCCTATGACAGCTTTGAGTCGGTGGCTCGAGGAGCGGCGGCAAGCATCCGGTGCATGACGCCAGGCTTGGCTACAGTTGTCCGACCAATTTGTCCTGAACTCACTGCTCGAGGTCAATGTCCCATGCTAAGGAGAGAAACCCTTTGGCAAACCCATGACAAACAAGGTTGCCGAGCTGGAGATAGGGAGGGGCAGCAGTCTTTTTAAGAGAGCCTGGTCCTCGTCATGAACTCTAATGGAAAGGCCTGGGTAAATGTCCTTCTACCCAAGGAAAGGGGCTGCTTACAGAAACTACCCACCTTTTCAGGCCTCCCCAGCTCCCCAACAAGGTCAGCAGGCTAAGGGACATGGGCGTGGTCCTCGTAAGCAGAAGGCTCCAAAACCACAGGCACCGGCCCTGGCACAGCCAGTGGGGCATTTTTGACTCCTTGGGCATAGCCTCTCTACCCCAAGGAGATCAGCAGCCTGCAGGGGGGATGTCTGACCTACTATGCCCAGAGGTGGTTGACCATCAGCACTGACTCCTGGGCACTTTGGGTGGTCAGGGAGGGTTACCTCCTTTACCTGACTCGGACACTTCCCCCTTATTTTCCGGGAGAGCCCCTCAGATCTCCCCTCCACTGGGACCTTCTACTGAAGGAGTTTGCAGGTCTTCTCTGACAAAGTGGTGGAACTGGTGCCCCACCATCTCAAGGGCAAGGGGTTCTACTCCAGGTACTTCCTCGTGCCAAAAAAGGACAGGGGGCCTAAGGCCCATCCTTGATCTGTGCAACCTCAACAAGTTCCTGGTGAAGGAGAAGTTCAAGATGCTCTCCCTTGGAACACTGCTGCCCTACCTCCAGCAGGGAGATAGGCTATGTTCCTTAGACCTGTAATGATGCCTATACCCACATCCTCATTCACCCCAACCACAGGCAGTACCTGCAGTTCAAAGTGGAAGCCAGGCACTATCGGTACAGGGTGCTGCCTTTCGGTTTGGCCTCCACCCCAAGGGTCTTCACAAAATGCCTGGCAGTCATGGCCGCCTTCCTCCGCCTCCAGGAGGTCTTTGTCTTCCCCTACCTGGACAACTGGCTCATAAAGGGAGGCATGGCCTCTGAGGTACAGCAGGCCACCGCATGCACCATACAGGTCCTGTAGCACTTGGGCTTTGTCATAAACTACCCCAAGTCTCATCTCCTTCCGACACAATGTCTGGAGTTCATCGGGGCAAAACTGGACACTCTCCATTCAAGGGCTTTCCTGCCCAGGGACTGAGCCGACCGCCTCAGGATTCTGGCACAGGATATACAGCACCTTCCCTCTGTGCTCACTCGGCTCCTGCGCTTTCTCGGACACATGGCCTTCACGGTCCACATCACCCCAGATGCTCGCTTTTACATGAGGGCTGCGCAGTGGTGTCTCCAGGATCAGTGGACTCAGGCCATGGGGCGCCTCCAAGACAGAGTCTCTGTAACCCGTCAAATGGCGAACTCTCTGACTTGGTGGCAGACTCCCCAATATCGCGAGGCAGGCATGCCCTTTAAAGGTTCTTACCACGGATGCCTCCCTGTTCGGCTGGGGAGTCCACTGTGGAGAACGCCGCACCCAGAGTAGCTGGTCACCAGACGAGTGCACCCAACAGATCAACTTCCTGGAACTATGGACAATTGACTTAGCCCTTTGAGCCTTTTGCCACCACCTGTGTCACCAGACGGTGCTGGTTCAGACGGACAACCAGGTGGCGATGTTTTATGTGAACAAATGGGGGGGGGGCACAGGGTCTCGTGCCCTCTGCCAGGAGGCAATGTTCCTCTGCTCGTACGAAATCCAACAAGGTATTCTCCTACGGACAGTATACCTACCAGGCCAGAACAACCTGCTGGCCAACAGGTTGAGCAGAGTCCTCCAGCCACACGAGTGGCAGATGGACCCCAGTGTGGCTGACCGGCTCTTCCGGATCGGGGGGGAAATCCATGATGGACCTGTTCACCAATACTATCTTGGAAGCCCAGACCAGCTGTATTCCATGCTTTAAGAAAAGTGGAAGGAAGTCCAAAAAACTGCCAGCATGGTTTAAAGGTGAGGTCAGAGGCTGTTGTTGCCAAAAAAGCATCTTTCAGGAAATGGAAAAAAGAGCCAAACGACGAAACCTGGAAACAGCACAAGCACTGGCAAGTCAAATGCAAGGCATTGATAAGGCAGGCAGAGAGAGAATTTGAGAAGAAGCTTGCTGCGGAAGCAAAAATGCAAAATAAAGACCTTTTCAAGTACATTCGTAGCAAAAAACCTGTGAGAGAGTCAGTTGGTCCATTAGATGATAAAGGGGTTAAAGGAGCACTAAGAGGCGACAAGGCGATAGCGGAGAGACTGAATGAATTCTTTGCTTCGGTCTTTACTGAGGAAGATGTAGGGATGTTACCATGACTGAAGTGGTATTTAAAGGTGTGGAAGAATTGGAGGAAATATCGATACATCGGGAAGATGTCTTACAACTATTAGATAAACTGAAGAGTAGCAAATCACCTGGGCTGGATGGTATACATCCAAGGGTGTTGAAAGAACTGAAATATGAGATTGCAGAACTGCTATCAGTAATCTGTGAACTATCATTAAAATCATCTCTAATACCTGAAGATTGGAGGATCGCCAATGTAACACCAATTTTTAAAAAGGGTTCCAGGGGTGATCCGGGAAACTACAGACCGGTGAGCCTGACGTCAGTACCGGGAAAAATGGTAGAAACCATCATAAAGAATAAAATTACTCAGCATGTGGATAGTCACAACCTAATGGGAGACAGCCAACATGGCTTTAGACAAGGAAGATCTTGTATTACTAATCTGTTATGTTTTTTTGAAGGAGTGAATAAACAGGTGGACAAAGGTGAGTCGGTTGATATTGTGTATCTGGACTTTCAGAAAGCCTTTGACAAGGTCCCTCATCAGAGACTTTTGGAAAAACTAAAGAGTCATGGGATAGGAGGCAATGTACTATTGTGGATCAGGAACTGGTTAAAAGATAGAAAGCAGAGGGTAGGGCTAAATGGCCAATTTTCCCAATGGAGAAAGGTGAATAGTGGTGTACCCCAGGGATCTGTGCTGGGTCCGCTGCTTTTTGACATATTCATAAATGACCTGGAAAGTGGAATAACGAGTGAGGTTATCAAATTTGCAGATGATACAAAACTATTTAAAGTTGTTAAAACCCAAGAGGATTGTGAAAAATTGCAAGAGGATCTTGATAAATTGGAAGACTGGGCATCAAAATGGCAGATGAAATTTAATGTGGACAAGTGCAAGGTTATGCACCTAGGGAAGAACAACCCAAACTATGGTTACACGATGCAAGGTTCCACATTAGGAACCACCACCCAGGAAAAAGATTTAGGCGTCATTGTGGATACCATGTTAAAACCCTTGGCCCAGTGTGCAGCGGCGGCCAAGAGAGCAAATAGAATGCTAGGTATGATAAGGAAAGGAATGGAAAATAAAACAAAAGATATTATAATGCCTCTATATCGTTCCATGGTGAGACCGCACCTTGAATATTGTGTGCAATTCTGGTCGCTGTATCTTAAAAAGGATATAGCGATTTTAGAAAAGGTACAGAGAAGAGCCACCAAAATGGTAAAGGGGATGGAAGGATACTCCTATGAAGAAAGGCTAAAAAGGTTAGGGCTCTTTAACCTGGAAAAGAGACGGCTGAGGGGAGATATGATAGAAGTATATAAATTAATGAACGGAGTGGACCGGGTAAACGTAGATCGATTGTTTACCTTATCAGAATATAGAAAGACTAGGGGACATGCAATGAAGCTACAGGGTAAACTATTTAAGACTAATAAAAGAAAATATTTTTTCACTCAACGTGTAATCAAACTCTGGAATTTGTTACCGGAGGATGTAGTAAAGGCTGTTAGTGTAGCTAGGTTTAAAAAAGGTTTGGACAAGTTCCTGGAGGAAAGGTCCATAAACCATTATTAAGAAGTGACCGAAGATATCAATGCTTGACCCAGTACAAGCATTGTGGAACTTGTGTCTCTTGGGGAAACTGCTAGGTACATATGACCTAGATTGGCCACTGTTGGAAACAGAATACTGGGCTTGATGGACCTTGGTCTGACCCAGTATGGCATATCTTATGTTCTTATGTTCTTAATCCAGACAGCTTCCAGTTGGCCTGGTTCTGTTCCCAGCAGGCCCACCCCTCCAAGGTGACAGCAGATGCATTCCTCTTCTCATGGTCTGAGGCCTCATGTACGCCTTCCCTCCCATGCCGCTGATTGCCAAAACCTTGTTCAGGACCCTCTGCGACAAGGCCTCGCTCATCCTGATAGCCCCTTGGTGGCCCAGGCAACCATGGTTCCCGCTGCTCCTCTGACTAACGGTGTAACTCAATTGTAATTCAATTTTCGCCGGCCTTCCCACCTACCAGCTCCGTCGACTTCAACTCATCCAAAACACCGCCGCCCGTCTAGTCACTCACTCCTCCCATTTTGACCACATCACTCCTTGCCTTCTCTCTCTCCACTGGCTCCCCATTAAATTCAGATTCGTCTATAAGTACCTTATCACCACCCACAAAGTTCTTCACACGGGTGTTCCCCAATATTTGTCTGTTCTTATTTACCACCAGCCTGCTCCTCGCTTCCTCCGGTCCACCCATAGTAATCGCCTTTTTCTTCCTTCTCCATCCCAAGCACACCTCAAACTCACTTGTCACTCTGCGTTCTTCTTTCTGAGTCCTGCCGTATGGAATTCTCTCCCTCACCCGCTCCACACCGAACCTTCATTCCCTCGCTTCAAAGCTCTTCTTAAAACCCATCTTTTCTCCCAGTCTTTCAACCTCCCTGTAGTCACGTGATGATTTTGATGCCATACACCACCCCCTCTCCCTTCTTTTGTCCCTTCCTCCCCTCAGCAATCAGCCTGTCTATTTGTTTAACTTTGCTCCTTTCCTATCTTTCTCTCTCCCTCACACTAGTGCTTTTCTGTCAACCCAATGGCGTTCCTTTCCTTCTTTATTCTTCTAGTAACCTCCTTTTTTATTATTGTGCACTGCCCTGACACTTCGGTATGGGCGGTATATCAAGCCTTGCTAATAAAAATAAATAGAACTTGCATGGAGCAGAGCTTGAACCCTGAACAGCAATGGTACTGTTTTGAAAAGCTGGGTGAAGGACAAAGGGGAAGGCAAAATCTGGTGTGGCGTTCCATATGGGAATTTATATGTACATCTACCCGAAGTGAACAAAATCACGGGCAGACCGGGCCATTTTTGTCTTGGTGCTGTCATTTACAGTGTTGCCATATTGTGTGAACTTTTGGGAGCATGCAGTATAAATCTGTATGTGGTGATTTAGGTGTCCTCAGATTCATTAGTTACTGAGAATTAAATTTGAATGATATTTTGTAGTTAATTGATATTTTGTTCAAGTGAGCTTGAAGACTGTATTTGATTCTTAACTATATTTATCTTCTAGGTTTGATCTGAATTTGTTTTCTTATCTAGTTTTTTTTTATTCATGACTTTGACAAACCATTTTAAGAGAAATGTAAATTATACTGATGTATTTTATATATTTTTCTTTCTCTCGTGATACTTTTTATGAACTTTCTTTTTAAATTATATATAAATAAAATGTATAAAAGAAAGAGGATGACAGGAGCATTTTGCACAATAAGGGCATCTGTCTATCATTGCACCTTAGTAGGACCTTAGGGAGTTGATAGCTTTTTTCATCTGAACAGACTGCTTTTAGGTATGTCATCTGTGAACCAAAATGAAAGAAGACATGCTGGATGGAGAAGAAAGAAATAAAACTGGAGAGGAAAGAGGGAGAGCAGAAGGTATGGCAGGAAAGAGAAGAAAAGAAAGATACAGTGATAGAAATAATATATGCAGCTGGAAGCCTTGCTTCTATTAAATGGTGAACCTCCTTGTGCAGATTTCACACAGATTCGGGCTCCAGAAAGATTTCAGCAGAAAGTTATTCAGCAGTTTTGAAGAATGACAAGAATCATGTATTTGTTCTAGCAGAATAAGGAAATACTTTGTGCTTTAAAAAAAACCCACTCTTCTAGATTTTTTTATGTTCCCTTGCCAGCAGGTGGCGCAGACTTGAGCATCTTTCAATGATGTCATCAGGAGGTATAACTAATGGGTGCAGCACTGAAGCCAGTAATTGCCTGCCTTCAGGTTTGTGTGAACTGGTGCAGCAGTGCTGATAGACCTGGCTCTCCTGGCCTACACTGTGATGCAGAGATCTAGGATGAATATGATGGGGCCCTACAGAGCTTGGAGCGAGGGTAGAATCTTGACTTCTTGAGCTGACATTTGCTCAGGAACATCCATGGGCTACTAGGCTTGGTGGGCTGAGGAGGAGCAGAGGGACCCTGCAGAGCCCCTGAAAGAGGTTGATAAGTTGCGCCCAGACCTCCCCTTCCCTCCATCTGTCTCTTGCCTTTCTAGGTCTTTTTTTTTTTTTTTTAAACATGGCAAGTATGCCATGTGCCTGCAGCTGTTCCCAGTATGGCACCTGCAGGGTCCGCTCCGCAGCAGGCTCTTTTTACTTCCAATGTTATAGGAATGTAAGGGCCCAGATCCTTTTGGCATCAGGATGCCCCATGGGGGGCCTGAGGCCCAATGCTAAAACTGAGGTCTTCTCTTCATCCCATTCTTTGGTTCTGGGGCAGGTAGCACTTACTAAGGATCCCCGAGATGTCTTGCAGGGGGCTAAGGAAGCCCCAGCCTTCATCCAGAGATGTATGGTGTGCTCTTGGGGCCACGGGAGACCCTCTAGCTTGGCTGAGACCAGCAGCTGCTGAAACAGCTTTTCAGCTGTCTTTGGTCTTTAGCTGTTTGGCAACACCCTTTTCAGGATCCAGGACCCTGACCTCCCCTGCAGGAGAATTTGGATCCTCAGATGGTACTGCCATGGCCGTTTCAGGGGCTAAATTCCCCCCTCCCCCATCTTGCCAATTAGCCCAAGCACTTCTCTGGGATCCCGCCTAACCCCTGATGGGATTGGGCTAGGTGGCAGAAGATCATACTATCATGTCTGAAGGGGAGTCTGAGGAGGAAAAGGAGATTTCCCTCATGGAAGGTGAGTACCCATTAGTGGTCTATCTTTTTCACTGGGAGAATCTCCCAATGTTTATCCAGAAAACTACATCAGTGTTGGGCTCAAAAAGCCTGCAGCTTATTCCATCTAGGGGTTACCCTATTCTCCAGGACCAAGCAGGAAGTCAGTCCTCACATATGGGTATCATCGGCGCCGATGAAGCCCCAGCGGAGCATTTCCCCAGCTTTCTATGAAAGCCTTTGGGAATGCAGGCACGCATGCGCGGTTCCCTTCCCGCCTAAAGGTGCCATCTTACCTCAGTCTCTTTTTTTCCGAGAAGCCCACCGGACGTGAGTCCTGTCCTCCCGGTTAAAAGTAGATTTTTTTTGGCGATTATCGCTATTTTTTCTCCCGGTTCGATGCCGGTTCCCCTCCCGCCGGGTTCAGTACACCGGTATCGAGCCTGATTTCTTCTTTTTCGGTTTTTGCCCTTAGTGACTGGCGTTCGCGCCCTTTTTTCCATTTTCCCTGGAAGGCCGGTCCTTTGACCTCGCGGGGACTCTTTTTTTTCCCCGATGGCTTCCAGTGGTTTTAAAAAGTGTGATCGGTGTAAGAAATTAATGTCTCTCACCGACACACACGACTGCTGCCTTCGGTGCCTCGGCCCTGATCACAACCCTAAGTCGTGCGGGCCATGTGGGAAGATGTCTTCCAAGGCACTCTGAAGTCGTCAGCAGCAGAAAGAAAGGCTTTCTCGGACTTGGCCTCCAGCCGGCCCAGACCTCGTCTGAGGCCTCGACATCTCGGGATTCCGATCCCGAGCGCCGTCGAAGCTCCTCGGACAGGGGGTCCCCCAACCGGGAATGGAAGAGGAAGAAGTGGCTCGCGAGGGCATCGTCGGAGGAGGTCCCTGGCTCCTCGAGTGCCAGGTATAAGACCCCCGACCGTCGCCCCGGGCCCGTGGAACAAGAGAAGCCTGCCAAAGTTCCTCGCGTGGACCCGGAGTCTGCTGGACACGTAAGCCCCGTAGTCCTCGAGGACTCTCCTCCCAGAGAGCCGAAGTCGGGCCCGGCGCCGCCGGGGCCCGAGTTGGTGGCTGCTGCGTCTCCCGAGCTGAGTCTCAGGATGACAGCCTTGGAGAGCAGACTGTCTGCCTTCATGGAGCAGCAGCGGGCACTGATGGCCAGCCTGTCTGGTGCATCTGCCCCGAGCACCGGGACATCGACTTCGAAGTCGACCCCGGAGACCGAGCCGATACTCGAGTCCATCATGGCTCGAAGTCGACCTCGGTCACGGTCTCCCTCAACCTCCGGTTCGGGACCGAGGGCGTTGACGCCGGTGCCTCCGGCATCGGGGCGGGTGCTCCATGGCCCCACGGGGTCGGACCCTGACTCCTCCTCGGACGAGTCCGCCTGGGAGACGGAGGACGAGGAGTCTCCCGATACGTTCAAGACTCAGTGCGTCCCGTCGGACTCACCACAGTCTGAGCCCCGGAGTAGATCCCCCTCCGGAGGATACTCGGTTCTCGGAGTTCGTCCGGGATATGGCCACTGCCTTGGCTATTCTGGCGGACCCCGAGGAAGAGCCTCGAGCTGAAGAGCTCGAGGCGCTGCAGTATGACTCTCCTCCAAAGGAGGCCTTTACTGTTCCGGTTCCTCTGATGCTGGAACGGCTCCTCTTCCGTATGTGGGGAGGCACCGACCTAGGCGCCGGTTCTGAGCAAGCGAGTCGACTCGATCTATCGACTCTGGAAGAGCCCTGGTTTTCAGAAGGCACAGCTACCACACCATTCTATGGTTGTGGAATCTGAAGAGCCAGAAGATGCACTCCGCGGTGCCCCCTGGCAGGGAGGCCCGAAACCTTGATGACATCGGTAGAAAGTGCTTCCAGGGCTCGATGCTTGCTTGCCGTGTCCAGTCGTACCAGCTGTACATGGGCATGTACTTGCGGGACCTGGCCAAGGAGTTGGCCGGGTTCTCTGCTGGTCTCTCCGGGGAACCCTTGCAGAGATTTAAATCCTTGTCCTCGGGGATTCGGGACTGCTCGAAGTTCATGTCCCGCGCTGCCTACGATGGCTTCGAGGCT
Organism: Ichthyophis bannanicus; assembly: GCA_033557465.1. NCBI lineage: Eukaryota > Metazoa > Chordata > Amphibia > Gymnophiona > Ichthyophiidae > Ichthyophis > Ichthyophis bannanicus. The sequence continues at coordinate 389,496 of JAWIIG010000069.1, forward strand.
TCGCCCCGAGTTGCGGCAGCCGGCATCACAGCTCGACGCCAGGCATGGCTGCAGTCATCGGACCTCGAGCCATGGGTTCAGGACAAGTTGGTCGATGTCCCTTGCCGAGGTGAAAACCTTTTTGGCAAGCCCATGACTGAGAAGGCCGCCCAGCTCGAAACAGAGCATCTTACACGGACAAGGCTGTCTAGGAAGACCTCTGCCCCTTCTCATAAAAAGAAGGGCTCGGGTAAAAAGCCCTTTTACCCGAGGAAGGGCACTGCCTACAAACGGTACCCTCAATATCAGGCTGCCCAAGCTGCCCCTCAGGGTCAGCAAGCCAAGGGGCAGGGTAATGGGCCCCGTAGGCAGAGAACCCGCAAGCCTCCGGCCCCTGCTCCCACTCAGCAGGGTGGGGGTTTTTGACTCCTTGAGCGTAGCCTCTCCATCCCTGCTCTCCCAACCCTGCACAGGAGGTCGCCTAGCCCTCTTTGCACGCCAGTGGCCCCTTATCACCGGGGACAGTTGGGTGTTGGACATAGTCCGCAGGGGCTATGCACTGTATTTTCACCAACTGCCTCCTCCTTACTTTCCAGGGGAGCCTCCAAGGCCTCCCCTGCACACAGACCTTCTCCTTCAAGAGCTTCATGGTCTGTTGGTGGACAGGGCGGTGGAGCCTGTACCTTCCCAATTGCAAGGTCACGGATTCTACTCCAGGTATTTCCTGGTGCCCAAAAGAACTGGTGGCCTTCGACCCATTCTGGACCTCAGGAACCTCAACAAGTTCCTGGAGAAAGAAAGGTTCAAGATGCTTACTCTTGGAACACTTCTGCCCTACCTCCAGCAGGGAGATTGGCTATGCTCCTTAGATCTAAAGGATGCGTACACTCACATCCTCATTCATCCAGACCACAGAAAGTACCTCAGGTTCATTGTGGGAGGAAACCATTATCAGTACAGAGTGCTGCCTTTCGGCCTCACCTCCGCTCCCAGGGTCTTTACCAAATGCCTGGCAGTGGTGGCGGCCTACCTGAGAAATCAGGGAATCTTTGTCTTCCCCTATCTGGACGACTGGCTCATCAGAGGTCAGACATGCCAGGAGGCCAGACAGGCCACCCTCAGGACTATTGCTCTTCTTCAAGGCCTGGGATTTGTCATAAACTTCGCAAAGTCCACTTTGCTCCCCTCCCAGAACTTGGAGTTCATAGGAGCAAGGCTGGACTCTCTGCTGGCAAAGGCTTTCTTGCCAGAAGACAGGGCCCAAAGGTTGGTGGCCTTGGCAAATCAGTTTCTCAGCAGGACACTGGTCTCCGCCAGGCTGTGCCTGAGGCTGCTTGGCCACATGGCTTCGACAGTCCATGTGACCCCCAATGCCAGGCTCCATATGAGGCCTGCACAGTGGTGCCTTCGGACTCAGTGGTCACAAGCAACAGGCAGCCTCAGAAATGGGATAAGGGTGTCCAGACAATTTCTGGACTCCCTCAACTGGTGGCTGCACCCACTCAATCTTCTGGAGGGGATGCCTTTTTCAGATTCCTGGATACACGGTGGTACTGACCACAGATGCCTCCCTGCAGGGCTGGGGAGTTCATTGTCTAGGCAAGTGCACCCAGGGCCTGTGGTCTCCTTGGGAAGCTGCACAGCAGATCAATCTCCTCGAACTCAGAGCTATTCGATTAGCACTCAAAGCTTTCTCTCCTACCCTGGCTCATCAATCTGTCCTGGTTCAGACAGACAACTAGGTAGCCATGTTTTATGTGAACAAACGGGGCGGGACTGGGTCCAGAATCTTTTGTCGGGAGGCTCAGGACCTTTGTTCATTTGCCCTCAAGCACCACATGCTCCTCAAGGTTGTGTACCTTCCAGGCCAGGACAACTACCTGGCCGACAGATTAAGCAGGATTCTGCAGCCCTACGAGTGGCAGCTGCATCCTTCAGTAGTTCAGAAGATCTTTCTAAAATGGGGTCTCCCTTTGGTAGATCTCTTTGCCAGCCCAATGAACAAGCAACTGCCGAGGTTCTGCTCCAGGCAACCGCATCCTCTGAGAATAGCAGCAGATACTTTTCTGATTCCATGGTCTCAGGGCCTCCTGTATGCGTTTCCTCCCACGCCCTTGGTGGCCCGAACTCTCTTCAAAATTCTTCAGGACAAGACCTCGGTCCTGCTGGTGGCTCCCAGGTGGCCAAGACAGCCTTGGTTTCCTCTTCTGCTTCAACTGGCGGTGGATCCCCCACTGCCTCTGGGATTGCAACCCGACCTTCTCTCACAGGAGCAGGGTTCCCTTCTGCACCCCAATCTCAAAGCTCTCAATTTGATCGCCTGGAGGCTGCAAGGGTAGTCTTGGCTCCCTGGGGCCTACCTCAGGAAGTTGAGTTTGTCCTAGCCTCTAGGAAACAGTCCACTAGGAAAACCTATGCTCTCAAATGGAAAAGGTTTTCTGTGTGGTGTCAGCTGCGTACAGAGGATCCTTTCTCCTGTACTGTGCCAGTAGTGCTTCAGTACTTATTGCACTTATCAAATCAGGGACTTAAGTCCAATTCTGTTCGGGTCCACCTCTCAGCTCTAGCAGCTCACCACTCACTGGTGGAGGGACATTCTCTGTCAGGTCACCCCTTGGTGTCCCGCTTTCTCAGGGGCTTGCTTTTGCTCAAGCCTCCAATCCGTCCTCCTGCCCCTGAGTGGGAGCTGAATGTGGTCTTGCAGCAACTGACTCGCCCACCTTTTGAGCCGATGGCTACTTGTCCACTGCGCTTCCTCTCCTGGAAGACACTCTTCCTGATAGCCCTTACCTCGGCTAGGTGAGTGAGTGAGCTTCAGGCCCTGGTCTGTGATAGGCCTTACACCAGGATTTATAGGAACAGGGTGGTCCTCAGGACTCATCCAAAGTTCCTCACAAAGGTTGTATCCTCTTTCCACCTCAATCAGGAGGTGGTTCTTCCAACATTCTTCCCTAGGCCTCATGCAAGCCAGGCTGAAGCAGTCCTGCATACCCTGGACTGTAGGAGGGCCTTATCCTTCTACCTTAACCGTACGCAGGGGCATAGAAGGGCTACTCAGCTCTTCATATCCTTTGACCCCAATAAGTTGGGGTTGGCTGTGTCCAAGCATACCTTGTCCATCTGGGCTTACAGGGCGGCTGACCTTCCTTTGCAGGGTAGGGTCACGGCCCATCGTGTCAGGGCAATGGCTGCCTCAGTGGCTCATCTCCGCTCTGTGCCCTTGGTAGACATCTGCAGGGCTGCAACTTGGTCTTCAAGCCAGACTTTTGCAGCCCATTACTGTCTGGAGAGGGAGTCCCATAGGGACAGTGCTTTTGGCCAGGCAGTACTCCGGAATCTCTTTGAGGTTTAGGCAACTCCTGCCCTCTGTTGGGCTACCGGTTATGGTCCTTGAAAAGCCTTTCTTTGCTGCTGAGACTAGAGGGAGTACTCTTGTTCAGCCTGGGTTCCTTGGTAGCCCAGAGCTAGGGAGTCACCCATATGTGAGGACTGACTTCCTGCTTGGTCCTGGAGAAAGAGTAGTTACTCACCTGTAACAGGTGTTCTCCAGGAGCAGCAGGAATCAGTCCTCACCACCCTCCCCTTCTCCCCTGGGAGTTGCAGTTGTACATAGCTAAGAACAGCACACAAAAATGAAAAATAAACTATGTCATTTGACTGAGGTAAGATGGCACCTTTAGGCGGGAAGGGAACCGCGCATGCGTGCCTGCATTCCCAAAGGCTTTCATAGAAAGCTGGGGAAATGCTCCGCTGGGGCTTCATCGGCGCCGATGACACCCATATGTGAGGACTGATTCCTGCTGCTCCTGGAGAACACCTGTTACAGGTGAGTAACTACTCTTTCTAGAGGACATCAGATGCCTGTCAGGGTTCTTCCCCTTGCTGGAGCCATTGGAGAAGCTCATGGTCTCCAAGTGGGAAAAATCCAGAGTTGACCTTCAAGGGGCCAAATGCTCTGGCTCACTTATATCCACAGCCTTTTTTGGCTTGCCACTAGTGGATAATCTGGTTGTGGTGGTGAGGTGCACAATGATTCCAGTGGAAGGTGGTGGTGTACTGAAGGAAGTTCACAGTTAGGAGTGTAGAGACCCTCCTGAAGCTCTTTGTGCTGGAATTGTGGTCAGAGCACTTCTGCTCTGGGGTCTGAGGTGTTTAGACTGGATTTGGGGGCTGCATTTATGGTAGATACCTTATACAATCTGGTCAGGGAGACCTCTGGATCTATTGCGGCTGTAGTGGTGGCTAGATGATGGCTGTGGCTGCGCAATTGATCATTGGATGTGGCCTCCAAGTTGCATCTCAGTCAGCTCCCTTTTTGGGGCAGGCTGCTATTTGGAGAGGATTTTGAGGAATTTGTGAAGGACATGAATGAGGCCTATCCTCGGAGGCTGCCAGGCCTAATAGTGCCTGCTTGGTGTCGTGAAGAAATTCTTAGTGAGCCTGGAAATGCCCAAAGATGTCAGCCATTCCTTTCAGGGTCCTCTGTCATCTCAGGACTCCTTGACTGCTTCCGGAGCAGCAGATCCTCACAATGAGATTTAGCGGGTCACTTTCGAGGGACAGCCAGTAGGGAGTCTGCTCTAGCACTTCCTTTCAGAATGGACCCAGGTCACTTGACCAATGGATACTGGAGGTGCTGGGTCAGAGGTATGCACTGGAGGTGGCAAAGCCTCTCAGATGCCTTTGTGGAGTGTCTGTGGTCCTCTCAAGCGAGTGGCAATTACAGACACGTTGGCCTGCAACTGCAGAAGGCATTGTATCATACATACGAGGTGTGACAAAAAAGAAACGAGACTGTCCCATAAATGTGTTATTACAAAATCTACAGATAAATTATGCATTGTCCCCTTCAAAGTAATCCCCCCCAGAGTTAATGCACTTCTGCATTCGCGTCTGCCACATATGGAAACGCTCTGTAAAGCCCTCCTCCTTGAAGTCCCTCAGCTCCCTCGTCACAGTGGCCTCGATCTCTTCTACAGAGGCAAAATGAGCTCCTTTGAGCACAGTCTTCAGCCTGGGGAAGAGCCAGAAGTCATATGGTGCGAGATCTGGGGAATAAGGAGGGTGGTCGAGAGCTGTGATCTGTTTGTTGGCCAAGACCTGCCTTACACTGAGTGCAGGGTGTGCGGGCGCGTGGTCGTGGTGGAGCAGCCATGACTTGTCTCTCCACAGAGCCCACCTGCTGCGCTGAATTCGGTCATGGAGGCGATTGAGGACCTGCTGGTAGAAGTGCTGGTTGACTGTCTGACCCTCGAGCATAAACTCATGATGGACCATGACCTTCTGGTCGAAGAGTGCGATCAGCATGACCTTGATCCTTGATTTGGACATGCGTGCCTTCTTGGGTCTGGGTGACAGTTGAGTCTTCCACTGCAGGCTGTGTCTCTTGCTTTCAGGGTCGTACTCGAAGACCCAAGTCTTGTCTCCTGTGATGACTCGGCCAACAAACTCTATATATTCTCCGATCTTCTCTAGCAAGTCTCGACAAACGTTGGCCCGGTGCTCCTTCTTCTGGTCGTCTGATAAAAGCTTGGGTACCATCTTGGCGCACGCCTTCCGCATCCCCAGCTTCTAGAAACATAGGCCATGTGGTCTCTTTCTGTCGTCATTTTTCTATCTAGTCTGTCCTTCCATATAAACAACTACAACAGTCCCCTTTTTTCCTTTAGAGATCCTCTGTGTTTGACCCATGCTTTTATTCTACGGATCCACCACTCTTTCCATAAAGAAATATTTCCACATATCACTCCTGAATCTATCCCCTTTCATCCTTCTGCACCAAGATGGTCCGCACTGACTCCCTGTTCAGGCTGAGCTCTTCAGCTATCATCTGCACCGTCAATCTGCGATCACTCCGCACCAGCTGGTTCACACCATCAGTGTTCTCAGTGTGATGCAGCAGACCAGCAGGGCTTAGGAAAAAATGTTTTAAACGTGGAAAAAGAGATGCAAAAGCTGCAGTATTCGCAGGAGCCTGATAGGGGGAGCAAGAGGGACCACTGGAAGACTGAGGATCCATGCCCTACAGGGTGTAACCGAAAGCCAGCCAGCCTCCAATCCAGGAAGAGAGGAACTCCTTTTAAAGGAAGTCAGGAAGACTGGAGAGGGGCAGAGGTACCGCAAGGAACACAGACACCTCAGGACCGGAAAGCACAGGCACAGCTGGACTGGAAGGCACAGCAGGACTGGAAAGGCAGAAGTAGCGGTAAAGCCAGGAGCAGCAAGGAAGGCAGCAGAGAGGTTGCAGGGCCTTCAGAAGCCGGAGGAGCGGCAGGAGCTGCCGGAGTGGCAGAAACTACAGAAGCTGGAGAAACTGCAGAAGCTACAGACACTGCTGGAGTGCAGGAAAGAGGTACAGGCCAAAGGAACCTGAAAGGCCAGAGAATACAGAAGGGTCCAGGAGATTCAGGTACACGGAAGCTGCATTGTGAATGCTGTAGGCAGAACCCAAGCCATATTGCTGAATCAAGGCAGAATATTACCAGGAGTAGGCCACAAGCCTCGTCCCAGAGGAAGAAGCAGGAGTTACAAGGTAACCCATACTGTATTGAAGATAGCCCACAGAGGGTTAGCGCATGGAAAGGACAAGAAACAGAAGCTCCCTGTACATGTCCCACTTCGCAAGAGAAAAGGTATGAAAAGTTTTTATTGAATAAGAAACTTTTAAGTAAACCTGCTTTGCATGAAGTGCATGGAAGTCCTTGGAAGAAAGAAAGATGTTCATATTGTAAAAATGCTCATGGCCGACGCCCCACGCTAAACTCTAGACACTGGGAGGTCATTCAGCATTTGAGGGAGAAACTTGACTATAGCTTGCCGGGAACTGTTGACTCTAGCTCAGATACATTGCAGGAGGAGCCGATGCAAGTGGAAGAGGTAGAGTCCTTGTCAGAAGAAGAAATGGATTGCAGCTATTGTACTACGGGCAGCGTGGAATGCTTGTACAACCAGTGAGCTTTAAAAACCGGTGTAAATAGGAATGCTTGTTTTGTAACCTTTTTCTGTGAAGAGAACGGTTTTTCTTTTGAACATGAGTTGTTATTTTTCTACCCTGATGTAAGGATATTTCTGTTGGTGTTTGAAGCCGATCCTTTGAACCTTTGTGCAAACGAGGGAAATAAAGCCTTATTTTTCCCTACACTCGATGACCTTTTGTTCTTTGGGTATTTTTGGTATTCAGAACGCTACCAGGGCTATACAACCCTGGGCCCTAGAAAGAAACACATACCAAACCCAACTTTACTTTTATTTATGTCCGACCCATCTTGGATCCTATTAACCACCAGGGCGGCGTTGTGACATCAGCCATTTTTGTCATGGAAGGCTGTCCTGACTTGGGGTCATCCTCCACCTCCTCGCGGCCAGTCTTGAAGCGTTTGTGCCACTCGAAGACTCGCGGCCTTGACATAGCAGAATAGTGGCGAGATGTTGCACAACACAGTGACATAAGCGGTTAGCTAATTGGCATTGAGTCATGGGCGTGGCTGCCACAGTCTCATTTCTTTTTTGTCACACCTCCGTATGCTTTCTGCAGAGCAAGGTCCAGGACAATATTCCATTTATTTCATGGTGCTCAAAGGAATCCTTTATGGTTCGTTCTTGACCTGAAAGCAGTCAGTGCCACATTCAAGATTTGCCATTTTTGAATGGAAACCATCCACTCAGTTTTTGCGTTGGTTTGTCCGGGGGAGTTCTTTACCCTCCCTGGACTTTGCCAATGCCTACTTTTCACATTATTGGAGACCAGTATCAGTGGTTCTTCTGCTTCTGTGTCCTGGGCTGATATTTCCAGTTCAGTCTTCTGCTCTTTTGGCTTAGCCACAGAGCCCCACACGTTCTTGAAAGTGACAGTGGTCATGGCAATGTTCCTGCTCAGGCAGGGAATCCGTGGTCACCCTTGCCAGGATGATTGGCTGATTTTGGTTGCATTCTCTGGAGAAGTTGATAATGGACATAATCCTGGTGATTCAGTGGCCAGAACAGTTGAAGCTGGTGATCAGTTGCCCCAAGAGCAACCTCCATCTCTCTCAAAAGTTGGAGTGTTTGAGAGCATGTTTCAACACTCTCTCTACAGACATGTGTTCCTCCATGACAGAGAGGATGCTCAAGCTACAGACACACTGATAGAGTTCTATCTGTAGTCTGCTCCCCAAGCTTGGGACTGACTTCAGCTTCTGGATTCCATGACATCAATTCTGGAGTTGGGTCCCCTGGGACAGGGCATACATGCGTCTGCTTCAGAAGCACCTATTGTGTCTCTGGTCTCCATGCTCTTGGCTTTTTTGAGCTGGCCCTTCTTCCACAGGAGCTTAGGGAACAGTTGGCATGATGGCAGGAAGTACATCATCTGATGTGTGGCATGCCCTTGAAAGCCCTGGATTAGGTGGTTTTGACTACCGATGCCAGCCTGAAGAGATGGGGTACGCACTGCCTAGGTCAGATGATGATGGGAGTTTGGACCATTCAGGAGGCCTCCTGGCTAATCAGCTGACTGAATGGATTCTAGGGCAATCCATCTGACCTTAGAAGTTTGTCTTTGCTGATGAGTAAAGCAGTTCACCCCACTCCCTTCTCACTTAATGGTTGGCCTTGAGAGGCACAAGCTAGTTAACCATGGCTACTCGGGTACGGTCATGAATATTCTGCTTAGGGACCATAGGGCTTTAGCCTTCTTAGTCCATGTGTGGGTATAGAGGTGGGTTTCTTCTCTGGCCCTTTCAGCTAGGAAGACAGACATCGAAGCCATGCTAGCCTTTTTGCAAGCAGGCTTGGTTCTTTATTCACTTAAGGTTTAGGTAGTGGCCTTGGCATGCTACCAGGGATGAGTTCAGGATTTGTCCTTGTCAGCCCCCCCCCCCCCAATGTCGCTCACTTCCTCCATAGAGGTTTAAACAGATTCACCCTCCTGTGCATCCAGTCATCCCTCAGTGGAGCCTTTCGATGTTGAAGGTGCAGAAAGGCCCTCCCCTTTCAAACCCATCCACAAGGTCTGTCTCAGTGTTTTTTCTAGTGGCGGTTGCCTCCACCAGATGGATCTTGGAGCTTCAAGCCTTGTCCTGTTGCAAACCCTTTTCAGTGAATTAGATTGCCTTGCGAACACTACCATCCTTCCTTCTGAAGATGATTTTCTCCTTTCACTTAAATCAGGAGGTGGTTTTGCTCTCCTTTTGGGGGGACGATCTTCAGTCAGATCTCTCTCTGGATCTTCTGGAAAAGACCAACACTTTTTTGGTGGTCAGCCCATCTTTTTGTCTTTTTGAGGTCCAAAGAAGGGACAGACAGCAGCCGAGTCCTCCTCTTTTCACGGGATCAAAGAAGCTGTTGGTTCAGTATACCTTCTGACTAGAAAGTGGGTCCTGGAGGGAGTCAAAGCTCACTCAGCTAGGTCACAGACTGTCTCCTGGGCTTGAATCTGCCTAAGTATCTCCAGAGGACATCTGTAAGGCAGCTGCCTAGTCCTCTTTGATTTCCTTCATGAATCAGTATAGGTTGCATGTGGGAGCAAGTGCTGCTGGTGCCTTTGGCAAGGCTTTTCTGGCCAAAGTATAGTCTTCCTCCTATCATGTCCTAACTGCTTGGGTAAATCCCACTTATCTGGACTAGTCTAACATGATAAAGAAGGAGAAATTTCAATCATGCCTCCTATTAATTTCCTCTCCTTGAACCCTGCTAGACAAGTCAAGAAACACCCTGGAATGATTTGCTTTGGGTTGGGGAGTCCTACTGCTTCTGCATTCTTGTCTATTGCAGAGCCTGTACGTTACGGTAAGACAGCCAAATGCTAGTTCCAATTGTTTCAATAGTTTAAACTCAAATGATTAGCAAAAACTGTTTTTCAGTTTTGTTTACTCCTTGAGAAGACTTGCTGGCTTCTCTGTGCTGCACAAGTGGTTAATATTTGGCATACCTGCAGAAGGCAGAGGTACATACAAAAAATGCACAGATAAGCTCAGGGCACAGAGAGAAACCCATAACCGTGCAGTGATGGAAAGGCAGGCAAGGGCAATATCCCATCATACCTGGGTAGTGGTGCAGTAACACATACTATAGAAAATGTGCTGCCAGCGGTTAGCTGGATGTACTAGCGGCCCCCACCATAAAGCTTATAATCTGTTATGATATTGCATGTACAAATGTGTACTGTACGTTCAGGACCCTCCTCTGGCTGGGCAGATACACAAAAGCAGCATGGCAGCAAGGAGAGCAAGCAACTTCAGCCACATCAAGGCCCTGGCCAGCATGATCCTCAGATGGGAGGGCGTGCTGTACCTCAGGGGCCACCACAGGGCCAACCTGCATCTGGCCACTGCCATTTGGAGGGGGATCCAGCTCCCCCTGTGGAGGTGAGGAGCCAGTGGGAAGTCAAGCTCCAGAGAGGAAGGGGGGATGGGCAGAACAGTAGATCAGAAATGAGCACCTGGCACAGTCCTGGCTGTGGGAGTCCTCATGCAAACAGTGATGATGCCCCATGGCAGCCGCTATGATCAGCGGCATATGTTAGGTCATTGACCATGTCAGATTACACAGTTCAAAATGCACTTCCCTGCCATCCCAAGATGCCTGAGGTGGCCCCATCCTAGAATAGTATGCAGCTGCAGACATCATACAAGAGAATGCAAGAGCTCCTCCTGTTAGAAGATGTTCTGCAAATGCATGGGTCACAGGTTCGAGACCACGTAGGGAAATTTGTGCAAAAGCAAAACCCAAGTGCGGGGGAATCAAACTTGCACAAATATTACAATTTCCCCTTTCCTTGTGTTGGACATGCTTATTATGGGGGGCATCACCACTGTTATTGTACCTATTGTCCTGTGGCCTGGTGCAACTGGCCAGACACAATGAATGCATAATGCCGCTGGCTATGAACATACACAAAATACAGAAGTAAACAGCAGGGAAATCATTTTGCAAACATTTGGTGTCTGCACAGCCTTAGGATATGCTCCCTCTGCCTGCACAGAACTGGGAGCTAAAGCACCTGCACCTGACCATTCCCCAGTATAGTGTCACCTAAGTCCATGTTCCCTATGCATCACCACATGTTCCAGAGCTAGAACATGATTTACAGCATGACAAGGTGGCTCTGTACGAGTCACACAAATGCAACCCAACAAACATCACAACACACAAGAGTTGTGCCACAGAGTCAATGACAGATGGTGAGAGTGAGGACAAAAGAGGGAGGTACAGAATGGGTGGGGATGCGATAGGGAGAATGGAAGAGAGGGAAGGAGGGGTTGGGTAGCAGAGAGGGTGTGGTGTAGACAGGCGTGGATGAGACAGAGTGGGGTGAGGGGTGGGAAAAAGTGATGGAGATGTGGTAGTGAAAGTGGAGGCACAGAGCAATGGAGTTGAGGGCATTGAGGGAGTTTGGAAGGGGCAGTAAGAGCAGCTGCAAAACGTAGATGGGGTCTAGAGGTGAAAGACGGGTATGGGAGGTAGCATATGCAAGGTGAAGCTGGCAGCCACATTATGCTGATGTCCGGAAGACTGGGAAGGGATACAGGTGATGTGGAGATGATAGTGGGAGCAACCAGGTAGTATCCATGAAGCCCCACATGTAGATCCATACAGAACAGCAACATAAGCCCTTCAAGGGACCAATATCTGAACACCTATCCCAGATTTGGGATGCAGTGTGAAAAACCCATAGATAGCCTGGTCAGGGAGCAATACCATCACACTGGTTGTACATGGGTTTTGGGGAGCCTTGGTAGAGGGTACACAAAGGTGACACATATATTTAAAGCCCCACTGTGACTGGGTACACATGCTACTGCAAGGGTGGACGAGGGCCCTGGGAACAGCTGTGTAAGGGTAGCAGTGGAGGGTCAATGTGGGCACCAAAGGGCACAGATCTGATCACATACTGCTCTCCCATAGTGATTTTGGTGTGCACCGGACCCCCGATGCACTGAAGTGCTGGTTTAGGACTATGTGGCAGCAGAAGCCTGAGCTCATCCAGCGCCTCAGGGAGGAGGTGGCAGCAGCCACAGATAAGCCAGCCACATGGCATGGTAAACATCCCCCCAGGAAATACAGCAAATTCTCAACTTGGATAACAGCAGATATGTTGCTAACCTAGCATGTGTGGATATGTTGCTGCCCCATGGAGTGTGCATGCACTGTTGTCATTGTGTGTGCTAGTCTCTCAGCTCTCTCCATATCCTGCATGCCCTAGGTTATACCCATCTTATGGCCCACTGTCCCTCTCTTCATAGCCAGAGAAGCTGAGGAGGGCTGAGGGAAGCAGTCTGGCAGCCTTCCCTTCCCAGCCAGCCATACCCATCACCTGCAGGAGCATCTGTGGGGGCAGCAAGCTCCAGCCTCGGCACCACCACCACATCTGAACTCCCTCCCCACAGCCAGCAGCTCTGAGTGTGAGGAGGAGGAGGAGGCCCTGGAGGTGGTGATGGAGGAAGAGGAGAAGGGGGATGATACTGCAGAAGCCCTGAAAGCAGAGGAAGAGGAGGCAGAGTAGGACCTGAATGAGGAGGAGGAAAGGGAGGAGTTGGGGGAGCCCCAAGGGAGGGACTGTGTGAGGTGCACATGGCTGGGGTAGTGGTGGCTGCTGGAGAAGGGTGGGGCTGCTGATTCAGGCATAGATGTCCTGCTAGGGACAAGCGGGCCAGACAGGTCTGCTGTGGCCATCAAAGAGGAAGACCAGGAGGAGCGTGGGGTGTCAGCAGAGTCTCCTGTGTGTCAGCAGACCTCCAAGGCGCCCCCCGCCCCCTTAACCATCACATGCCATCATGAGTAGTGTCATGCAGCAGACCCTCTTGAAAGAAAAGAAAATGTTTTAAATGGAGAAAAAGACGTGCACAAGCTGCATTATTCGGGGGAACCAGCTAGAGGGAGCCAGAGCGACTTCAGAGACACTGAGGAGCCACGCCCCGCTAGTCACAAGGTAATGCCAGCCAGCTTCCAATCCTGGAAGGCAGGAGTGCTTCTTAAGGAGAGTGTGGAAGACTGGAGACAGTTCGGCAGGAAGGAGTTCAGTTTGGCAGGAAGCAGTTCGGCAGGAGACAGGTCGGCAAGGTGGTCGGCAGGAAGGAGAGAGAGAAGAGCAGCAGTGGAGAAAGAGAAGCAGGCCAAGGAGACAAGTCCAGCAGAAGCAAGGGAAGGATCACTTGCAGCGCAGAGAGAAAGAGGTTAGAATGGAAACCTGATTACCGCTAGCAAACCACCCCGAGTGGAAGGTGATTTCCCTGGAGCTAATGAAGGACCTGGGAAGGTCTCAGCTCAAACAAGAGTGAGAGCTATTTGTCCAGAGAGGCGAAAGCATTGCTGCAACCGTAGTCTAAAGTCAAATGAGAGACAGCTGGAGAACCTAAGCCGTGCTGCACAGGCAAGCCAGAAGCTAAGTCGGTACAGGCCCAGACCTTCACTTGGAGAAGGGACTCCAACCTCACAAGGTAAACCATACTTTCCTGGAAACGATTTCAGAAAGCTGCTGTATGGGAAAGACAGGCAGTAGAAGAAAACTATTTGTCTGAAGGTTCCTACGATACAAGGTATGGAAAATGTTTACCTAAGAAGAAAGTTCTGAATGAAAAATGTTTATATAGAGCTGCTATAAAACCTCTGAATAAAGAGGAATCTTTTCAGTATAAAACAGCACATAGCCGACACCCTAGGCTTAGCCCAGAACATTGGGAAGTGATACAGGAACTGTATAAAAAGCCTGAATATATTTTACCTGAAACCAGGGGCACAGATTCAGAGGCTTCAGAAGATGAGCCAATGCAAGTGGAACTAGCAGGGGATATTTCAGATCCAGAAATGGATTGTACATACTGTGTTACAGGAAGCCTAGAATCCTTGTCAGGCTTGTGAGCTGTGTGACTTGCTGAATTAAGCATTCTTGTTTTGTATAAATAGCACCAGTCCTGTGAAAGTAACAGTTTTTGCTTTAAACCTGAGTTTTTCTTTTCCTCACCTGAAGTAAGGACATTTTGCTTTATAGTTGTATTCCAATCATTTGAACCATTGCGAAGAAGGGAAATAAAAAGCCTTTATTTTTCCCACCACTCTGAGCAGTTGTTTTCATTGAAGATTGGTATCAAGGAAACTACTAGGACCAAAAGTCAATTGGGCCTTTGGAATACTTGCCAATCTCAACTTTATAATTTTTGTGTCTGACCTGCCCTGACCTCTACTAGCCACCAGGGTAGCCCTCACGACAGAAGTGACAGATGGGCTTTCTTTTTGTAGGCAGAGGGGTCTTGTCACAATATGGAAAAGTGAAGCAGCTGCCAGGAGTAGCACCCCAGCGGAAACTGAATCAGCAACTGATGCTCGTTTCTCCTGTAGTTAACGACGAGCAGATATACACATAAGGTATCAAAAAACAGTGGTTTTCACTATCTCCAGGAACAAGCAGGAATGTAGTCTTCACATATGGGTATCGTCGGTTCCGACGGAGCCTGCGCGGGAACGCTCCCCAGCGTCCAATTAGAAAGCTTTTGGGAGCATCCCACAGCACCTGCGTGCTGCCTTCCCACCTTTCCCAACTGCCTCTCTCCAGTTCTTCGTTTTCCATGGAGCCAGCAGGTTGTTTTCCTGTCACCGCAGAAATTATCCCATATTTTTCATTCTTTTTTGTGGTAGCGTCTGCCTTCCTCGATGCTATACCGGTACTGCCGGTTCTCTCTTTCTTTCATTAAAAAAAAAAAAAAACTTTGTAATTTTTTTCTGGATTTCCAGCCTTTTTTCTCTCGGGTGCCACATGCCATTTTGGGCATTAGGCCCAATTTTTTCCTCCAACATGGAAAAACCTGCTTTGGGTTTTAAAAAGTGTTCCAAGTGTGGCGGTACCATCTCCGTCACCGACACTCACGAGTGGTGCCTCAAATGTTTAGGTCCTGACCACTCCATCTTGGAGTGGGTTGCCTGTGGGATGATGTCTAAGAGGGGTCGGAAATACCGAGCTGCTAAGCTTAGCACCCTTTTTCCCTCCGATGCAGCATCCGTGGCATCGACGTCCTCCAGGGCTTCGTCTTCCTCCCATGGATCTCAGGTAACCAAACACAAATCTGGCTGGTCCTCAAAGGGTAGATCTCCTTCCAAGCATCGAGATGCCTCTGGCGTTGCCCTTGAGGGACTTGTACCGGCAAAATTGCCCCGGCGGGAGGCTTCGGCTTCCAAAGCACTATCGGGGCTCCAGGATGTTCTCGAGGCCTCAACCTCGGCAGAACTACTGGTGCCGTGCTCTGGGGTACCAGTCGCTTCGTCCGATACTGACACCCAGGCATCGGCGGCGTCAATTGACCAGAGATTCCTGGCTATTGAACGCAGTCTGGCGGCTCTCCTTGCAGCATCGGTGCCTTTGGGACCACTTCAGACAGTTCAACCGGTATCGACACCGGTTCCGGCACTGATACCGGTACCGACAGCATCAACATCGGCGAGTGTGCTACCAACACCGAGTCATGCTATTTCCTCCGGTATCGACAGGCCGGTACCGGACCCCTCCGGTACCGACTTCGATCGGTACCGGTATCGTGCTTTACAAGAGCACCCGGACAGAAGATATTTTGAATCCTCCGATGACTCTGAGGACTCTGACAGCTCTGTCGATGCCGGAGTACTTCTCTCTGAGGAGCCTTCTTCTCCTAAACGTAGGATGTCTCCTCTACAGGATTATATCCTTTCAGGATTTCATCAGGGAGGTGGCTAGAGGTCTTTCCATCACAGTGGCTCCTGAATCAGAGCCCAGAGCAAAGGAGTTGGAGATTTTACAATATCCTAAAGCTCCCAAGGAAGCGGCTACTTTGCCTATTCATGAGATCTTGCATGATCTCATGTTAAGAATGTGGGAAGCACCTCTTACCACCTCTCCTCATTCCCGTAGGCTGGATACCATGTATCGAGTGCCTCCTTGTCCAGGATTTCAGAAAACTCAGTTGCCACACCACTCCATAGTGGTGGAGTCAGCTATGAGAAGGATCAAGAGTGCATAAAGACATGCATCTAATCCTCCAGGACGTGACTGTAGGACTCTTGATGCCTTTGGGCGTCGAACCTTCCAGGCCTCTATGCTTTCTGCCAGGATTAGTTCCTATATCTTATACATGGGAATGTTCCTTAAGGAGGTTACAGGAGATCTAGAGCTTATGAGCCCTCTCCTTCCTGATGATAAGAGGCAGGATTATCTTACACTTGTCAAACATGCCCAGGATGTTTCCAAGTTTGTTAATCGTGCAGCTTTTGACTGCTTTGAGTGCATAAGCAGAACCTCTGCCATTGCCATAGGTGCTCGTAGGATTGCCTGGCTCCAGGCATCTGACTTAGAACTCTGGGTATAGGACAAACTGGGGAATATCCCTTGCACAGGCGAAAATCTCTTTGGCAAAAATTTGGCAAGAGAAAGCTAATGAGCTGGATGCTGATAACACCACTTTGGATAGACTATCCAAGGCTACAGCTGATCCTGCAAGAAGAAAATCCTACAAGAAACCATTCTTCTCTAAAAAGAAGAGGTTTTACCCCTTCTATACCCAGCAGGTGCATTCTGCAGGTCAGTCTGCCCGAAAGGGACAGCAGCCCCCAAAGCAAAGGAAATCAAAGACTGCTAAGCCTCAACCGACCCAGCAGACTCAGCCTCACAGGGGCTTTGACTCCCATCTAGAGAATTTGGCCTTCCTGGCCCTGAACGGGCCAGAGCCTTCCACCATCCCAGGAAGGTTGTGTCATTTTGCCCCCAGATGGGGGCAGAAAACAGCAGAAGAATGGATTCTTTCCATTGTAAGAGAGGGGTACAAGCTTCATTTCTTCAACATGCCCCCTCCTACAGTGGTAAGACAGTTCAATTCTCAGGCTTCACTCAACACTCAGTTGGGTCAAGAGGTCAGTTTACTTCTTGCCCATGGGGCAATAGAAGACGTACCCATTTCCCAACAGGGTACAGCGTTCTACTCCCCTTATTTCCTTATTCCAAAGAAAACAGGGGGACATAGACCCATTTTAGACCTCAGAGAACTGAACAAATTCCTGTTCAAAGAGAAATTCAAAATGATTTCTCTAGGAACTCTGCTGCCATACCTTCAGAGTCAGGATTGGCTTTGTTCTCTAGATCTCAAGGATGCGTACACTCATGTTCTCATCCATCCAACTCACCGAAGATTCCTTCGTTTTCTTTTTCAAGGAAAGCACTACCAATACAGGGTACTTCCTTTTGGCCTGGCCTCAGCACCAAGGGTGTTTACGAAATGCATGGTTGTAGTGGCAGCATTTCTTCGCACTCTAGGAATATTAGTCTTCCCCTACTTAGACGACTGGCTCATTCGAGCCCCATCAGAGTCAGAGGCCAGAATTTCCCTATCTTGCACAATGCGTATCCTTCAGAATTTGGGCCTGGTCATAAACATCCCAAAATCCAGCCTAACTCCCACTCAGTCTCTAGAGTTTATAGGAGCTTTGCTGGATACCAGAAAAGCAAGGGCCTATCTTCCACAGGCCCGCTGCCTTCGCATTGTGCAGTTAGCCTCCCAGGCAGTGTTAAAAACTTATCTCACTGCTCAGGAAATGTTACAACTACTAGGCCACATGGTATCTACCGTGCACGTGGTTCCCTATGCTCGCCTCCATATGAGAGCAGCCCAATGGACTCTATCCACTCAGTGGACTGAGGCATCAGGCTGCCTATCAGAAAAAATAGCAAACACAAGTCGCCTTATTTTGTCTCTACAATGGTGGCAGTCAACCCAAAACCTGTAGGTGCGGTCACCTTTCCAGCAACCCCTACCTCACTGTAACAGACGCCTCACAGGTGGGTTGGGGAGCTCATCTGCATGATCTCTCAACCCAAGGCACCTGGACTCCACAGGAGACCCACTTACATATCAATCTCCTAGAACTCAGAGCAATCTTCCTTGCTCTTCGAGTGTTCCATACCCAGCTCAGCTACAAGACAGTCCTAATTCAGACAGACAATCAAGTAGCTATGTTCTATCTGAACAAGCAGGGAGAAACAGGCTCTCTGTCACTTTACAACGAAGCTTTGCGACTATGGGCCCTCACCAGAGAGCATCAGATTCATCTCCTTGCGTTATATCTGCCAGGCATTCAAAGCTCTTGGGCAGACAGACTCAGTCGAGTTCTGCTTCCACACGAATGGTCTCTCCATGCAGACCAGGTAGCAAACATTTTTCAAATTTGGGGAACTCCGGACATAGACCTCTTTGCAAGTCCGTTGAATTCCAAACTTCCCCGGTTCTGTTCCAGAATTCCGTCTCAGGGTTCTCAGGCCAGGGATGCTTTCCTCCTCCATTGGGGTCAGGACTTCCTATATGCCTTTCCACCCATTCCCCTAATTCCCAAAACCCTATTCAAGCTTCAGAGAGACAAAGGCCACATGATTCTCATAGCTCCACATTGGTCACGGCAGGTCTGGTACCCTCTGCTCCTGCATCTCTCTCAAGCTCCATCTCTGGAGTTAGGATCTGCTCCAGATCTCCTGTCTCAGGAGGACGGGATGTTGTGGCATCCCAATCCCCACTCTCTGCATCTCAGGGCCTGGTTGCTGAGAGCCTAGACCTTCATGGTCTTAACCTTTCTCAACAAGTAAAGGATGTCCTTTGTGCTTCCAGGAAACCTTCCACAAGACGCTCTTATGCTTTCAAGTGGAAAAGGTTTTCCATATGGTGGTCGCAAAAGGGTTTTCACCCCTCTGCGATACCTCTGGAATCATTACTGGAGTATCTCCTTCATTTATCTAATGCAGGACTTAAGACTAACTTAGAAAGAGTCCATTTAAGTGCTATTTCAGCTTCTTTAAAGCCTTTAAATGGACAGCCTATTTCCTATCATCCTCTCATAGCGAGATTTATGAGGGGCCTTCTTCTAATTAAGCCTCCCATTAGGCCACCTTCAGTGGTATGGGACCTGAATCTGGTTCTTGGGCAGCTCATGAAGCCGCCTTTTGAACCTTTAGCTACTACCTCCTTGAAATTTCTTTCCTGGAAGGTTCTCTTTCTCATTGCAATCACATCAGCACGTCGCATCAGTGATTTGCAAGCATTAGTTGCTGATCCTTCTTACACGAGGTTCCATCATGATAAGGTAGTCCTTAGGACTCATCCACACTTAATGCCAAAGGTGGTCTCACCTTTTCATTTAAACCAGGCGGTTTACCTGCCTGTATTTTTTCCAAGGCCCCATGCTTCAAATGCAGAAAGGAATCTTCATACTTTGGACTGTAAATGAGCACTTGCCTTTTACTTACAGAGGACACAGCAACCTAGAAAGTCCTCCCAACTCTTTGTTGCTTTCGATCCTTCTCATTTGGGACTTCCAGTCTCCAAGAGAACATTGTCCAACTGGATTGCACAGTGTATTTCTTTTGCCTATCAGAGTAAGAACCTTTCTCTGGAAGGCCATGTCACAGCTCATAATGTGAGAGCCATGGCAGCCTCAATGGTTCATCTACACTCTGTGTCTATTGACGACATCTGTCGAGCAGCTACTTGGGCCTCGGTTCATACCTTCACAGCCCATTACTGCTTAGACAAGGACTCCTGCCGGGATGCCTTGTTTGGTCAGGCTATTCTACGACACCTGTTCCATACTTAATCAACTCCTACCCACCTTTCCCGGTAGGATGCCAGAGATCCATGGGGGGAAGTGGAGCCCTTTCACAGGGGCACACAACTTCTGGGGTCTCTCCCTGGCATCTGTAGCTAGGGAGTCCCCATATGTGGAGACTACATTCCTGCTTGTTCCTGGAGATAGCATAGTTACTCACCTGTAACAGGTGATCTCCGGGAACAGCAGGAATTTAGTCTTCACAACCCACCCACCTCCCCTAGGAGTTGTATCTCTTTTCTTTTCTTTCCCTCTCTGTCTTTGTCTCAGCTTTAAAACTCAGCTGGAGAGAGGCATTTGGCAAAGGTGGGCAGGCAGCACACAGGCGCTGTGGGATGCTCCCAAAAGCTTTCTAATTGGACGCTGGGGAGCGTTCCTGCGCAGGCTCCGTCTGTACCGACGATACCCATATGTGAAGACTAAATTCCTGCTGTTCCTGGAGATCACCTGTTACAGGTGAGAAACTATGCTTTACCTGCAGGTAGAGACATGGTAACAGTGCATTGGGACCTCTTAACAGATTCTTTTCTCTGACCAGACTACAGAAGACGGAACATGGTTTTGCAATGCATACACAGGAAATGAATCAGGATGAGCATGAGTCTTTGATTCTTGTCAGGAGTCAGAGGAAATAATATTATGCAAGTTTGTTGAATTAAAATTTTCAGAGGAATACTGTTACTTTGCCTTGGTTTTTTGTTTTTTTTTGTGTTGTGAGATGTACATCAGTATACTAAGAAACTTGCTGGAGCAGAAATTGCTGCAAATGCCCATTCCTTATCGTTCCTCCAGTTTAGTCCTCCACCTCTGGGTAGTGTACCACCTCCTGCAGCTTGGAGACTGGGCATGTCAAAATCGTGACATCACTGGATATAGCCTGCTGGTCTCTCCCATCAGCCCCCAGTGTGTCCAGTCTCCATGCAGCAGGAGGACATAGTGAGCCTAGGTGCTGGGCTCACTTGAGGAACAGATAAGGAGCAATTTAGTTAGGGTTTAGGTTTTCTAAATTTTAAATCACCCTGTTTCTAATTTAAATTGACAAGGATTGATCAATTCCATTTTAATTGTTTTCATAATAATTTTGCTTAAATCCTTAACTTGAGGACCTGTCCCTTTAAAAAAAAAAAAACAGGAAGTTCCCGCCTAGCCTTCTTGCTCTTGGCTGTCTTCGCGGTCAGTCACCTCACAGGTTGGGATCTCTCCCCCTGGACTGTACGGGGGAGAGCTCCGCGGGCCGTACCTGCACTCTCTCGGGGTGCAAGCAACGGCAGTTTTGCTTCCTGGCGGCGACATTTGTACTTCTGGAACAGTAGGAGCAGCTGTCAGCAGTGCCTGGCAGTATCGCGGGTTGAGAGACTGCACTGATAACGGTGAGCACAGCGTTCCTGCTAGTTTTAAGTGCCGCAGGTAAGGCCCTCGGGCTCAGATGGGGTACTTTGCATTTTGGCGCCAAATTAAGCCCGATGGAGATCAGTGCCATTTTTTGCCCTCATTCGGTGTCGCGTGGCAGAAGTTGCAGCGGCCCGCGCTTGGGGAAGACATAGGAAGAAAGCGTTCTCTAGTGTGTTAAATCAATTTAATTCAGCTCATTTCAATTTATTTTAATTTTTGTTTCCCTTCAGTTTGACTGGGGGCTTCTTGGACTAGTTTTATTTATTTATTTTTTGTTTGAGGCTTCATTTTAGTGTGTTAAAAAAAAAAAATCACGGAGGTATACAACCTGACTTACTTTCTGGGCAAAGCAGTTGGTGGGGATTCAGCTAATGTCATCGCAGCCTCAGTGTGTGGTCTGCGGTACCTGCAGAGGCACAGTGGCTGACACCGGAATCTGCCGCGCCTGTGCTTTGGTCTCTATCAGCGTGGAGCAGCAGATGGAGAATACTGTGGTTTTAGACTCCCAGAGTCCACTGGCTGTGTCCGGAGATGAAGCACTGATGGTCACGCCGCCAGGGTCTTCTCGAGGGCCTCATGGGCCCTTCAGGTGCGTTGCCTACAGTAGGTTCAGGACCGCAGCTAGGGGATTTCTGTCCGGATTTTGTGTTAATTATGCATCAGGCATTCTGTTTGAGGTGTCAGGGGAAGTTGCCTGAGCCATTGCCGTTGACGCATCCTAAACAAAATACCTATGACCAGGTCAAAATCAACAATTCCAAAAACAAAACCCGATGCTAATTAAACCGAGTGCCCAAAATCAGTAAAAAGTGCTCTATGTAACAACTTTTTTTTTTTTTGTCGGAAAGGTCAACCAAGCAAAGAGGAGTGTGCCTCTCACCGTTGTGGCCCATCCATTTTAGTAAATAGAAAACAGTCTTTCTTTTTTAAAAACAGCTTCAATTATGTTACTTAGCTTGAATCGCAATCTTGAAAAGGCTGCTCAACAACGCCACAAACAGCAGTAATACGACGTGTCACGTTTCGGGGTGTTCAAAGTAATCCCCCTGCTTCAGGTCAAAACCACTGTGCGGTAAGAAATCAGCCATCAAACTGGTTTCTGTGGAGAACGTTTTTTTTTATACACCAGTCCCGCCAACGTTCACCCAGCTGTTTCAAAATGCACCAATCAAAGTTGGTGCAAAAAGGAGCCAATCAGAATGGGAAGGGGAGGGATCACTGAACAGAGACCTCCCCCAAACATAAATGATTGATTTTTCACTCTTTTAAAAGGCTGTATTATTGTACCGTATGCCAATCCACTTGCATATTCATACCTTGTGGATGTACGGTATTAAGATGGAAAATCCACCTCTGTTCCAAATTCTGTAAGAGTTGAAGTCGATCCCCACCACGCAGATTCAATGGCACAAAGTCCAACACACACCAACGAAGCTCTTCAAAAATATGTGACAACTCCATACAATGTTCAACCAAAGGAGCCAATGCCATTTTTGTTCTTAATCGAGAAGCATGTTCACCCAGCCGTACTTTAAATGACCGCGATGTGCGTCCAACATCATCTTATGTTGTGTATTTGATAGTGTGCCCCTGTAACTTATATTAAGTGCAGTCAGTGTGCCAACGGGCCGAGTAAGTAGTTTGGGTATGACCATCGACCCAAAGGAGACCAGAAATGGTGTTCAAACAATATTTGCAAGAGCCACAAGGGAAATGGCCCGCAGCTGGGTGAACATGCTTCTCGATTAAGAACAAAAATGGCATCGGCCCCTACAGACGCTAAATCGCGCTATGGCACAACCGATGGAAGAAGAGGAAGTGGAAGATCCCATCATTCAAATGGTGAGGCAGTCCCAGGTAGTGTTTCCCATTCCCCGGGGGGGTAGATCGGATGATCCAGGAGGAGTGGGATCATCCCGAAGCTGGACTAAGAGGGTTTAGGACCATGAACAGGTTCTATCCCTTAGCAGATAAGGACAAGGAGAGGTTCCGTTCCCCGCGGATTAATGTGGCCGTCTCAGCAGTCACAAAAAAGACCACTATTCCAGTGGAAGGTAGCGCGGCCTTAAAGGATGCACAGGATAGAAAAGTGGATGGTTTATTGAAACAATCATTTGAGGCTAACGCCTTATCCTTGCAGGCATCCATTTGTGGAGCTTGGGTGGCGAGAGCATGTCTCAGATGGTCTCAGCACTTACGCCAGGCTCCGCAGCTAGAGCAGGAAAGTATAAGGGAGTTAGATTCTCTAGAGTCTGGCTCGGTGTATTTGGCTGATGTGCACTACGACTTGATCAGAGCACTGGCAAATAGTATGGCTTCGTTGGTGGCTGCCCGGAGATCCTTGTGGTTGAGGAATTGGGCGGCTGATGGCTCGTCTAAGTCGTGCCTCAGTAAGCTTTTCCGTTTTGGTTTTTTTTGGGTTTTTTTATTATTTATTTATAGAATTTGACAAAAACAACAAGAAATAGACAATTCCTTGCTAGAAAATAGAGTACATGTCAGAATAATGCATAATCTAAACAACATAAGACACTTAGGGGCATGTTTACTAAACGGGGCACTTTTGCGGGGCGCACCTGAGCGCCCTAAAATGATGCAGTTAAGTGCTCTTAAGCACCCCGTACGCGTGCGCGGCACATTAACGGGTCCCGCACGCGTGCGCCGCAAACACGCACGTTTGCGGGGCGCTCATGTGCGATAGAGGCGTGGAAAGGCGAAATGAGGGCGGAGGAAGGCCCCCGAGGGGCGGAGAGATGGGGTCAATGGGTGGAATGTGGGAGGGGAGAGACCCTCCGCACAGGAGCGTGCCCGAATTTACAAGAAAAAATACCGCCAGTGAAACACACGCGTTAGAGGTGATTTAAAGGGAAGAGAAACCATTTCCGTCAGCAATGTACAGCAACATCGTGGAAACCCAAAAAACGTGAGCAGTGTGAAACATGTGCACAGAACAAACTCGCAAATGTAACATGAAAATAACCACAACCAAGTATGCGAAAATCATAAGTCTGCTGGGAAACACTGCTATTAATGGGCAACAATAATAAACACTCCCAGGAAAGCTCCAAAGAATTGAAATGAATATTGGAAGGGTCCATGGTCCGTGGACACATTCAAAAGCACTGCAATGTAATGGAACTGTCCTGGGAGTGCATATCAGGTCATCCAGTGATATCACTGATGCACTGTTCGGTTTATTTCTGTGACTGCACCTATTTGGAAGGCATATTTGTGTGTGTCCTGCACCCCTGTCCCCATACAAAGAAAACGTGGCCACAGTAAACCTATGCAGAGCAGGGTGTCAGGCTTGTGCAGCCAGGTTTCCTATCTCCAGATACTGCACAGTCTCTGTGGGCACAGTGTGGTGCAGCGGACACAGCCAGTGACTGTATGACGAGAGGTTCACAGGTTCAAATCACAGCTGAGGTTCTGGCAACCCAGTACCCATATTTTTAACCACCACTAAACAGTGAGAGTTCACACACTGCTGTACTGCAGAGAACATAAGCATGGGCTCAACACCTACATTTTACCCCACACCGCACACAAACCAGAGCAATGGCCATTATGTACAGGCGAGTCCCTCAAATTCCGTCCTGGAGTGCCACAACGCAATCAGGTTATATGGGTTTGCCAGATAAGGACTGCAAGCCACAGCAGACAGTGCCGTAGGCGTGTGTAGCCTGGCACCGTACACAACAACAGACAGGCACTGTCAGATGTAAAGTCATGGACTTCCCTCGGAATGCAGAATATATGTTTAGAAACAGTGGTGCAGTGTACACAGACAGTGTGTGCAACAACAGAAGGTCACAGGTTCAAATCCTGTCTGTGGCTCCTTGCAACTAGTGCACATAAGTGTACCCTGAAAAAACCAGGCATTAAAGACTGATACTTTTCTGCTGAGAACCCAAGATATTTTGGCATATGTTTATGTTATCATCAACAGTACCCACCACATAAACATGTGCAGCACCTACAGCAGAGTCAAACAAAAGCAGTCCTGGAGTGCCCCACATCATTAAAGGGTAATGCAGACTCCAATATAAGGCCATGTGAACATGTTGACGGCAGGGGAACTGGTGACACCTGTCCACATCACACCATGGCCTATCTGTTTTTAGGTGGGTGCTGTGTAGTGCAACAGACAGGGTTAGTCTGACAAACAGACATGGATGTACCTGGAAATGCACTGTCTCTGTGTCAAGAAGGTGGTGCAAAGCACACAGGCACTGCCTGCAGGAGGTGAAGGTCACAAGTTCAAATCACGTGTGTCAGGTCTGCCGAACCAATCCCCGCAATTGTCACATCCCCTAATTTTTCTCAAAAAACAAACCACCTGTAGTGGGAAAAGTGAAAACAGGGACAGTACATGTATATTGTCTCTCAAGGTGGACATATAAGAGAGAAATGTGCATCACATAGATCAGATTTCCTCAAATGCAGTCCTGGAGGGCCACAATTTATTCACATGTTATGATGTCTTAAATAAAGATGTCTCTGTTCATCTGCATGTGCCGGTCCATGGTATGCAGATATATCTCATGCATATATCTGACGCACATTTGTGAAAATGTAGCAGTGTCTGTTACAACAGGACTGGAGTTGGGGACCTGTGCCAGAGATTACCGATCAACAGGAGGCGAAATGACCAGACACACAGGCTTCAGGACCCAAAGCCAATTGGACAGTCATGATAGTGTGCGTTGCGTCCATATCATAAAACTAGTATGTGCGCACTGTAGCACTGTCACCATAAACCTTGAAATACACCACACATATAGCAACATGTTGATCTGATCAGTGGCAGATATCAATGTCTACGTACACCACAATATGGTTATTGAGTGGTATCACACCAATATGTCTGATGTATGTGGAGTGTGTCTCAGGTCTGTTGTTTGACGATGTTCCCCACCATGGGGTGTGACAGTAGCACTATTTCATAGCCTAGCCATGCATGCACTGTGTCCACGACTGCTGATTTGGCATAGACTGGAAAAACTATCTATAGTAGCACAGTGATGGCATAGCTGTGGGATTGTGTGGCTGTACATCCAGTGTGTGATGTATGCAACACCTTACTCAGCGCACAATGTTTGTACTGTGTGCAGTGTTAGCTTGCCATTGTGCATAATGAGGTGCTAGGTATTGTGGTCATACCCCCGACAGGCTGGTCTCGGCAGGATGCATGAGGACAGAACGTAGGGCAATGTAAGTGAAATTGCAGTGTGTGGTCATCAGTAGCATGGACAAGGTAGCCCAAGCATGTCCTCCTGGAAGGTCAGTCTCACCCTGACTGAGTAGTTACCATAGCATGGCTAGGTCAGCTGTAGTGGCAACAACATCTTTTGCAAGTGATATCTATGGGTTGCCTTTTGGAGCCCAATCACGAACGTAACTGCTCGGTGAGTGTGCAGACGTCCCAGTTTGGGTTGCACACATTGTCACCAGTAGTATGCAGTATGGATAAGCTATCAGACTGCTTGCACCTAGTATGTGTAAGGGTGCCACACTTTGAAGGGTGTAGCAGCTGCAGCTTATCTGTGTTTGCTGCTGGACAATGTCAGATAGTGGTGGTGGGCTGCTGAGCATGTCCAGGCATGCCATCTGTCTGCTGTCACCTTATTGATGGTCACATAAATGCATGCCCCATGCTGTAAGTTGTATTTTCCTCTGCTGGACAGAGGTTATCACTTCCCACCAGCAGCACCATTGCAGTGATGAGTCTGAATGTTACGTTTGGGTGTTGTCACATAATCCGTCTGTCTAACACACTTCTCCCCCTCCCATAACTAATGTGGCGATGACAATGGCCACCACACAGGATATGACTGATGTGGTTGCAGCAAATTGCTTAAAGGGCTACACATCACAGGGAAATAACAGATGCACAGAAGTGTAAGTGTATGTGCATCAACAAGTGCTACTCATCAGACACTGCGACTGATGTGGACTCACACCATAGGCTATCTTAGCTGAGCCAGGTGCTGTGGTCATGGTTCTGGGTCTCCCCTCTCACATTCAGGGTGAGCACAGGAGCCGCACAATGTGATGTCCAAGACTAACTCTGTGTCATTAACCTACACGCTCATTAATCATGTACATACGTAGGTGTTTCAGTGGCTGCATAAACCATAGTGCTTATATTTGTAGACTGCTTATTTACATGTGCAGTGCATCATGGGTATGTGTGATTGAAGTCTATCGTGGTAAAGAAAGCAAACAGGTCATGTGTTGGCCCATACTCAAACTGTAGCCAGCCAGGGGTGTGTTAGCAGCTATGGCAGTGGTTCTGAAGCAGTCCTCCGTGAAAGTCTAGCCATGACATGTGTTTATGTTAGTACAAATGAAGATGCATGAGATATATATGCATTACAGATGTCTTGCCAAACGGAGTGGAGTGTGGCCCTCCAGGGCTGGCCATCAACAACCCTGACAAACATCTCTGTCATTAACGTTTGTAAGTGGGCAAGGTGCTGATGTGCAAGACATCAAAATGTTCACATAAACTGTGTAACATGCTTCTCTGCCTCTCACCACCACCAACATCTTATAGATTATAGAACTGCATGGTGGGCATGAGAATTGAGGAAGTATGTCACAGTGAGTATATATGCTTTTCATGTCACTGACATCTGCACTTTGTACAGTCACACACCTAAATGACAGAGGTGTAAGACAGGGGTCTAAAAATACAGACCTGTAGGGCCACAAATCTGTGAGGTTGCCAGGGTAGCTCTGATGCCTATAGATCTCATGCATATTAATTAGGGCTATACTGATCAGCAGACTGGCCTAGGGGTTCAAGGAGGAGTGTCTCTCATACACAGAGCTATGGAGGTTTCGCCCCCTGTGATGTCACAACGTGTACAGACATAGGTAATGCCCCTGATTCTACAGTGGTCTAATCTAATATGGCTCTCTGAGGCCTCTTCCCTTTGTAATGTCATTTGGTGGTGCCACCAACAACACCCTCAATGCTGTAGCATGAAGGTCCCTCAAAAGTACCTTACAAGGTTCGTTTATTTGAACATTAGAAGGTGCTGTTGTGGACACTGCACCTCATATTGTCCTCTCTGAAGTGACTCATAGGGTACCTGATGTGCCACACTAGGTTATTGCAATGTCACAGTGTGTTTCTGCAAAAAACAAATCCAAAACGCAAAGGCCACAAAAACCACTGTTGATAGTAGATAGTAATGTGCCAGCAAGTTATATAGATTAGGCTGATGGTGTGAAGGCAAACACGACGTCTGTAACATAGGTAGGTATGACAGTGAATGTGTCGCACACCCCAGCCACTCACTCTGTATGTCAGCACATCCACCTAACATCTACATCCATGTCCATCGCATGGCAATCTCAATAAGCTCAATATGTGTGCTATGCAACCTAATGTGGATGTAGCATGTGCAGATGGAAACCCCCCCCCCCCCATGCCATCACATACATAATGTATGGGTTGACATTGAGATGGAGTAGTGAATATCATCTATTGCGACACATATCCCCATATCACCAGGGTGCCTGATAGGCCAATCTGATGGTCCCTCAAAACACCTTGTTGAAGTAGCAGTTGTAGTGGCAGTCAGTGCAATGTGAAAGGCGTAGCACATCACATCAAACAAATGCCTAAGAACCAGTGTGCAAGTGATGATAAGTTCAAGTCCCAAATGTGTCAACACCATGAGGTCATGAAATAGTTATGTGTTTTATATAAGAGACACACAGCACTGTATATTGCAGTTGTTGTGCGCATGTGCGCAACTCGTTCCGCAAAACAATGTGCGGGGCGAAGTTGAACGTCATATGTGTATAAATTGCGCCAGTTGCGGGACGCTGTGGGACGAAATATTTATAAAACATGCAGCAGATGCGGAGCGCAATGAGACGTGTTACGTCGCCAAGGTGCGCCAATCTCTGGGGCGCAGTTGGACGTCATACGTCGCTAAACTGCGCCACTTGCGGGGCACAGTTGCACGTAAAACATTGGAAATGTGTGGCATTTGCGGGGCGCATGCGCGTCAATGACGCTGCGTGCAATCAGGTGATAATATCTCAAAATGGCGTCCAGAACAAGAAAGCCTGCATTCACTCCTCGGGAGCTCCGCACCCTGTCTCGCCTGATTGCCACAAGGCAGGAGAAGCTGTTCCCCGGGCAAAACAGGTACAGGGACAGCAGAAAGGTCCGCAGGGCCTGGGAACGGCTACAGAGACGCTTCAATAGAGAAGCTGACTTCCCAAGGGAGGTAAGTGGATGGGGACAGGTCATTAGAAATAGACATATATATCTAGAGGCTGTGTGCATTGCAGATCCTCATGCTGTTGGGGTCAGGTATTGTGTGTCAGTAATGTGCTGCAGCTGAACATACATCCCATATTGTCTTTGTATAATATGTGACAGGTTTGACCTGTACCCAGGTGGTGATGGATATGGTCACACAGGTCATGATGCTAGCCCTATTACCTGGCATTTGCTGCTGTGGACGTGCCAACACATACTGTAAGAAAGCAAACCAATAGATCAGCTTAATTATATCCAAATCACATCATATGAATATGGTGAAATGTGTAGCTGCAGAAAATAACCTTTCCGTCCACAGAAAGGGTATGTGAAGCAAAGCATTAATGGTATGTCAATCACCCAGGTGATCTGGTTGTTTTTGCCAATGTTGTGCAATATGCCCCCCTATCCCCAGTGGTCCTGAGAGCTCACCACAGTGGTCTATCAGTCACCCTGGAGATACGGTTGTGTGTGCTCAAGCACTGTAATACATACACCCTATCACCAGGGGACTAGAGAGGCCATCACACTGGCTCACCTGTCATCATGGTGATATTGGTCTGTGTGCTGTCAAAGTACAAAACAATATCCCTATCCCCAGGGGTGCTGTAAGATCATCACAGTGGCCTGTCATGTATCCTGGCGATATGGTTAAGTGTGCTGAAACAGTTCATTACATCTACCCTATTTCCAGGGGTCCTGAAAGGCCATCCCAGTGGCCTTTCATGTATCCTGGAGCTATGGTTCTGTGTGCTCAAACAGTTCATTACATCTTCCCTAGTTCCAGGAGTCCTGAAAGGCCATCCCAGTGGCCTTTCATGTATCCTGGAGCTATGGTTCTGTGTGCTCAAACAGTTTAAAATATCTCCCCTAGTTCCAGGAGTCCTGAAAGGCCATCCCAGTGGCCTTTCATGTATCCTGGAGCTATGGTTCTGTGTGCTGAAACAGTTTAAAACATCACCCCTAGTTCCAGGAGTCCTGAAAGGCCATCCCAGTGGCCTTTCATGTATCCTGGAGCTATGGTGATGTGTGCTCAAACAGTTTAAAATATCTCCCCTAGTTCCAGGAGTCCTGAAAGGCCATCCCAGTGGCCTTTCATGTATCCTGGAGCTATGGTTCTGTGTGCTGAAACAGTTTAAAACATCACCCCTAGTTCCAGGAGTCCTGAAAGGCCATCCCAGTGGCCTTTCATGTATCCTGGAGCTATGGTTCTGTGTGCTCAAACAGTTTAAAATATCTCCCCTAGTTCCAGGAGTCCTGAAAGGCCATCCCAGTGGCCTTTCATGTATCCTGGAGCTATGGTTCTGTGTGCTGAAACAGTTTAGAATATCTCCCCTAGTTCCAGGAGTCCTGAAAGGCCATCCCAGTGGCCTTTCATGTATCCTGGAGCTATGGTTCTGTGTGCTGAAAAAGTTCATTACATCTACCCTATTTCCAGGAGCCCTCAAAGGCCATCCCAGTGGCCTTTCACTCATCCTGGAGATATGGTTGTGTGTGCATAAAGAGTGTAAGAGATCCTCCCTTTCCCCAGGAGTTATGTGAGGCCAT
Organism: Ichthyophis bannanicus; assembly: GCA_033557465.1. NCBI lineage: Eukaryota > Metazoa > Chordata > Amphibia > Gymnophiona > Ichthyophiidae > Ichthyophis > Ichthyophis bannanicus. The sequence goes on from JAWIIG010000069.1 coordinate 420,286, forward strand.
CACAGTCGGCTATCACGTACCCTGTTGATATGGTTGTGTGTGAATAAAGAGTTTAATAGAGCATCCCTTTCCCCAGGAGTTAAGTGAGGCCATCACAGTGGTCTATCACGCACCCTGGTGATATGGTTGTGTGTGCCTAACCAGTTCAATACATTCTCCCTATCTCCAGGAGTCCTATGACCTGTGTAAGGTCACTTGTCTATGATCCCACTGCAATGGGATATGCAGCTGATGATGTGTGGCACAACACGCAACCCCCATGGGGCCGTACGCCACATTGCATTGGTGGGTATAGCAGTCACATGTTGGGGTAGTTTATGACAGGTAAGTTGCACCTCTCACATAGTCTGTGAGGTCACTATCTCATCACACATGTCTGTGATGTATCACGATGAAAAGCTATGTGCACATGTTGATGTGTGTATAGGTACAACATCCCCATGACCTAGGCAAAGATATTCCCAAAGGCCGTAACAGAGCCATAGTCCCCTCACTTTATGCATAGTTAGGTTACCCATCCTCACACCTCCTACAAATCCATTACCTTGTAGCAGGTGAACAGAACTGATGTTGTAGGAAAGCTACAGTCACCTCTTGTGGTTGGACACCACAGACACAAGCAGCCACATGAGCACAGGTGGCAATTGCGTAGTGTGTTTGTTTGGTGTCTGTCCATGGTTTATCAAAATACACCTGCTGTCATCATACAGGTCATAGGTCATAGTGCCATTTCCACAAGATATAGGCCAGCCGACATGGGCACGGTAAGCTCAGATAAGGGCACCTGCAGTTGTTGTATGTTTGTTTAGGCTGCTCTACCAAACATACCCCATACATACTACACCCCAACCTGACTCTCACACAGGATGGCCAGCCAACATGGGTGGAGGTACAGACCCTCCACAGCACATGATCAGTTTTGTAACCCTTTCCTGCCCTCCTCATCCCACTGTTTCCCACATGTGTGACTTAGCCATGTTGTTAGCTGCTGATAGCATAGTTCATTGCCTGTAACAGGTGGTCGCCAGACACAGCAGGATGCACAAATTAACAAACATCCCTGTCCCCCTTGGGTTCTGTCGCATTCAACAACTGCTCCAATGTATCCCTTCACCCGCTCCTGGTGTGCAAAACATACACAACAAGAGATGCAAATATTGGACAGCAAGTAGCATCACGCAAGCACCATGGCATGGCTCCAGAGACTGACATATGTGACGATGACCAACATTGGTGAGTAGGCTCAGTTGGTAATGGTGTTGTCCACATGTGATAACACATTCCATGTGCCCATGATGATCCCCTGTGACAGGTGTTGAACTATGCTATACATGAAACACATCAGTGTAGCTGAAGTGTCCAGACCCAGGACACACTGTTCTATGTTTCTGTTGCCCACCCACCAGACGTAAGTGCTCACTCATGCTCCCACCCATATTTTCTCACACACACAGGTCGAGGATCTGAGAAAGAAAGGGAGGGAGCTGCGCCTGCACCATGGCGCATACCTTGAGCGCGTGAGGAATGCTGAATCATCACATGGTGATGGTGCGTATTGATGACATGGCTGCCCACCATCAGAGGTCACAGTGGCCCATCAGTGTGCATGGTACCTGCATGGGTACATGTGATGTGTCACACACATCTACGTGTGCTGATGACTGTCATCTTCCACAGATCATGATGACAGTGACGAAGACCCCCGTACCTCTGCCTATGCCCTCCGAAGGCCCACCTCCCGCGCTGCCGTGGAGGTGGTAGTCCTGGACACCAGTGGGGAGGAGGCAGAGGGTCCTGCAGACGACACAGCGGAGGGGGTCATGGGGGATGCTGGGACGGAAGGTGTGGGTGCCAGGGTCACAAGGGGGGTGAGGGCGCAGGTGATGTGGGTGGGGGGGAGGTGGTGGGGGGTGTTGGGGAGGAGTCAGGGGGGGAAGAGTGGCCACAGGGTGTCTGGGAGAGTGACATAGAGGACAGTGCAGCACAGGGCACTGTTGGCTCCCGCCATCAAGGGCAGGTGGCTCCAACATCCAGGGCCCCACACACAGTGCATGCAGATGCCACCACACAAACACCAGGAACAATGTGTGTGTGTGGTGGCAGATGTGTTGTACATCTGTGTGAGGCTCTGGATGCACTGGAGCAGCGGGTGCACCGGTTGGTGCACCTGCAGGAATGGATGGCGGGAGCCATGGAGAGGGTGGTTGCTGACATTGAGCATCTGCCATGTCAGCAGCCACCCCCTGAAGGGCGTCACAGGCATCATTGATGGTGCCTGTGACGTCCACACATGTGCCCTGTGCTGCCCTGTCCGCCATCACGGGGCAGGCTGAGGGAGGGTGGGGTCATGTGGGGGTTCGGGGTTAGTGTGTGGGAGTGTGGTTATTGCGGGTGTGTGTGTGCGGGGGTGGGGAGGGTTTGATTTGGTGGGTGGGTGATGGCATTTTCCCCCTACCCTAGATATGTATATAGTTTTAGTTTTGTGTGTACATATTAAAGTATTTTTTCTGAACCCTGTAATGGTCACGTGTCTCACGTAGCATATGCCTATAGATGCCAGCATGTCATATGTGTGCAGCCACATACATTCCTGACGGGTAAACATGCGTGTGATACCTCAATTGGCACCACATGCAGTGTGTCGGGAAACTCATGTGTGTAGGTGTGTGATAGCAGGGTGCTGCATTACATGTTACCATGTAGTGGCTGCCCCACAGACGTACTTGCCACAGGGATGCATATACATGACCCACATGTTCTCACATATATGAGCCGGCAAAATATGCGGCTCACAAATGTCTGCCTCTGTAACATGCATCCCTATGGTGGGTTGGGGTGCATGTGACCACTTATATAGGTGAGGGCACAGGTCACACATATGGCACCAATGTGTCCTGTATGACGGGTTGCAGATGGTGATGTGTATGGAACATAAACAGGCCATTTATAACACAGTACCCCTGTGTCCACATCAAGGGTGGTGGACCGTGGTTCTGTAGAGCCGCAGGGCAGTCAGGTGTTGGAAATATTCCTAATGAGTGTGGCAGAGATATATATGAATTGGAGATATCCTGTCAGCGTGACTGAAGTTTCGGCCCTCCAGGGCTCGCTTTTGAGAGACCTGGATTACACCTCTGCCATTTTGGAATGTGAGTGGGCAAGGCGCAGATGTCCCCGACATCACACATGTTACCTAGAGTGTGTCATATTCCTCCTCACCTCTCCCCACCACCAACATATTGCCATTGCCACCACCCGTTACTGCTGGTGAGAAACAGGGAGCAATGTTACGCATTCCAAATAACCATCCGATGTCTGTGACATCTGCACCCAGCCCAAAATAAATCGTACATGACAGAGGTGTAAGGCAGCGCTCTCAAAATCCAGTCTTGGAGGGACACAAACCAGTAAGGTGGTCATGATAATTGTAATGGTGAGATATATATCGCCAGCATATACATTAGGGATATGCTCAGAACCTGACTGGTCTGCGGCTCCACAGTATCACGGTTCCACACCCATGTCGTACATGGATGTCTGTGCACACTGTGCCGCTGCAGCGCAGAGGCTGTGGTGACACATTGTGCTAGTGAAACATCACATATGTGTGGATCATGGAAATAGTATATGTGTGTGGCAAAGTAGCTTATGCAGTGGACATGGTTGCAGATCCTATGGTCCTCCCACCCCCCTCTCAGAGATACACATGGGACCAAATGGACACTCTTTGGAAAGAGACAATGTATCTATTTTTGGACAGCTGTTTATTATCACAGCAATTCTCTCATATAAAACTATTGTTACAAACATGTGTGTAAGACATATCAAAGATCCCCCCAAGCCAATTACATAACACACACACAACATACTAATCACATATGTCTACTTTCACATATAACCCAAACCAAGCCGCAATAACAGAATATACTATGTACATAGTTGCTAAAACTGAACAGTGCAACAGAGAGAAACCTTTGGTTTCGTGCTGTACATTTCTATATTATCATAGGTTACTGACGGCGTGGTCGGCCACGCCTGCCACGTCGGGCCCCTCTCCCTGGCAAGGCTATATCCTCCTCCGGATACATTGGTGGTGCAGGTGCAGCTCGGATCAGAACATCACGTATGCCCTCAAGGGCCTCACACATGCGAGTTAGTGGCATGGCTACGACCCCCTCATGTAATGTCCGTAGCGCAGCACAAACATCCCTGGTGTTCCGCTCCACAGCACAGCGAATCCGCTCCAGAACACGTCGATTGGCTGTGAATGGGACACAGGGTGGTCAATGAACTACCTCTCCACGAAAACACCTTCATAAAGCAACATGTCATACACATACCACACTAATGCTAATGTGATAGTGCTGAGTCATATGGGAACATGGTTAGGGGTATAACACATATATCGCAGTGTACTACAACTAATAGAAACACAGAGAACACTATACAGGAAGAGGATGTGGGAGGACAACACAACAGTCATACAATAGCTTCTGCATACACACCCACATACTACTGACGTGGCAACAGAATTGGGCAAGGACAGTCATCTCATATCCATTATTTAGGTCAGGTGCAGCATGCAGCAGCCATAAACACCTCAGATGGCCAGAAGCATTGTTGTACCGAGGTGTGTTTGGGAATGTCTGCACAGGTCATGTATGGGTCCAGGGTTTTGCTATATGTGGCATAGAGATGCACATGAGCTGTTGGGGCATGTTACGACAGGAACTGTGTGTTATGTGTTTATGGAATTTGCTATTCTCCATGAGATGTTTGTACTGGATGTAGCCTCATGGGATGCCATATATTTGTGTAAGACTGTGTGACGGCAAATCAGGTTTGGCCTGCCCTAATGATTGTTTTATGACATGACAATGTATGGTCTGATGGGTTACATTGTCAGTATGAGGGCTGGATGTGGGGATGTACACATTATCCGCATGTGCTGGTCCTTGGAATTGCCTGGTGCAAGGACTACACTGATATGTATGCTTGGTGGTGTACAAAATGTACGTGAGCTGATGTTGGGGAATGACTAGAATGTGATGGTGCTGACAGACGTTAATCCCGTGAAGCATTTACGTGTTTTGTGGGAGTGGGTGATACCTTATGAACATAGCTGCTTATGTGAGTGTAGTTGAGGATAGACATTGGCATGCTGACTACGTCATTGATAGTGTGGGATGTCAGAGACCTACTACACGGAATAAATGGTTATGTTAAAGCAAATGTGACAATGTAGAGTGGATAAAACAGTACAATAGAGCTGTCTGGACACATAAACATCAGACTATGGTGAGTGAGCAGAACTCTTGCACAGGCATTGTGAACGTGGATGCAGCAATTAGGACATGGAAAACAGTCATAACAACTAGACAACATATGTTTTCCCCTTTCTCATTTGACATAGCATATGGATCCTTACAGGCTGAGCTTCAGTATGTTTATTTTGTACCCTGCTGTAAGGGATAATGTATGTATGACAGTACAGATTGGTCAGATATCTCTATCTACCCACTGGCCAGTACCTATACAGTGTTGTGTCAAATTCCCTAGTTGCCTTTTGTGTCTCCAATAACACATTTCGACTAGGTAATGTATTTCTTTGGTTGCTTGCTCTATGATGATGTATCTGGTTATTTTGTAAAGGAGATGAGGTCTTCAGTTTATGTTATTTCTCATTGGGCTTGACAATTGCTATCATACACCAGTATGTTATGTGAGGTCTTTGTGTAATGCTCTAATGTTTGCATTCGGAAAGGAGGGGTGGGGTGATGTGCCAATTCTGGTAATGTTGTGTGGATACGTGGTGTATGATATGGTCTCAACATGGCAAGCTTATGTTGTAGTTAGTCATATGTGTTTAGGTTTATTTTGCAGCACAGTAATTGTTCACGGATTTGGTCCTTGTTTAACCATTTGTTGAGAAATAGACATGCGTCATACTCATTACTGTATGGTTGCATACAACACATATTGCAGGTATGACACGTATGATACTGGGGACCATCACACGGTATGGGGACATAGGCCCACAATTTAACTGGGACACACATGCTCACAGCCTATGCAATCTGTTGAGGGATTGTTGGCCTTACAGTAAGGGGACATGGTGTTTTCCTTTTCTGTCTGGATTACAGTCTATGTTATGTCTTTCTGTACAGAGGAAATTGAGGAATGTTCTCTCCAAACAAGCCATCAGGTTCATACTGTACGTTTGAGACCCCTCTGTAGATCCGTATCTATGGTTGACCTGACATATTTTCGCACCTCTCTCCATATGCTATGTAATTTGACACCTGCAGATGCAGACTGTGGGGAATGCGTTCTTTGTGCTGTTACATCACAGAGGAGGGTTGCATTTATATATTTATGGTATGTTTGTTTCTTCAACTATTATTTAGATGTCATGCTGTGGTTTACCAGACATCTGGGTGTCTGCAATGAGGTAGACTGTTGCAAGGGCAAGTGTTGATCTTTCTCATGACAACAACATGGTGGCCCTTATACAACATTCCTTTTAGGCCTGCATCTGTGGGTGTCAACTGACCTTCGGTGATTCTGTTTTGCGTCATAGTAACACCATATATTATACCCCACACCATTCTTTCAAGAAACAATATCCCACCAACATGAGCCATACATGTGATATATGTGGTGGTTATGTTGCAACATTCACCACACAAACACCAACTAGTGACTATTGGTGTTTATTTTGGAATTATGACTGTCGTATGTCACCCACCTTCAGCATCGCGATGTGCAGATACGCCATGGGACCTTAACTCCGCCATCATCGCCTGAGGGTCAGGGCTCTCGGTGTATACTTGCAGCCTGGGTCCGTCGATGTTCTCCCTTGATGCTGCCCCTAGTGGTGATATACTGGGTACAGGTGGCTCTATGGGCTCATCAACAGCACTTGTGCTGCCCCCTGAGACAGCAGGTTCATCCTCCAACACACTCATTGGCACTGTGATGTCAAAGTCACCCTCTTCCTCCACCTCCTCCTCCTCCTCCTCCGCCTCCTCCTCTTCCTCTCCCATTTTACTGTAGTCACCTGCATATTGAACAATAACAAGGAAAACACATATGTTTCAACATAATCATATCTATATATGTGTGGCACAGACACCACAGAGATGATGGGGTGGGTATGTGCGTGTGTGCTGCGTACCCGACCCATGACACCCTCCCATACATGTTTGTCTACGTCATTCAGCTGTTTCTGGGGCACATGTGTGTCGTGTGGCCATGCACATGTTGCATATTTTCCATGTGTATATTTGGAGTGCCATGCCACATGTGTCCCCCATCACATCCCTCCCCCTATCTGTACAACATATGTCCACACATGTGTGAGAATACATCACCCTTACACTTGTTTGGACCATACATTGCCTGTTTATGTTTAATTATGCATTTGAAATATTGTCTCTAGACATACTATATGCTCATTGTTGGATATGTTTGGCTGTGACCCATTGTGCCGTGGATCCCATGTAGCCAGCACCTGTGGCCCACTGAGAAGCACATGTAGCACTGTGCAAATAGTATGTCACACACACGTTACCTGATTAGTGTGCCACAAAATCATATGGTGCTTTGCAATCACAGATGTGCAGGTTGGATAGGAATTGTTGTGTGTAGTTTTGGAAACAGATGGGGAGGTTGCTGTTTTCGAGGGACACATATGTAATATTGTGACAGGGCATGGCAACAACACAGTTTGTGCATGGCCATAACACACACATGTGACACCACTTTTTAAACATGGTGTGGATTGGGTCACAGGTATGGGAGTGTCTGTGCAGCTGAATGATGTGTACTGAAGGGACATTGTGAACCTGGCAATTACTATACATACCTGCGTCAGGATGTGCCGTGTCAAGGGCCTCCGGCAGTCCACGGAGATAGATGTGGCCCAAACGTGTTGCCAGCTCTTGTTCCAATGGTGTGAGTGATGGGATAAAAGGGCCCCCACCACCTGTGCCATGCGCATGTTGTCTTTCAGCCACCATGTGCTGGCGCACCCCTCTTTTTATATCCGAGTACCTCTTTTTGAGGCTTTCAACATCCCTTGTGGGGCCCCCTGCCTCTGCAATTGCAGCACGCACCTCCTCCCATACTGCCATTCGGGTGGCCACTGTTGTGCGACTGCTGAGCCTGCCAAATAAGAGGTCATAGTTTTCAATTACATGCGAGAGTAGGATATAGTTCTCTCTATCACTGAAGCGTAGAGCTCTTTTTCGCTGTGGACCAGGCACAGGTACCCTTTTTCTCTTCCCAGTTTGGACATATTGTGCAGGCTGTGGCCCAAAAGATGGTCCTGCATGTCCCTCCCTAGGATGTGCAGTCTGTAGCGTCGGTGTATCACCCACCACAGGTTGGGACACATCCTCCACACCCTCACCCTCACCCTCACCGTCTCTCTCCCTCTCTCTCTCCATCTCTGTATGTTTTAAATGCTCCTTTCAACAGAACAGCACTCACTTAAACAAAACAGAACAATACACAGCATGCAATACAGACTTACAGAATGTTACAGTACAGGACACAGTAAAGGACACATTAACAAAGGGAACAGAAATATTATCTTAGCACAAGGTGAGGAATCTACTCTGCTCCTGACTATCTTACACTGCCTCTCTCCGCTGCCGTACTCCCTGGACTGACTCTCTCCCTCCTTCCTCTGGACTACTCCCACCACAGCCTCTCTACCTATAGATTTTGTTATCCCTCACTGTGCTTCTTTCCTGTGCAGTAGTCCCACCACTGTCTCTGTTTCAGACTTTATCTATGACACCCTCTCTCTCTAACTGTGACTCCTTTCTCAACCCTCAACGTGATGCACGTGTGCAGGCCTATTTATAGTGTATTGCCATGTGTCTTCCATTGCACATGCGCAATTGGGCGGGCGTGACGCTCGTGCGTTGGGCGCGTGCTCGCCAACGCATGGGTGGCCGTACGCGGACAAACGCACATGCGCCCTGAGACACTGTACTGCGCATGTGTCGCAGTACGCATGCGCACTACAACGACTACCGCATGGGTGTCTGTGTTTTGTGCGCATGTTCACGCCGGCGCACATACGTGTGGGCACGCACTGACCGACGCCCATGCGTAGAGTGGCGCACGCGTGCCACCAACGGGCATCGCATGCGATCAACTGCGCATGCGCAGTGTGCGCAAACCACACACCCCAGAATAACATATATTACCATCACAACATTACCCACGTTGAGGGTTGTAGAGGAAGAGCAGGAGGAGTGTGGTTGGTGTGGAGAAGAACGAACGTCTATGCAGTTGTACTAGCGGATTGTATTGGTGTTTGTATTGCTTATTATATTGTGTTGTGTGTGTATTGTCAGTTGTTGTTTTTACTTTTGGATACTGTATAGTGTGTTTTGTGTGTTTGTTAGAGTTTGTGTGGTTGTTAGAGTGTGTTTCGGTAGTGGGACGGGAGGAGTTTATGGCAGCAATATATGCTTATGCATGTGTCCTGAGTGGTGGGCAGATGCTGCGGTTGCCGGACAGGGGAGATGGTGTCCACGGGGCTGCAGCACAGGGCATGGGTGTAGTCCCGCAGCAACTCAGACCTGCAGCTGTGGAGGTGGTCCAGCCATGTGCTGTGCGTTCACGGCACAGACGGCGTGCCGAGGTGCAGGCTCGGCAGCCACGCCTCTACAGGCCCAGGGCACAGCTCCAGGGCATGCGTGAGGACCAGGTCATCTCCCTGTACCGACTGAGCACAAGGGCTATTAGGGAGCTTTATGAGGATTTAAGACCTGACCTCGAGCCCCTGACTGATCGGTCCCATGCAATACCAGGTTTAGTCAAGCTCCTTGCTGCTTTACATTTTTTTGCCTCTGGCTGTTTCCAGTCATCTGTGGCTGCAGTGGGTGGCATGAGCCGCCCATCCTTCTCACGATGTCTCCACCACGTACTGCGTGCCATGGTCAGCCGGGTGGGGAATTACATAGCCATTCCCCACACTAGGCAACAATGGGGGACCCTGAACCAGGCCTTTGAGACATTAGCAGGGATACCACACGTGATGGGAGCTATTGATTGCACACATGTTGCCCTGGTCCCGCCTAGAGACAGGGAGGTGGCGTTTCGCAACCGCAAACACTACCATTCCCTGAATGTTCAGGTTGTATGTGATGCTAATCTGCATATTCTGAATGTGGTCCCTAGGTTTCCAGGGTCCACCCATGACTCCTATATCCTGCATCACTCGGCAATCTTCACACAATTTGAGGGCGGACGTTATGGGGACTGTATTTTGCTGGGTGAGTATGTCATGTGTCGTAATGTATGTATGTGTTTGTAACTTTCTTTATGTCTACTCACATAGCTAGCAAACTCGTTTAAAACCATAAACTTAGATCAACATATGAGCAATGTTTGTTTGGGGACTGTTGTATCTTTAGATTATTACAGGGGTATAGACGTACACATACAGCAGCTACAAACAAACATAGACCATCAGACTCCTAGCATTATATGATCCAGACATTCACATGGTGTGCAGGTGACAACACCCCTGTGCATGTGGCTAGGCTGTTGCACAATCCCTCATAGTGTGTGGTAATATCAACTGCACACATTCTGAGGGGGGGGGGTTTGGCCCTCATATGCACGTATCATGATGGGTCATTGCCAAATAATGCTTGTATGTCATTTAACCTTGTGATAATTGCTCATCCATACAGGTAACCCTTCTCATGTGTGTGTGGGGTTCACACACTCACTCTGGACTGTTGTTGCTACCCAGGAGCCAGTATATAATATGAGGGGTTTTTTGGGAATATCTGATGTATGCTTTTGCCCTTTCCAGCTAGCAGCACTCGTGTGGATATGTATGGTCACGCATTTGGCCTATGTCACAGCAGGGGTGTAACGAAGTATATTTGGTGCTAGTACCTTGGCCTACTGTAGATGATCATGATTTAGCCACATATTGGCCAGTGATCCTCATGTAGTTTAACATATTGGAAAGGGGATGCCTGAAGCTGTGGGCTATGTGTGTGCATACAGAGTTGTATTGTTTTCAGCTACACATGACGGTAATGTACCGATGTGTATCTCTATGAGGTTAAGACATGAGTAGTACAGTGTGCAGGTTTGCAGACCCCACCTTCAGTGGGATGTTCCCAGGATAGACACAGTGCACAGGATTGGTATTTAAACAATTTATGTTTAGCAATATACAGCATAAGGACACAGAGTATGAGATCTAGATATGTTGCCCGTACAGGACAGGATGCATCTAGGTGATATGGTTCACATTATCACCAGCCTCCATGGCATACATGTTCTGTTTTTTTCCCACCCTCTCATGGCAGCATATTTTACCTAGGTTACTGTTCAGACATACAATATGAACATGTGACACGTGAATCGTTACTATCGTCTCTCATTGGCAGGGGTGCCAATGTGGACAGTCAATGCATTACAATACCCATGTCGCGCACACACACACAATATGTTACAGTATAGATGGAACTGTTGGGGTATTTCCCATGAGTGTACTTACTTTCTAGGCTATGTGTTCCTTTTCTAACAGCATATGTGTTTTTTACAGCTCATTAATTGTTCGGTTATATGTTGATGTCAGGATTTGTTTTGTGTAGGGTTACTACATCTTAACATATGTCAGTTATGTTGAATATTGACACGCACATTTCTTTTTATTTCCAAGGTGATGCAGGATATGGGTGTCGCCCCTGGCTGCTGACCCCTGTACGTCAGCCACGGACACGTGCAGAGCGGAGGTATAATGAGGCCCATGCCTCCAGCCGCTCAGTCATCGAGCGTACCTTTGGCGTGTTGAAAAGTCGCTTCAGGTGTCTGGATAGGTCAGGCGGGGCCTTACAGTATAAGCCAAGGACTGTTGCAGAGATAATCATAGCCTGTTGCATCCTGCACAACATTGCTCTCAGGCACAATATCCCTGCAGAGATTAATGAGGATCTGGAGCAAGATCCAATGTGCCCCCCTGTACGTGCCAGTGGTGACACACAGGATGGCACAGCAGTCAGACGGAGGTTGATTGGAGAGATCTTCTCATGTGCGTATTACCTACCCACACAGCTTTTTAATCCTATGTGTGTTATGTTTACAGCAGTTACAGTTTATGTCAGGATATGATTTGTATGTGACACCACATTAGTATTTTAGTGCTAATTCACAACTCACATATAGGCATGTGTGAGGCACAAACAATGTGGCCAGTACACAACAGCATTTGGTGCCAGATGATGTGGGTGGTTGCTCATACGGCTGTGTGTGATTTTTAAGGTTAAAATTACAGTTAGTGGCTGCCTGTGTTAGCACCTGTTGTTGTTGTTGAGCACAAATGATGTTTTGTGATGATATGGGTGGATAACAGTGTTAGCCATATGGTGAGATGTTCACAGTGTGAGACCAGTCCACGTTTGGGGACATTAGTCCAGTGGGTTGAATTTATATGTTTCACCTTTGGGGTGTACATTTGGTTCTTACACTCCTGTCAGCTGGCTATGTGTTGCTTTGTTATTATGGCCGTATCAGGACATACATATCACAGGACAGATGCTTAGTAGTAGTTTCTGCGGATATTAGGGTATCTATGTGTAGGGTGTTAATGTCACCCTACAGTGTGTCGGAATGTATACTGCACCAGAAAGCCATGACATGGACATGTTATAGGATGGGGATCTGAGCATTGTCCAGCCAGAGAGGTAGTATTGCCACATTTACATGTAGGCGAATTGACCTTAGGTACAGTGCTACATATGTACACAGATACAGAGGATAACCTACCCCATATCAGCGAGGGGTGCGTTACAGTGGGCAGGATGAGCACAGAATGTGTTGGTGGCTTATGGTTGTGCAGAATTCTCAGGGAGTACATGGCATATCTTGCTGATAAATTCTCAACATATGCCATCATGCCTCAGCTACAGGCTGGGTATGTGAGCAGTGTAGGATAGTACAGTCCACATTACATAGATTGCATAGATAGTCGGACAGGGAAGGGGAGGATTATGTTGGCAAGGAAAACCAGACATATGTGAGAGTTGTTTCTCTGAGGTACACATATTGGCTATCCATGCGTTGACATTCTCAATGACACACAGTGTGATGGCATGCAGCCATCATGGTTTGCGTAAAAAATATACATGCCATTGGTGTTTTAATGACATGACGCACACATTGACAGCTATCTGTGGAGATCATCAGCAAATAGCTGTCACTATGATTCAAGGTATGACATCTACACACCAGGATATGTATTTGTTCCCTGCATACATGAGACACTCGTGCATATTCCATATGTGTTTCCAGAATTGTAAGCGACTTTGCATTCAACATTGACACACCCCTACACAAAGATAGGGGGCATTGTTGCCAATATAGTGGATCTGTGTGACTCGTCTGTACTTTGTGATGAGGTGCAAACATGGTGGTTTCTGACATGTCTGTTGATCTTTCTGTACAACAACACAGAGGTACGATGGGGACAGGATTGATTATGGACACCTGAGGATAGCCTCCTACAACTCTGTGCTGCCTCTCACATGTGAGAGATCTATACATTGTGATAGGGAGCAGTCAGACATTAGGTGATGGTGTGGGGTATGAGAGTTGTGGACAGGAAGGTGCAGTGTGTGATACTCTTGTAGAACATGACATGTTTGTTACTGTTGTGTTTCCCAATGCACAGGACATAGTTTATTCAGATGCTGTTGATGTGTTGGATTGGCATGTGACTGAACATCACCCAATATGCTTTGCGTTGGGGTAGGTGGATGTACAGGGAGATTGTGTGTGCCTGGGGTCATGTGGAAAACATATCTTCATTGCTCCATCATATTGGGCAGATGGTGTGTTGTTTTGTGTTTCACTTCAGGCTCCATCACCCATCCCTTGCTGTTGTCACACATATCCCCATGTGTTTGTGTTCAGCATGTCCTGTGCCACACTGTATATGTGACAGTTACAGCATATCTGCATGTGTGTGTATTTAAGGTTTGTATTTGGTTTGCCTGCACTTGCTCCCTACCCCAACATTGTACCATAAGCCAACAACAGGGTATTATTGCCGGTTCACGGGGCCTTTATATGTCTAAAGGTCCACTTGGACACATACAGGCCATGTGTTGCAGCTGGACTGCAGAAATATGCATACTTTGTGTGTGGGTGATTACAGGTTGCCTGTGTGATGAGACACTCTTCAGGCATAGTACATTATCATGTACTGTGAGGGGACTGTGCACCTGGGGGGCAGTTGTGACTGTGGTATGTGTTCCGTAGTGCTGTTTACCTTATGCGTATTATCAACATGTGTTGTGTGGTGTGCGACAAAATGTGTCTTGTGTTCTGAGTCACCACTGATGTTCACCTTTATTTATTTTCAGATATGACCATAATGTGGACATGCATCAGCAGCGGCTTGACCTTTTGTTTGTACACGGACTGCTGAGATTCTCTGCCTTCACTGTCACCTCTTATTGCTGTGTAGTGGTTCATGGGATTGCTGACATACACCTGATGCACACACAAGGTAAGTTGCACATTTGTTAATTGCAGATTTGTATCTATGTTTACCTGTTGATGAATCATAATTGTCTTATATGCATATAATGTTTCCTCTATGTGCACATAAACAGATGCATGTCGTGTGTAGCTGTGACACACCTGTGTGACACGAGCATGGACATGACCATACCCATGTTTTACCCATGTGTGTGTTTCGGATTAATGATGTCATGACCAATGTTTTGTTGAGTAATGTACTGTGTGGTTTCACATACCTTTCTTGTGCATTTGCAAAGGTGTAACGGTGTGCATTGTGTGGTGTTTTTCATAGGTGGCTCACAAGAACATACGTATCCTCTCATGACACAGGGCTGAGTACATACCGGACACATCTATTACAGTGCATCTGGTGTCACCATCACCCACCTTTTGAAGAAACAACACCATAGACATTTTACACCAGAAAGTGCCCCATTGGATGTTTTACCTCTGCGAGTGAGACATATGACTGCGATGGACAGTATTACTATTAAGCTACTTAATTCTCCATTACAGAGGTGTTCTCTGCACTGTTTGTGTGATGTTTCTGCAGGGAGTCCTGCTCATTGTTGAGAACACACATGAACTTTCAAAGACAGTGGAATGTTGACATGTCACGCTTGACTATTCCTAGCCATATTTGGTGGAACACTATTAACCTCACCTGTTGGATTGCACATAGTATTGTTACTTTTGGCAGTGTTCCCCCCGTGTGCAGCAGCAAATGACATGGATAGTGCAGCTGATCCATTCGAACACAGTTTTAGTATTGTTACGTTTTGGCCCTGGGTGTGACATGCCACCCAGGATACCCTCATCTTTTTCTTCCTAATCAAGCATACACCCATGTTTGCGCCATACAGCCAACGATGGAGCACTCCTATTGTGTATGTCCACCTGCTTTCCACATGCACATGCTACAAGTGTAACCTCAACAATGATTTTGGACACACGACCATCTTTAATTAATGTGGTCAATGTGACAAGGGTGTTTACGTGCATGTGTGGCATCACTGTCTCATGTTGCACTGTGGATGGTGCTTTTGCATATGACGGACTATGTTTGTGAGACAAAACATGTGGACCTCAGACTTCTTTGTGGCTCCGTATAGGATGTTTGGCCCTCATTTCCTTGTTCAGATGCTGCTTATTGTGTTTGTTGGATGTGCAGACGTGACAGTCTGCATGTATGTCAACACCTTGCATTTCCCATGTGCACAGTCCAGGCTATGCCCTGTGGTAGAGACACTCACATTGCGACATGATGTTTGCAGTGTGGCAATGTGGGTCACCGTTGCACTTCGTCAATTGTGCATTCCATGTATTATGTTATATGTGGCCAAACACTGTCTACTCTGAAAAGGTTGCAGGGCCACCTCCTTCATGGTGGTATATGTATAGGTTTGGGAAGGTAGTTGAGTTTGTATTTTGTTTGTGTTCATGTGCCTGTCCTACCTGTTGCATATACTCATTGTGATTTTGAGGAGAGTTTGTGTCTACATTGTTGCAGCTTTGATTCCTAGCTCAGACATTATGTGAGACCACACACATTACTTTCCCAGCGTGATTTTCACAATAAAACATTTTCTCAACATAGGCTTTTTGGTTTGGTTGTCTCCTGTGTTGCAAGATGGATATGGTTTGAGGGACACATGATGTGTGTTGTGTCCTCAATATGCAGCGCCAACTCTCTACATGCACTCATATGTGCATTACACCTTTGCAGCATGCAGAATCAGGTAGGGGCTGGGGGTCTGCTGCCCAGTGCATTGTATGCAGTGGCTGCACATTATATCTCATGCTCTTCATTTGTGGTGGTTGAATTAACTTTTCTGTGTGAGTTAGATTTATGCCCTATTAGAGGGGTTTCAATATTCCATCAGAGATGCACTCACCTTCATATTATGATGGCACTGACTACACTATTTGTGATGTGTATACCAAATAAAGATATTTATTCCACATACATGTGGCTCTTTTGGTGATTGAGCAGGGTGATACAAAGGCACACATTGCATTGCCTGTTTCTCAGTCCTGCGTCTTTGTGACCCAGGGACTTCATTGTTTATATTGTCAATATCATTGGATGATGATTAACTGGTCTTTGTTCAACGGTAATGAGGGGTTACATTACTTTACCTAGTCCGCATGTGGTGCTAGTGGGAATTGATCAGTGATTTCTTGGGTCCAAGGCCATTTTGTTAACAGTAGGTTAGTCCTTCTCTCTTTGATCACATTAACACTTGTCTGGGGCCATTTGCCACACATGTACATGTGCCACCTGTGCTCGCATCCTTGTACAGTGACAGCTGTGTATCTGGCAGACACATGTAACCTCACTGGGTATTCACGGTTGCCACACAGTGTGCTTAGTATGCTTGGCTCAGTGTGCTCAGTGTGTTACTGTGTACTCAGTGTACTGTTTCTGGGAGTGGCTACAGTCATGTGTTTCTACTCTGTATGTTTTTGTTTTGATTAGCACATGTGCTATATCCTTTGTTTTCTAATCTGCTGACTGTACCATGAGGTAACAGCAGGTTCCTCACCTCTACATACACCCTTCTCTCTCCTCACTGTACGTCAAGGTGCATCCTGTGTGCTGCTTAGCCATCACATATTATTTCGTTTCAGAGGTGTCCCACTTTAGGGTGTTTACATGGCAACACATCAGGGGGTTTTGGTTTTCTGTGATTCAGGTGTTGTGTGTTACACATGATTACATGTGGAACTTTCTCATGTCCTGATCCAAATTATTAACATATTCCACATACCGTCCTCGTTTGCCCTTGTGGTATATTTTTCCCCTCTTTTGCATGCTGTATCCACTGCAGAACATTTCATTGTGTGTGCACATGTGCACCACATCACAAATACAGACTGCAATTGTATGAGTAATTAGCAGCTCTGCATGTGCATTTCATCATGCTTACTTTTTGGTGTTTGCTTGTCCTGACAGTCAGCAGGCGGTTTGTTTAATGGACTGCACTCTTTCTTTCTGCAGTCTTTGCTAAGGAGCTCACATTGTTGGTGTGGCATGCCGGTTTAGCCATTGTGATTTGTGGTAGTGGTCATTAGTGTGCTTCCTGTGTGGTGTCTTATATTTGTATGCTTTTCCATAAAAGGTGTTTAACATTTGTTTGAGGGTCATATATGTACTGATGTGTGCTGTGAGCATATTGTACCCTCAACTGGGTTGTCCATTTTAATGGGTGCCACATGGGTTGGGGATGATTTCTGCAGTTCAGCAACTGATCTTCATCCCTCTTTTACTTTTGTATTGTTTTTGTGTTTTAGCTCTGTGCAGTGCTTGTGTTACGTGTGGGTTTGCCACATACCTCCTTTGCCATTCCAACTGAGGGATGTTAGTGCTACTGGGTTACGTTTCTGGGTTCATCTCTACATCCTTGGGGCATCTTTTGCCATGCCTTTGATTGACACAGCTTATGGGTTACATACAATAGTGTCTTGGGAGTTGACAGCCTTTCCACATGGCCTTTGTGGAGAATGAGGTTTTCATTTCCTAGCAACGTGTGTGCCTTCTGAAACACCATAAAAGGTGCATTAATATCTGGCACAAGGGGGTAGTTCTTTTGAGACAGCATCACAGATTGCTGTACAGTTTGCACACAGACAGTTGACATACCTCTGCCAACCTTATTCACTGGAACATTCAAACCATGATCACCCCTCCATCATTCACTATCTGCACAAGTTGTCAGCATTCACAACAGAGGAGTATTGGCTTCTTCCCCAGAGCATGAGTTTAATGGAGCTGTAGTACTCCAACGGGAATAGGGCAGTTTACAAGATAAGATACACTCTAATCCCCTGTTCATATCAGTCGCCTGCCCCTGTCTGCAGCCCCTCCCTGCCAAATCAGTATGGCAGACCTTGGTCAACACACCGACTTACATTTCCCATACGTTACAATGCACACTGCTGCCATCTGGGACAGTGCTCTCACCTTACCCTGCCTCATATAGCACACTTGGCTACACTTTCACCAACATTGTAGGGTGCCATGGCGGACATTGCATTTTCACATGTGCCCTCTGCATTAACCTATGGGCGACGTTCTGTTACACTGCTTTGCGAGTGTATTTGCTATCGGTTATGATTCTACATATATACAATACGGTACTCCTAAAACAATATTACCCCTAACAGCTACTGCCTCAGCCAGCTATCTTCATTTTGCACTGTTGGGTATCGTACCCCTGATCCCTGCAGCATTGGTTGGTGTGGTAACCATTGTGCTGCAGCTTTGCTCTCTGATTTGCACATCAGCACGTCACTTATGCCTTTCAGTATTGACATGACTCAGAAAACAGTAGCGCAACGCTCTCTGCCCAGCATACCACCGCCTTATGCCACCCATTATATATCAGCCTCCTAACATTACACAGCACACAGCAGTCTGCATTAGTCACTGTGGGGATTGAACCCCTGATCCCTGCAGCATTGGTGGGAGCTATAACCATTGTGCTGTGGCTCTGTGTTTCTGTTTGCACATCAGCGCCCCACTTATACCTTCCATTATGCGATTGCCGCCGTAACCGGCGCACCGCCTTCTGCCGCCCAGTAGTAATATGCCGCCAGATAACATCAGCGCGACGCTTTATGCCGCCCAGCATTCAAATGTCGCATAAAAACATCAGCGCGCCTCCTTATCCCGTCCAGTTTTGATGTGTGCCAAAACAAAACTCAGCGGGCTGCTTTATTTGGCCCAGTATTCCTCTGCCTCATAAACTAACACCTCAGCGAGCCATTGCGCATTGTGTGGTTTCGAACCCCTGCTCCCTGCACCATTGGTCAGTGCTTCAACCATTGTGCTGTGGCTCTGTCCTTCTGTTTGATCAGCGCGACACATATGCCTCCCGTTCGGCTCTCATTTGCGGTAAGGTGCGGAGCGCACACGGGCGCCGCGCACCTTAGCGCATCTGTCAATCACGGCTTTTTCTTCTTCAGGACGGAACGCCCACTCCTTATACGGCACACTCACTCTACCGCGACCCGCACTTTACCGGCCTGTTAGTAAACATGCCCCTAAGTCTTTCCTCAAAAACAGTCCGTCTACAACTAGAAACCTCTCAAATCTGAGGATAGACCTAGAATGCCAAAGAACAAAGGGTGTAATAAAAAAATCATAAACTGCTGCAGCTCTAATTTCCACCTAAAAGAAAAATACACGGCCCCAAGCATCTCCAATATAGCCCCTTGAGTTCGTTTCATGCTTCCACCGTCCCTACAGAAACAGAAGAGTGACCTGCGTCATCTTGAAAGCGGAAAATGGAGATGCTCCAAGGGACCCACTGGTCCCATACTGCCTATATGTAGAAACTCAAAATCCTAAGACACAAGAAGGTACATCAACCCAATAAAACACTATCATTGTGCACAATAAATAAACCCAGAGAACTTTTCTCCTCATTGCCAAATCCTTCTTACTCCCAAAACAGAAACCACAGGAAACCAAAACCAACCTCTGACTCTCTGCCCTGAAGGTATGGCAAATTACCCCCCCCACCCTTCCAAGCTAAACAAAAACCACTCTCCCTTTCACCACCAAAACCAACTAAATTGCTACCAAAAACCCTCCAACTATCTGTGTTGCAATTTGAATCTCCTCTTTTTCTCATTCCCTTAAAAACATTGAAACCAGAATTAAAAAGAACCTCAGACCACCAATCTACTCTCCGTACTTCTGCTTTGTCTCCATGTCCGCTCTGCTATCTTTTGTGAATTCCCTTAGAAGATTGCCTGAAGCCCGTCTCATCCCTTATATATTGGACTTAGTACACACCGCCATTCATTTCTATTCTGCCAACGCACATGGACCACATTTCTACCTAAAGCAACATTGCCCTCAATGTAGCGCCGACCAATACTACAAGGGCACAGACCTTGTGTTCACTATAGACAGATATCCAGCATTCCGTTTATTGCAAAAATTCTAGAAGAAAACAGTACAAATCCAACTTCAAAACTAACGTCCAATGCCACATTCCCCTTGGGACCCCTACCAACATGGGTTCATTCAAAAATCACAGTGTAGAAACCCCTTATCACATCCCATGCCTGTAGAACCCCTTATCACATTTCTACTAAAACATCTCAAGGCTTCCTCCTTATATTCCACGACATCACTCATCCTCCTTTGATTCCCTCCCTCATCACCGACTACTACAAAGGCTCTATGACATTGGACTCTGGCAGCTACAATAACCTGATTCCATTCCTACCCTCCAAGGCCAGAACCCAACAAGTAAAGATTGGCCAAAAAACGTCCTCTTCCATTTTCATCCAGCAAAAAGGAGTACCCTCAGGGTTTCAAGCCTCTCAAGCCCTACTATTCCATATGTTTGCTCCCCGCCCCTATGCACCATACGTCCAGGACGCACAATATACACTATCAGATATATTCAAATGATATTATGTTGCTCACATCCATTTAACACGAGACATTTCTGGCATTTATAAATGGTTTTCTATGCGTCAGGAACATGGTTACCGGTAAGATCCTCCACACACCTCTCTTCATCAACAAAAAAGAAGACTGAGGGCCCTAGTCATAACTCTCCAACTCATCCCTTTCTCTCCCCTACAAGCCCTTAAACATGAACAATTTTACCATAAGACGTGAAAATCCGACGTCAAATACCCTAATCTCATAATAGACCAAAGGTTAAGTTTTCAAATTCCCAAATAAAGCAAGCAATCAAATCTGTAGACCCCAACAAACTAAAGGCACTTAAGAACCTTCATCTCTCCTAATACCAATAGCATATTTTCATAACTTTATGCCTAGGACTATAATTACAGTCTATCCTAGACTATTTGGTAACATTAGTTATCATGCTCTTCTCAAGGAATAAACACTACTCCCACTTCAGATAGCACAGAACACCACAGCAAGAGATAATCTAAGGACTTCACATCGAACGCACAAGCACCCCAGCAGCTGTTTTTCCAGATTACATGTACCAGGAACCTCTCCCAGCAGTTTTAAGAAGTGAACCCAGTCACAACAGGACAAGTCTAACACAACACTCCCATTTATTGGTCACCGTGCATTGCCAGGGGGCCTGACTATGAATCTTCTCTTATCTGTGTGGTTCACAGAGAAGCCCAAGAGAGGATCTCTAGCAAAATCCCCGGTGAAATGCAAGAGCCCAGGAGTGGTGGTGCAAATAAGTCCCTGGTTTCATCTGCCCTTGGCATTGGTCCCTCAGGGCAAGGGATCTGGCATCAACATTAATGGATCATCAAACTCATTTGGAGTTGAGAGTTGTGTAGAGTTGTCCCTGGGATGCTAGTCATCCATTAATTCCTACCAAAGAAGAGAGAGCGATTTTGTTTCTCTGCCACTTCATTGGCACTGAGGACTGGTCTTGATCAGCTTATCTAAATAGGGAAACACATACACATCCAATCGTCCTGCGTAGGGATACAGTGATGACTGCAGGACACTTGTGAAGAAACAAGCATATGCAAGTCCAGAAGGCAAGTATGTGGTGACTGGTAGCCATGATTTCCTATACGAATCACAGATACTTGCTGTTGGCTAGGGATGTATCTGTATGTGGGTATAGGCATCCTTTAATTCCAGATAACATAGCCAATCCTTTTTTGAAGAAGAGATAGATTAGAGTGCTAAGGTAAACCGTTCTGAACATCTCTCAAAATAGGAAATTTTGTTTCAGGTCCCATAGATTTAGGGTGGTGATGGAATTCCTCCTGGGTTTATTTTGCAATCATAATGTACCGTGTGAGTAAAATCCCTGCCCTTTTTTTATCCTGGATGGAAAGGGACTCGATGGTAGGAGCACCGGCAAGCATTGTTTTTGCCATCTGTAGTGGTTTGAAAAGTCTATTTTTGGTAAGCCTTGGTAGGATAATGTTGCAATAGTCAAAATTGCAGAACGATAAGAGCTTGGAGAACTAGTATTGTAATCATGGGCATCGAGGGAGTGGACATAGGTGGGTGAAGTGTTCTTACTTCCATGGGTTTAACTATTTTACGTGTGTTGTTGTTGATGTGATTGCATGCTCAGATGCTAGTCAGGTGTGGATTTGCCAAGACAGCACACTTCATGTTTCATCTCCAAAAAAAAAAAAAAAAAAAGGGTTTCTATGTTTCTTACTTTTAAAGTTGATGGGGGGGGTGTGTGGGGGGCGCGAGTGCCAGATCTCTCTCGTTATGTACAATTCTTCAGTCCTTGCGTTTACTAATGCAAATGTGTTGCCTTTGAGTCAATGCTGACTCTTCAGTTTTAACTGTAAAGGGTTATGCTTAGTGAGCAATTGTGGGACTGCATTGAAGCAATCTATTACTGCAGTAGTGGCCGGTTTTTCCGTCTGTGGGATAAGGGTGCGTATAAGCATTAATAATTCGTCTGCGTATATTTGGTAATAGATAAATTGTATGATTATAATTTAGTGAAACATATAAATATTTGGCTGTATGGTAGATGTTAAATAATAATGAGGATACGTACTGATCCCTGTGAAAACACCTTGGTGTTTGGGTCATATTATAATGGGCTGATGAGTTGTGATCTTAATTTTTAATATTTTCTTATGTTTACACTCAAAAGAAAGGACACTTGTAGGAGTCGGCCGTCCTGTAGATATTATTGGCAAATGTTCAAAGCTGTATAATTTTTTTTGCATCCCTACCCCTCCTGAAAACAGCATAATAAGGTGTTGTGACATGTTTGAGTCAAAATGCAGGAGGGGCAGCTTTCGCTCTTTCTTTCGAAGCCTTCCCGCAAGCCTCCTACTGTGCCTTGGGATCTCAGTGTATTTTTTAACCTTCGCAGATGAAAGCTCCGTTTTTTAAAAGCCATTGGATATGCTTGGTGGACTGAAAAGAATACCTGATTTGTGAAAGTCTTATTTTGTGGTGGTGGTAACCTTCATGCACAACGAGTAAAAAAAACATTGAGCTCCCAGGCTCTATTAAAGTGAATCCAACTTTACAACCAGGTTTACATCAATAGGATTGGTTTTTTGTTGTATGCATCCTACATTCGCTTCTTACGGTGGCAATGGAATTCCACATCAATAAGTCCATTGTCCCCTACCCAATACTTTTTACCCAAGCCCTCATGCTGCACAAAAAGGAAAGCACACTGCACATGTTTGGACTATGGAGCCGCTCTGTTTTGGGGGGGGAGGGGCTCTAAGAATAGTCCACCAAACTTTGTTTCTCTTTTGACCTCCATCCCACAGCAAGGCGTAGCTCTATCCATTGGGCTAGCAGACTGCATCTTTTTTTCCGCTTATGCCCTGGCTGGCTTTTTGAGGTCATGTCATGGGCTCATAATGTTCCTGAGCCATAGCTGCATTGGGTAGCCCACCCCACTTGAGGTCAGCTTGTTTATATAGGAGCTATCTGCAAATTGCATCTGTAGGTTTTCTTTCTTTTTTTTCTTTTCTTCTTCGTTTCCTCTTCTTCTCTTCTTTTCTCTTTTTTTTTTTTTTTTTTTGTTTCTTTCGCTTGTCTGTCTCTTTTTGTTTTCTTATCTTGTTTTCTTGCTGTCCACACATTACATCTCCAGCTGACTTTTTGGGAAAGGGACTCTCAGCATGACAGTAATTTGGTCCAATCCATTCTTCAGATCTGTTGTTTAGGGAATAGAATCCAACTCTGTCCTTACTGTGGGGTAATTTCTTTTCTGTTTCAGTCTGCCTTTATTTAAAAAAATATATTAAATTTTTTAAAAAGGCTCTGTTGGTCAACAAAAATCAATGTTTAAGGTGCTTGTTGAGACATTGGTTTATCCCTTTTTAATTTGAAGGGATAGAGGAGGCAGCCTGTAGCTGGGTATTCCCATATTGCGAGGACATTATCCTACTTGTCCATGGAGAAAACAGTTATTCCACCTAATAGCAGGTATTGTCCCATGGACAGTAGAGTAAGTCCCTCACAAAACCCTCCCACCCTCCCCTTTGGAGTTGTACTCCTACATCACCTTATAACTAGACTGTGGTGAATCCTGTGCAGTTAATTGCTGGTGGAAAAGTGATAACGCATTCATGCAGGCTGGCTCCAAAAAACTTCCTACAAGAAGTTGTAAATCGTGTGCCGACATAGGTGCTCCACACAGTGATATCACCATATGTAAGCCATATATAAGGACTTACCCTGCTAATCCACAGAGAACACCTGCTACAGTGAGTTACCTTTTTTTTTCCTAACATACATTAATTTGGATACTCCTAAAATGTTTATGGTATATTGTAGTATTCATTTTTTTTTTCTTGTATTAGTTCCTTGTATGTTTTGCTGTATGATCGTATCAATTTAGACTGTCCTCAGTGCCAGGGTCTTGTATAGCCCCCAGAATTTTTGTATGCAGTTTGAGCTTATTTGAGAATCAGTAAAATTAATACTGAAAACTCAAATACAATGAAACTGGTCTACGTTTTTTTTTTTTGTCAGGGAGCTGGAAATATAGCATGTCCTACAGCTTCCTCATTGATGGATTGCTCCATATGTTATTGTAAAACTGCTTAGAGTGACTTTTTAGGCCAAATTTGTGGTATAAAAGCTTTTAATAAACAAAATGAAAATGAATACAGTGGTCATTGCAGTTATATGCGGCCCCCTGAAGACTGGGGGAGAATACACTTCCTGGGAATTATGTGACATTAAATATAAGCCGACGTCCACACCCTTGATAAGCTCAATAAGTGGTCCCGTCCATTTGATTCGTAGCACCCCAGTCACAAAATGCATCCTAATGGGGAAATCACTACCTTGCTGGCTCATTTCTGGAAATAAGATATGGCATTGTGCTAATCATTTTGCCTGGTTAGGAGTTTGTTAGTGAAGCATGTGCTCCATAAACTTATTCCAAACGTTTTTTTGAAAATGCTAGGATTTATGAACTTTTACCCCAACATTATATCTGACAACAGATTCCTTTAAAATCTACTAGTTAGTTCCAGGTTGTAACCGCCTTGTCCTGGTCCGTTTTCAAAGGATAAAGCTAAACCATTTCCTATGTGGCTGGGTGGGGGGGGGGGGGGGGGGGGGGTTGTTCCATAACCACTCATTATTTTAAAAAACCTTTTGTTCAGTGTCCCATCTCTTAACCCGCGTTGTTTGAAAAATCCTGACCTGTTAACCCCTTATTTTTTCCATTTGGAAGCCTGTTCCATCCTTTCTATCATTTCTTTTCTTTTTTTTTTTTGGCTCAGCTGAATTTTTTCTGAAGATAGTACAACCATGATTGCACACCAGTAAACAAATCAGGTGTGTTTTTCCCCACCAGGGAGAGGTATTATGATATTCTCGATGTTCTATAACCCTTTCCAAACTCCACAGTTATTCTTAGCATTCTAGTTCCGTATTTCTTTTCAGTGACTCCTTTGTCCCTTGTAAAGTCCTTACTGCACTAAATTTCCTCCTCATCATAATTTAACCAAAGGTAGTCCCCCCCCCCCCCCTTTCCTTATCCTCCTCGTGCAATCCCTGGTCCCAAACCTCTTCTTCTCCTTTTTTGAAGTACATTGCCACATGTATTCCCAGAGATCACAAAGGAGTGTCCTGCTGCTACTTTTTAAACATTTTTTATTTTAGGTCCATTTTCAAAATGGCAACATTCAAGGGCATAGTGCATGACCAGAAAATAGGCAAAAAAAATCACAGTGAAATATCCACATTAGCAAATAACTAACTTCAAATTTCAGAACCTCAATATATGGGAATTAAGCATTGAGAATAATCAAATCATTATCCTGGTGTCTGGCTATCACCCGCTGCTACACCTACTCTCTCAAACTATTCCTTATCCATTCATTCCTTTAACAATTTGGTGTAGAAACAGCACTGAAAAAATGCCTCGCCTGTCTGGCATTCATGCCATCTAATTATGTAGGCTAACCAGCACATGCTCTCAGCATTATTAATCAGATCTTCAGCTTAGTAAATATGCCCCTAAATGTCTAAGCAGGGGTTCCCATAAGAGACTTTTGCAAATACTGGAGGCAGTGTATGCAAAATCTCCTCATGCATATTCAGTTGTTAATATCCTGAAATCCCAACTGGCTGGAGAGGCCCCTGGACAGGTTTGGGAACCCCTGGTCTACAGCAAAAACACAATACAACACATGTTTTTTTTTCTCTTTTTTTTTTTTCTTTTTTTTTTTCTAGTCTGGTTCTAGCAAAAAGGAAATGATTAAAAGCAATCCCCTGTGACAGACCGTCCAAACAGAACTCTCCCATAAAATGCCATTAATAGTCCATAACTCCATCCTAGGCTTGGCACTGACTTAAAAGTATAAAACCTTTTTTCAGGGGGGGGGGGCCTGGAAGTGTTAGGTTTATAAAATGGCTCTGGATATGGGAGGTAAAATATCAACTGGAAAGTTTTCAAGACCTCAAACATAAAAAAAAAAAAGACGGTTTATTTTTGAGCGCAGGATCAATCAAGGGCCAGCATAAGTAGACTTGGGAAAGCTTAAAAGACCTGAAAATTGTTCCTCTCACTCACATTTTCCAGATAGTTCCAACATTCCTCCATGCAATGGGTGACCTACACTACACTCAACTCCATCATCATACCTCAACTCACTCCAGAGGTGTCGAAGCTTTGATCTGGTCTTCTTCCCAACTCCCTGTTAACCCAAGCCAAAGTAACTGCCCTCCAACCACAGCTCCTGTTCCCCTTGTCGGACCATCACCTCATACCATTCATGCTACCTGAATAGCATGCTTGCATACTACCCCCCACTGGCTGAGACACGCCCCCCACTATAAAGTTCATTGCCCTTTGAACAACCCTCATTCCTTTCAAAAACAAGCCAACCATGGAGAATATTCCATTTTGAGGCAATGGTCAACAAATAGAACGCTGTCATCCTCCACAGCTGCCGCTACACGCCTGCAACCACAACATTCGAAAACGGCGACCCTGTGCCCCCGGGGTATGCCACCGCGCTAAGGGAGCAGAAGCGGAAACTGTACCACATCGAATGCCATGGAGGAAGATCCAAGGACCCCCCGAACTACAGACCCAATACCTGGACAAACTCAAAACCTAATTGCAACAGCACCCTCAAAATCAAACCATGAGTACTACAACAATCCCCTTCTCCCCCGCACCTTCAACAAACCCAGGGCACTTTTCAATCTGGTCAAATCCCTCACAAGGGGACCCCGTCCAACTACCCCAGGATAAACCCTTAACACACAGGACCTAGCGTACTTTGCTGCAGAACAAGCCAACTCCGCCCAGACCTCCGTCCTCATCATTCCGCAGACCAGTTATGACAACTACTCTCACAAAGTCTTGGACCATCTTCAGAGACATATCCTCCAAAACACTTGATGCGATAATCTCATCGACAGTCAATAAGCCACCTCCCCCCTTGGACTCACATCCGGTATCAGGGGTAAAAGCTACAAGGACACACCTCCTACCACCTCATAGCAACCATCCTGCAGACATTATCACAAGCTATTTTCCCCCCTCCCCCTAGCAAGCTTCCATTAGACCTCTCCTAAACAGCCCAACCTAAGACCCAAGCTCTCCTGCCTCCTACTACCCATAGCCAGCATACCCTTCCTAGCAAAAATCCTAGAAAAAGCTTCCAAAATCCAGCTCCAGAAACATGTTGAACCATCACGCACTTCCCTGGAGCCTATATCCACATTGGTTTTGCCCCTATCAGAAGCACCGAAACCTTGCTGATATCCCTATTATCAACACTCATCGCAGGTACGGAGATAGTCTCCAATGGGTTTCGTACTGCTTTTCCCTGGGGCATCTGTCTGCAAGCATTTGATAGAGTAATATCTCATCAAATTCTAGTATAAGACCAACTCCACAATATTGGTGTACAGGGCAAGCCCCTCGAATGGATTCTCTCATACCTCTCGCAGCAAAACCAATGAGTAAAAATCGGTCACTGCATGTTATCTCCCTTCACTCTGCCTCGAAGGAGTGCCCCAAGGATCCGCACTCTCCTAGCTCCTTTTCAATACCTACAGTCGGCCTCTATGCACAACAATCCAGAAATTGCAATGTTAGCTACCAAGATTTATGGGCTTGACGACATAATGAGATATACTCCATTCTCCACATCTGCTCACTACACCCTCCATTCTCTTAGACTGCTTTAAACACATAGTCACCTGGCTTCAGCTCTACAACCTAGCAGTCAACTTTGGCAAAACGGAAACTCTCCCATATCACCCAGGACCCTGCTTTTATGCCCCCTACAACCATCAGAGTTGACAACACAGATCTCCTTCAGGTCAAAACCCAAGTCAGTTACCTTGGCATCACTCTAGATCAGCAACTAAATTTTCACACCCCACATCCGGAACACCATCAGGAATAATCTATTTTGCATCCTTATCACAGATAACCTCTGTGCAGTATGCCAAGCCACTATCACCCCCTTTTCTACTACTGCAACTCTATTACCATGGGCTACTCAAATGCACTATCCAACCACTTCAACTTGCTCAAAACACTACAGCACGCAACCATTTTTGGAGCTTCCAGACACACCCACAATCCACCCATACTAAAATCCCTCCACTGGCTGCCTATTGCCTCAAGAATCAAACACAAAGTCCTTCCCATTATTCACAAAGCCCAGAACAACCTCACTGCGGAGCACCTCTAGACACTAATCAACTCCCCTAGAACTGCCAGATCGTGAATGCATAGCACCCAGAACTTCCTTACCCTACCACCTCAAATCCTTAAGAGCGGCCAATACACTCACTTAAGAGCATTTGCAGTCTATGCCCCCCTCTCTGGAATACACCACCCCCCATACTGCGAAACATCCAGTCACTGCTAGGTTTTAGAAAACACCTTAAGATGTACTACTTCCAAGAGCATCGTGGCACATGTCAACTGCTCAGTCTATCGCAGGAACTCTCCACTACAATACAGAACACACACACCCACCCCACCATCATAAGCATGCTCCAGAAAAGACAAACTCCCCCCTTCACTTTTCCTTCTCCGCCTGCTCTAATTCACATTCTTCAAAACTGGATGACATATATTGTTCGGCTAGCCGCTACTCTCTACTCTTTTGAAGTTTGTTGTAACCATGCTTCTATTACTACTTATGCTCCAAAGGTTTATTGTACATTGCACACATCTTATTCTACTGTTCTAGTTTTGTTTGCACCTTGTTAATTGTGAACTGTTTTGACTGGTAGAAAAATGGTATACCAAAAACAATTAAATAAATAAATTTCAACTTTTGAGATAGCAA